>JBBDGP010002265.1:0-505484 GCA_037952835.1 Lithobates septentrionalis
GAATAATAAGACCCGGAGAAGAGGTGAGCAGAGCAAGGCCCAATTCCAGGACAGACATCCAAAAACTCTTCCAGATCTTCTACCACTAAATTGGTATTCAACATCTCCACTTTCAGCAAAAAAAAAAAAAAAAAACTACATGTAAAACTAGATGTAAAAAAAATAAATAAATGAAAAATAACCAGAAGACAATAAAGATGGCAACACACTTTACAATTGGATTACAGAATCTCTATGAAACCTGAAGTCCTGCTTAAATAATCCATACAATTTGTATCCAATCAGGCAGGCCCACAGAGCTGAGCTCTGCAGGCACCGTCCTTTCATGGGGGTAAGCCATTGGCCATTGGCCACTCCAGCCGAATGATTCTTCCTCTGAACAAGCTTGGCCACAGCAGGGACATTGCCTAATCTGGTCTGATCAAACGTGAGAAGACATAAAGGGGGGCCACACCAATGGTCAGATTCAAGAATTCCACACCAAAGAAAGATTTAAGAATTACTCTTAAATAATCAATGAAATATGTGGGCCAATGTGTTTTGCGGGTTGCAAGGGTCCCCCTTATTTAAGGCTAAAAACACATATCATATTGTGAATTCAGATACATTAAGTAGTCATGATTTATATGGATAAATCCATATATTATGCAATAATTCTTCTAAAAATGATATAACTAAACATTGACCACAATTAAAAAGGAAGAAAAAGCTATAAAATAATCCTATTCAGAACAATAACATTTCATTATACAATTTGTAATAATTAAAGTGACACTAAGCTCTGGTTCAAAAAATAAAATTCTATTCAAGTACGTATTCTCCTTCCAAATTCCTTTTTTTTTTGTTGCTGTGATACAACTTCCTGTTATAAGGTGGCTACATAAAAACAACCACCGTGACTTCAAAGTGAAGTAATCTCCAGTCTACAGACAGCTAATGCTACTGACAAATGTGGAATCATAGACAGAGCTGTACAAATAAAACACTCCCTGGGGAGATCTGCAAATAACTTCCTGGTTTCCGTAACGCGCAATGACCTCACAAGCGTGGGCTCGGTCCTACGCGTTTCTTCAGAGTGAGGTCTTCCTGGGCTCATGACGTCATCACGCATTACAGAACCAGGAAGCGGTTTGCAGATCTCCTCAGGGAGTGCTTTATTTGTACAGAGCTGTCTAGGGTTCTAAATTTGTGAGTAGCATTGTCGGTTTTAAAGGAGTTGTAAAGGCAAAAGGTTTTTTATCTTAATGCATTGTATGCATTAAGATAAAAAAAACTTCTGTGTGTAGCAGTCTCCCCAGCACCCCCCCCCCCCCCCTAATTACTTACTTGAGCTCCATTTCTGTCCAGCGATGTCCATGAGTGTCTAAGCCATATCCGGGACACTCCTCCTGATTGGCTGATACACAGCAACGGCCCCATTGGCTCCCACGGCTGTTCAAAGTCAGTCAGCCAGCCAATCAGGGGAGAGAGGGGGCGGAGTCGGGCCTCCGTGTCCAAATGGATACAAAAAGCTCTGACTCGGCTTGGGTGACTCCATAGCTGCTGGCTGAGAGGAACTCAAAGAAGGGAGGGGCCAGGAGCAGCAAAGAGGGACCTAAGAGGAGGATCTGGGCTGCTCTGTGCAAAACCAACTGCATAGAGGAGGTAAATATAACATGCTTGTTATTTAAAAAAAACAAAAAAAAAAAAAACAAGACTTTACAATCACTTTAATAAATATTGATTACTATTGATGTTACACTATGTGGAACACTTATTTTGGCGCTGATATTTATGGTCGATGGAAGTGGTGACATTTTACATCTGAAATCGTAGTCTCTTCAATCCAAGTATTATTTGACTTCTCATTTTAAAAGAGAAGTATGCAAATGCAAATGCCGACTCTAAGACTGAGAACCGAGCAATCAAACACTGCTGATCGCTCACTTCAATGGAGCGCTGGGGGGAGCGGCCAGCTCGCCGAGAGGCTGACCCGGGTGCCGGTCCAGTCATGTGGGCGGATCCTGACCATATAGTTGTGATCTTTCCTGAGCCTGGACCGGCTCTGTGACCTAAGCCGACAGCCGGCTTCGGCACCGCTGTCTGTTGAAAATGGTGAACAAACTGCACTACTGTGATCCACAGGAGAAGTACACCCATATGAGCATCTGTGCTACTTCTCCTTTAAGAGTCACACCGTTCTAAGAAGCCTCCAGTTTTGACACTGGTGTGGGAACACTTTACCTGCATTTTGTTTTTTTATACTCTGAGAAAGCTTTTTTTCTATAGTCTGGTGTCAGCGGATTCCCTGGTAACAGCGGAATGCAAACAAAAGAAGTAGCGGTTACATTTTTGTTTTTTGTTTTTTTTAAATCCCTTCGGGCCTGGTATGGCTTTTAAGAACTCCCAAACCCAAAATGGAAAAAAAAAAAAAAAAAAAAAAAAAAAAGGGCTCCCCTCTCTATACCAGACCTTTATCTGAGCATGCAGTCCCCCCCCCCCCCCCAAGCACCTTGTCCCCATGATGATAAGGACAGAGGCCTCTTCCCCACAACCTTGGCCTGGTGGTTGTGGGGGGTGCCTTTATTAGAATCTGGAAACCCCCTTTAACAAGAGGGCCCCCAGATCCCACGCACCCATGTGAAAGAGTATGGGGTACACAGTACCCCTACTCATTCACCAAAAAAAAAAAAATTGTCAAAAGTAAATAAAAACTCTGACAGTTTTTGACAAAGACCTTTAAAGAAACTATGCAGACTAAGGAGATGATCAGAGACTGCAGACATAATACAGGAGATGATCAGAGACTGCAGACATAGTACAGGAGATGGTCAGAGACTGCAGACATACTACAGGAGATGGTCAGAGACTGCAGACATACTACAGGAGATGGTCAGAGACTGCAGACATACTACAGGAGATGGTCAGAGACTGCAGACATACTACAGGAGATGATCAGAGACTGCAGATATACTACAGGAGATGGTCAGAGACTGCAGATATACTACAGGAGAGGGGGGGGAGAAGTATATAAAGTGATGGGGGGAGAGAAGTATATAAAGTGATGGGGGGGGAAGTATATAAAGTGATGGGGGGGGAAGTATATAAAGTGATGGGGGGGGGGGGGGGAGTATATAAAGTGATGGGGGGGAAGTATATAAAAAGTGATGGGGGGGGGAAGTATATAAAGTGATGGGGGGGGGGGGGGGAAGTATATAAAGTGATGGGGGGGAGAGAAGTATAGAAAGTGATGGGGGGGAGAGAAGTATATAAAGTGATGGGGGGGAGAGAAGTATATAAAGTGATGGGGGGAGAGAAGTATGTAAAGTGATGAGGGGAGAGAAGTATGTAAAGTGATGGTGGGAGAGAAGTATATAAAGTGATGGTGGGAGAGAAGTATATAAAGTGATGGGGGAGAGAAGTATATAAAGTGATGGTGGGAGAGAAGTATATAAAGTGATGGTGGGAGAGAAGTATATAAAGTGATGGGGGGGGGGGGGGGGAGTATATAAAAGTGATGGGGGAGAGAAGTATATAAAGTGATGGTGGGAGAGAAGTATATAAAGTGATGGTGGGAGAGAAGTATATAAAGTGATGGGGGGGGGGGGGGGGGGGAGTATATAAAGTGATGGGGGGGGGAGAAGTATATAAAGTGATGGGGGGGGGAGCATATAAAGTGATGGTGGGAGAGAAGTATATAAAGTGATGGTGGGAGAGAAGTATATAAAGTGATGGTGGAGAGAAGTATAGAAAGTGATGGGGGAGAGAAGTATAGAAAGTGATGGGGGAGAGAAGTATAGAAAGTGATGGTGGGAGAGAAGTATATAAAGTTATGGGGGGGGGGGGGGGGGGGGGGAGTATATAAAGTGATGGGGGAGAGAAGTATATAAAGTGATGGTGGGAGAGAAGTATATAAAGTGATGGGGGGGGGGGGGGGAGTATATAAAGTGATGGGGGGGGGAGAAGTATATAAAGTGATGGGGGGGGGGGGAGCATATAAAGTGATGGTGGGAGAGAAGTATATAAAGTGATGGTGGAGAGAAGTATAGAAAGTGATGGGGAGAGAAGTATAGAAAGTGATGGGGGAGAGAAGTATAGAAAGTGATGGTGGGAGAGAAGTATATAAAGTGATGGTGGGAGGGGAGTATATAAAGTGATGGGGGGGAGTATATAAAGTGATGGGGGGGGGGGGGGGGGGAGTATATAAAGTGATGGGGGGGGGGGGGGGGGGGGGAGTATATAAAGTGATGGGGGGGGGGGGGGGGGGGAGTATATAAAGTGATGGGGGGAGTATATAAAGTGATGGGGGGGGGGGGGGAGTATATAAAGTGATGGTGGGAGAGAAGTATAGAAAGTGATGGTGGAGAGGAAGTATAGAAAGTGATGCGGAGAGAAAGTATAGAAAGTGATGGGGGGAGAGAAGATAGAAAGTGGGGGGAAAGTGATGGTAGAAGTATATAAAGTGATGGTGGGAGAGAAGTATATAAAGTGATGGGTGGGAGAGAAGTATATAAATATAAGGATGGGGGGGAGAAGTATATAAAGTGAGGGGGGGGGGGGGGGGATATAAAATGATGGAAGTATAAAGAGAAGTATATAAAGTGATGGGGGGGGGGGGAGAAGTATATAAAGTGATGGGGGGGGGGAGAGAAGTATATAAAGTGATGGGGGGGAGCAAGCATATAAAGTGATGGAGATGGGGGAGAAGATGGGGGCTATAAAGTGATGGGAGCATATAAAGTGATGGGGAATATAAAGTGATTGGAGAGGATACATATACAATTAAGTGCGGGTGTAAATACAGCGATGGGTCCCGATGGCGCTGTGTTCATCTGCTGATCATTCAGGAAGTGAAATCCTCCAGACGGATCAATATTTGTGTGCCGAATCTCAGTGCGATTCCATATCCTCTGGCAGACATCTCCACTTCTAAAGAATTCATTTACAGATTCGGCGTGGGGGGGAGGGGGGAGGATGAGAACTCCCCGGGTGTGAAATATTGAAGATCTCCATGTCAATACTAGGGGGGGGGATGGAGTGTTAAAGAGCACCTGTAACTGACTGCATAGACCAGGACGGGTAGGGCAGAGTCTGGATTTTTCTGGGTGGACTCCCTGCTTCTGTGCCCCCTTAGTAATCCCTGAACCCCGGGTACCAACACTGCCCCCCCCCCAATCCAATAATGCAATGGCAGAGGCCTCACCATAAGACACTGGGTGGGCTGCAATGTGAATGCAGAGGGGGTGACCCTAGAACGTCGGGGTTGCAGATATTACCACATGTCTGAACAGCAGTTTACTATAAACCACAAAAACTTTCTCCACTAAAAAATAAATAAATCACATCTAAAGCCCAATAGGGATCTTCAAACCCCTCCCGAGTATCTGCTCCTCGCTTCTATCAGTGTCCCAGTGTGGCTGCTTCACCAAGAGAAGAGACTCCCCGTTTTATGAGTCTGTATGACCTCTCCGAGTCCCCACCCAATGACCTGACACACCCCCTGTACTGTGTAGATAAGGGGGGGGTTGGGGGGTCCGATGGTTACTATACAGGAGAAGTACAGCAGCTGCCACTCCTGTCACCTGTCAGAACTCAGAGACGGGTAGGGGGAGTTTAGAGGGAGGAGGCCACTTAGCCACTCCTAGGCTCCGGTCACATGATACAGCCGAGGGAGGACTTCATCCCACCCTGATCTGGTGGGGGGGGGATCTGTACTGGTGAAGGGAAAGGAAACTCTGTACTTGGGGGGGGGGGGGGGGGGGAACAATACTGGAGGGGAAGGGATATAAACTGCTAAGGTGGGGGGGGGGGATTTTTACTGGGAGAGGGGGGAATTCTATACTAGGGGGAGATCTGTAGCACGGTCTGAGAAGAAAAGGGGGGGTCTGTACTGCAGGGGGTTCGATGCGCTTCGGTTCACAGCAGGGGGTTCGATGCGTCTCCGTTCACCGTCTCGGGTCCGATTTTGGCCTGAATTCTCGGCTGAATTCGGACCTGAAACGGACCAAAAGACGCACAGGACTCCTGTGCAATTCGCACCGGTCCCACTCCGGAGATGTGTGATCCGGCTCCATAGAGAGCCTGTCACAATCCCCTGCTATGCAAATTGCATGCGGTGAAAAACACACATCCAATTTGCAATAGTGTGAACCCAGTCTCAAGCAAATTCAGTAAATCATTTTAGTTTTTCCAGGTTAAAAATGCATGTTTTAGGCCTGAAGATTCATTAAAACCCCCCAAACATGATCTATTTTCTGATAGTAGAGACCCTGGAGAATCAAATAATGGTAGCTGCATTTTTTTATATCATATGACATTAGCACAATGGTTTATTAACCACTTCCTGCCCGCCCTATAGCGGATTGACGTCCGGGGAAGTGGTTTCTGTTATCCTGACTGGGCGTCATATGACGTCCAGCAGGATAACATGGGGGCGCGCATCGCGGCGATCGGTGTGTCAGCCTGACACACCGCTACACCGATCTTGGTAAAGAGCCTCCAGCGGAGGCTCTTTACCACGTGATCAGCCGTGTCCAATCACGGCTGATCACGCTGTCAATAGGAAGAGCCGTTGATCGGCTTTTCCTCACTCGCGTCTGACAGACGCGAGTAGAGGAGAGCCAATCAGCGGTTCTCCTGACAGGGGGGGTCTGCGCTGATTGTTTATCAGCGCAGCCCCCCCTCAGATCACCACACTGGACCACCAGGGATCGCCACTAGTACCACCAGGAAAGGGGCAACATGTGGATGGCCAGGTATGTACCCCATGGCCATCCACATGTGCCCAATCTGTGCCAATCAGTGCCCACAAATGGGCACTGATTGGCACCATTATGTTTTAGTTATGCCCAGCAATGCCACCAATAAATTTTATCAGTGCCACCTGTCATTGCCCATCAGTGCCCACCTATCAGTGCCCATCTGTGGCTCATATCAGTGCCACCCATAAGTACCCATCAGTGCCACCCATATGTACCAATCAATGCCACCTACGAGTGCCCATCAACCGCCTATCAGTGCCGCATACCAGTGCCACCTATCAGTGCCCATCAGTCCCACCTATCAGTGCCCATCAGTGCCACCTCATCGGTGCCGCCGTATCAGTGCCCGTCAGTGCAGCCATATCAGTGCCCGTCATTGAAGAAAACGTACGTATTTACAAAAAATTTTACAAGAAACAAAGAAAAACGTGTTTTTTTTTTTTAATTTTCTGTCTTTTTTTATTTGTTGCGCAAGAAATAAAAACCGCAGAGGTGATCAAATACCACCAAAAGAAAGCTCTATTTGTGGGAACAAAATGATAAAAAAATGTGTTTGGGTACAGTGGAGCATGACCGCGCAATTGTCATTCAAATTGTGACAGCGCTGAAAGCTGAAAATTGGTCTGGGCGGGAAGGTGTTTAAGTGCCCTGTATTGAAGTGATTAAACTCCAATATATTAAGTTAATTTTAGTGCAAATACAGTGGAACCTCAGATTACGAGCACGCTCGTAATCCAAAGTACTCGCATATCAAAGCGAGTTTTCCCCATTGAAGTCAATGGAAACGAAAATAATTTGTTCCGCATTGACTTCAATGGCATGCAATACCGCATGCGGCCAGAGGCGGGGGCGCAGAAGAGCCTCGGAAACAAGCTCAGCTGACCTCGGCAAACCTTGGAAAGGCTCGGGAACGTAGTATTTCCGAGTATTTCTGAACGGCTACGATCAGCGCAGTTCGGCTCCGGCGCCCCCCCACCTTAGGCCAATCGTGGTACTGCACACCGCTTTGGCCTGAATCCTGCTCGTTTTGTGAGACAACACTCGCAAACCAAGTGAGGATTTTTCAAAATACAGAGCTCGTATTGCGAAACGCTCGTTAACCACGTTACTCGCAACGACCAGGGCCCTCTGATCCCTCCTGTATTGAATTGTATCGTAACTGTACTGTCTGCCCTCAAGTTAAAGCGCTGCCCAAACTATTGGCGCCATATAAATCCTGTATAATAACATGACAGTAACATACAGTGAGAGGAAAAAAGTATTTTTGATCCCCTGTTGATTCTGTACGTTTCCCCACTGACAGAGAAATGATCAGTCTAGAATTTTAATGGTCGGTTTACTATAACAGTGAGAGACAGAATAACAAAAATATCCAGAAAAACGCATTTCAAAAAAGTTACAAATTGATTTGCATTTTAATGAGTGAAATAAGTATTTGACCCCTTCGCAAAAAACATGACTTACTACTTGATTGCAAAACCCTTGTTGGCAATCCCAGAGGTCAGACGTTTTTTGTAGTTGGCCACCAGGTTTGCACACATCTCAGGAGGCATTTTTGTCCAGCTCCTCTTTGCAGATCCTCTCCAAGTCATTAAGGTTTCGAGGCTGACGTTTGGTAACTCGAACCTTCAGCTCCCTCCACATATTTTCTATGGGATTAAGGTCTGGAGACTGGCTAGGCCACTCCAGGAGCTTAATGTGCTTCTTCTTGAGCCACTCCTTTGCTGCCTTGGCCGTGTGTTTTGGGTCATTGTCATGCTGGAATACCCATCCACGACCCATTTTCAATGCCCTGGCTGAGGGAAGGAGGTTCTCACCCAAGACTTGACAATGCATGGCCCCGTCCATCGTCCCTTTGATGTGGTGAAGTTGTCCTGTCCCCTTAGCAGAAAAACTTCCCCCAAAGCATAATGTTTCCACCTCCATGTATGACGGTGGGGATGGTGTTCTTGGGGTCAAAGGCAGCATTCCTCCTCCTCCAAACATGGCAAATTGAGTTGATGCCAAAGAGCTCAATTTTGGTCTCCTCTGACCACAATAATCTCACCCAGTTCTCCTCTGAATCATTCAGATGTTCATTAGCAAACTTCAGACAGGCCTGTACATGAGCTTTCTTGATCAGGGGGACCTTGCAGGATTTCAGTCCTTCACGGTGTATTGTGTTACTAATGGTTTTCTTGGTGACTGTGGTCCCAGCTGCCTTGAGATCATCGACAAGATTCTCCCGTGTAGTTCTGGGCTGATTCCTCACCGTTCTCATGATCACTGAAACTCCACAAGGTGAGATCTTCCATGGAGCCCCAGACCGAGGGAGATCGACAGTTATTTTGTGTTTCTTCCATTTGAGAATAATCGCACTGTTCTCACCCTCTCACCAAACTGCTTGGCGAAGGTCTTGTAGCCCATTTCAGCCTTGTGTAGGTCTACAATCTTGTCCCTGACATTCTTGGACAGCTCTTTGGTCTTGGCCATGGTGGAGAGATTGGAATCTAAATTGATTGGCAGATGTCTTTTATACAGGTAACAAGCTGAGATTAGGAGCACTCCCTTTAAGAGAGTGCTCCTAATCTCAACTTGTTACCTGTATAAAAGACACCTGGGAGTCAGAAATCTTGCTGATTGATAGGGGATTAAATACTTATTTCACTCATCAAAATGCAAATCAACTTATAACTTTTTTGAAATGTGTTTTTCTGGATATTTTTGTTGCTATTCTGTCTCTCACTGTTAAAATAAACCGACCATTAAAATTATAGACTGATCATTTCTTTGTCAGAGGGCAAACGTACAAATACTTTTTTCCCCTCACTGTAGTACCTAAGTTTTTGGTAAAAAAAGAGAAGGTTGCGCCAAGTAAATAGATACCCAACATGTCAAGCCTTATTCACTTGCCGACCAGGCTTTTTCTGGCACTCTGGCACTTTTGGTTTACAAGTTTAAATCTGTATTTTTGTCTAGAAAATTACATATTATATTATATATATTAACATTATAATTTTTTTTTTTTAGCAGAGACCCTAGGGAATAAAATGGCAACCGTTGCAATTTATTATGTCACATATGTTTACATATGCGGGGCGCGATTTACAGTGGATATAAAAGGTCTACACACCCCTGATAAAATGTCAGGTTTCTGTGATATAAAAAAAGAAGAAGAAAAAAAAAAAAAGACAAAAGATGAATCATTTTAGAACTTTTTCCACCTTTAATGTGACCTATGAACTGTACAAATCAATTGGAAAACAAACTGAAAGCCTTTAGCGGGGGTTGTGGTTGCATAAATGTGCACACCCTTCTTATAACTGGGGATGTAGCTGTGGTCAGAATTGAGCAATCACATTCAAAACTCATGTTAAATAGGAGTTAGTACACACCCGCCATCATTTAAAGTGCCTCTGATTAACCCCAACTAAAGTTCAGCTCTTCTAGTAGGTCTTTCCTGACATTTTCTCTGTCTCATCCTACAGCAAAAGCCATTGTCCTCAGAGAGCTTAAAAGCATCAGAGGGATCTCATTGTTAAAAAGGTATCAGTCGGGAGAAGGATACAAAAGGCTTTCCAAGGCATTAGATATACCATGGAACGCCCGGCGGGCGTCGTGATGGACAATAAATTTACAGTGTCAAAAACAGTTTCTTGTGGTTTTTACTTTGACACTTTTTTTGGTGAATGGGTATGGATACAATGTACCCGATAACCATACACATAGGAGGGGGGGGCCGGATCTGGGGGCCCCCCCTTATTAAAGGGGACTTCCAGTTTCTGATAAGCCCCTCACCCGCAGATCCCGACAAACACAGCCCAGAGTTGTCGGGAAGAGGCCCTTGTCCGCCTCAACATTGGGACAAGGTGCTTTGGGGTGGGGGGCGCAGAGCCCTCCCTGCCCCAAAGCACCTACCCCCCCCCCCCCATGTTGAGAGCATGTCACCTGGTATGGTTTGGGGGATCTGCCAGGCTGCATGCCCGGATAAGGGTGTGGTATGGATTTTAGGGGGACCCCACGCCATTTTTTAAAAAAAATTTCTATTGCCAGGAAATGCCGGCATTCTTTATTTTTACATTCATCTGTCAGTGGCTCATTGGTTGTTAAGGACGCGAGCGGCCGGCTTCCAAGCCCACTGCTTAACAACCAGCTAATTCTTCACACAGAATTTGAATCGGTCAATCTTTTTTTGACCGATCCAAATTCTAATTGCTCTGATAAGTTGAAATTCGTTAGAAAACGAATAACCAAAACAAATTTTAACGGATTTCAACAAAATTTGTTACCATTTAATTCGGAGATTGGGATACATCCCAAACTCCGAATAACGAAAACCTTGTCTGAATTTGTATTCGGACCGAAACGAATTGCGCAGGTCTAACAAATACAGTAAGGTTTGGGGGTTCTAAGCAATTTTCTAGCTAAAAAATACTGACTTTACATGTAAAAAAAATAAAAAAGGTGTCAGAAATGGCCGAGTCCTTAAGTGGATATTTAGCTATGGATTGACGTCTCTCAGGGGGGCAGTTTCAGGAGCGGATCTGATTGGTCGGCGACATCTGAGATGATGACGTCGGGATCATATAATGCCAGAATATCCCACCGTTCTGGTTTTATTATTCTTGAAAACTGATGGAAATAAAAACAAAAAACGGCAACTAATGTCCGTGTCTAAGTGTCGCGGGGGGGGGGGTTTTGACAACCCCATTAAGGCTTCCCCCCGCCAATTAATGACATGAGTGTCCGGAGCCCAGCAATCAGTATAATTAGGCTCTATCTGGGAACAGGAACGGCGGGGCCCCGAGGGCCACTCATTAGCTGGAGATACGACTTTTATCTCCGAATATAAAAAAACATTTGAAGTTGTATGGCAACCTGAAGAAGCCCATAGGAGGAGAGATGTTCAATTAACCCCCGCACTGCCAACATGCCCCCCCTCCTCCTACTACATGGGGGGGGGGGGGAACGACACATTATGGTGGCTACAACAATCTAAACAGACCCCGTCACCAATGTACAAAAACTGAAACTGCAGGTACATCACAGAAAAATCAAATATGTGAAATGCTTGGGCACTCTGATCATGCTACAAAATGTGACTGCTCCAGGAAGAGTCCCTTCCCTAGCACAGCCCCCTCCTTCCTTACATGTCATAGATCTCATAGGGGATTGTTCAATTACTATATGTGCTGGCCCAGCTCCTCTGCCCTTCTCTCACCATCTAGGAGTGTCTAAATATTGCCTGTGCTGACACTGACACCAATGATGGGGCACTATTCCTCCCACTGACACCAAGGATGGGGCACTATTCCTCCCACTGACACCAAGGATGGGGCACTATTCCTCCCACTGATATCAATGATGGGGCACTATTGATCTTTTATTGAAAAGAGTCAAGCAACCAATTTTATACAAAAGTAAAAAACAAAACCATAGTACAAAACTTCAACAGAAAATCAAAGGAATACACATCCATGTTCAGAATATATACAATATATACTTATTCCACTACCAAAACATTTTTTAGAAAAACTATTTACATAAAGCAGCAGAGAGGGCCTAAGAGGCACAACCCATCACCTATGTACACAGCCATTTATCAAAAATTAATCCAAAAAATAATAATCTAGGGTGATAAGAGACAGACAGCCACACCCGGGAAAGAGACTCCTGGCAGTCAGGGAGGCTTGAAACCCCTCCACGCCTTCAACCAAGCCCCCCCGACTCCGCTTGTCTCTCTCAAGCACCTGAATCTTCTCCACCTCATGCAGAATGTCATACACCACCACCTGAACAGGAAGGATTTTAAACCGAGTGCAGACCTGTCACCGTGCATTCCAAGTGAAATAACGGACTACTAGGCTAACTAAAAAAAGCGTATCCAAACAAAAAACACCACCAGTATTGAATGCCCTGTACACCCACTCAGCATAACCCAGCCTGCAGAGGAAAGGAACACAGTGCCCTACCTGTTTGTATACCTCTATGTTAAAAGGGCAACGAAGCAGAAAATGGTCCATAGTCTCCTCCTCACCTGCACACTCCTCCCGAGGACAGCTACAATCTATCCCACTGCGGAATTTAAAATTGCCCCGAACATAGAGTCTCCCATGGAAGCACAACCAGGCCAGATCCCTAAATTCAAGGGGGACTCTATCCAAATTAATCAGTCTTAACCCTGCCCTCAAAACTGGGCCTGGGCAATTCCTAAAGGCCAGTGAGTTATGAAAGACTTCGTTCAAGACTCGACTCATAAGGACTTTCCTTGGAACCGATCTGAGATCTTCAGCCGACAATCGCCACTGCCGCAGTAACTTCAGGCAGGGAGCGACCTAGGCTGGTAGCTTACCACGATGACCCCTTAGATTCTTCACTTGGCCATCTTCTTCCTAAAGTCGTAGAAAAGGCCTAAACCAAGATCTAAATATGCCTACCCATCCAGGAGGTTCCACTGCAAGCATATTACCAATATTAAACTTGAGAAAAAGCAGTGAAAAGAAAAGAACTGGGTTAACCATACCTAGGCCACCCTCCCTCCTGGATAGATAGGTGACATTTCTCTTGTCTGTTCCCCCACAGCATCTGGAAGAACACACTACTGACCCTGGCAAGATGCAGACAAAGCTGACATACAAGAAGATTGGAATCAGGCAAGTCTTAATCAGATCAACCCTTTCCCTCAGAGATAACTTCCATCTCTTCCAGCTCACTACGTTAGTATTGGCAATTTCCAGTCTGCCATCCCAGTTTTTGAGGCTATAATCGCCGGATCCAAATTCAATGCCTAGTATCTTAATTTTTTCTTGGGGTACTGGAAAGGTGTCCGGGACATCAAACCCCTCACCTTCCTTTCCCCATCCAGAAAACTTCACTCTTTTCCTGATTGATCTTGGAGCCTGATGCTTCAGAGTAACGTGATGTCAGAGAGCTATAAAAATAACAATATTGCGCTTAAACCTAACTATAAATAGTACTAAATGTCGCACAGCAATACAATATCCAGTAATCCAAAAATTGCACTCCAATTACAATTGCTCATGCTCCCTCCTCTATGAACAGAAAAAAAAACCAAATATGCAAACAATAAATTACATATAATAAGAAAATGTGTGTGAAAAGTCCCTGTAGAGATGAACCACCACCTGAAGGAAAGGTTCCCAAACACCTTCAAATAATGACTAAATTAAAACCAGAGTAAAAAAATACTCACCAGAGCATGAATCCCCACTCCGATGAGCTTGTGGAATCCTGTGGTTCAAATGATCTGTTTTTCTCCCAGCTGATAAATTCTAAAAAGTTGAAAGTAGAAATTTCCCTTGAAAAAAAGTCACGTGACCTGTGACGCAACGCGTCAGGAGTAGCCAGTGACGTCACCTTCAGTGTTTCACTACACCGCACGGGTAATGAGGAGGAAAGCTACGTGCAACACTGATCGTCCTAAGAGCGTTTTTCAACCTTACCAAATGTGAGTGAACAGCCTACACCAATTGGGGGTTTAATAATTACACAGCAATCTTGCGCAATTATGTTTTTTTATTTTTTGAGAGCAACTTTTTAGAAATCATCAGCTGGGAGAAAAACAGACCATTTAAAACCATGTGGTTTCCACAAGCTCATCGGAGTGGGGATTCATGCTCTGGAGAGTATTTTTTTGACTCAGGTTTTGATTTAGTCATTATTTGAAGGTGTTTGGGAACCTTTCCTTCAGGTGGTGGTTCATCTCTACTGGGACTTTTCACACACATTTTCTTATTATATGTAATTTATTGTTTCCATATTTAGATTTTTTTTCTGTTCACAGAGGAGGGAGCACGAACAATTGTAATTGGAGTGCAATTTTTGGATTACTGGATATTGTATTGCTGTGCGACATTTAGTATTATTTATATAGTTAGGCTTAAGAGCACTATTATTTTTATTGCAATATTTTGTATGTGGCAACAGAGCACATGTAAATAGCGGCAGCTGAACCAGTCTTTCATATTAGTAATTAGGTCCATATCAGCGCTTTAGTAACCTTTTTTATCTTGTGATGTCAGAGAGACCATCTACTCCGCTTCATCTGTCCCAGTGACAATCACTGACACATCGTCCTCATAGGCAACAACCCTCAATGGCGGCTCACCCGGGAGCTCTACTGGTACCCCACACAACATGCCGCTCTCTAGTCTCCTGATGAAGGGGTCGATTGCAAACACATAGAGCAGGGGACAACCCTGGCGCACCCCAGAACCAACCTCAAAGGACTGCCCAACCCAACCATTAACAAGAGGAAAACTTTCTGCCCCCTTATACAAGACTTTCAACCAATCAACAAAACCACCCGGCAGACTGTACTTACTAAGGAGCAACCAGAGGTACTCATGGTTAACATGATTAAAAGCCTTTGCCTGATCCAATGTCAGCAAATACTTTCCCCAGCCTGCAGCCCTGCACTGCTCCAAGGCCTCCCGGACACCTAAAACCGCTGTAAAGGTGCACCTACCCTGGACCGAACAGTGCTGATGGCGAGAAAGCAAAGACTCTGCTACTGACGATAGGCGCCAGAAAAATATCTTTGCCAGCACCTTTCTATCGACATTGAGAAGTCTGATGGGGCATCAATTCTCAATCATCGAAGGATCTTTACCATTTGAAAGAAGAATCACAGCCAAGTGCCTCATGGAAGGGGAAAGCACCCCCTCAGCAAGGCAACTGTTAAAAACCTCTACTAAATGTGGGGCCGGAATAGACTTAAAGACTTTGTAAAACTCAGCCGTCATCAGGTCCAGGTGACTTTTTGATGGCAAGCTGTTCAATTGCCCTCATCACCTCTTCAACTGTGATCTCCTCTGTCAAATTCATCAATGGGACATCTCCATCATTTAGACCTGGAGTAGAGTCCAAAAAGCTTTCCATCCTGTCACGGTCAAGCTCTTTCCTTCCAAGGAGGTCAGCATAAAAAAGGACCTCACGACCTCCAGGGTCCCTGACCTGGACTTTGTCAAGGAACCTGTACTGTCCTTAAGGCCAACAATCGTTTTAACAGCTACACCTTGTTTGCAGTTCTGGTAAGGGTCAGTCGAGTGGTACTTCCCATAGTCCCTCTCCAGAACCAAAGAGGCATGCCAGTCATAACGACAGTTCCTGAGAAGAAGTTTCACTTCGGAGATTGCCCCAGGATCTCCTCCTCTCGAGACAAGAATATCCAGCTTCCTCCATAAACGTTGGTAGGTCATGTATTTGTTAAACTGTTTTCTATTGGCTAGGCCCCTGAAGAATCCAGTGATCCTCTTTTTGGTCAGCTCCCATCACTCAGCTTTGCTGCTACAAAAGTCCAGAATGGTCACCTGTGTCTGAAAGAATTCCTCAAAGGATTGTCTAACATGTTCTTCCTTGAGAAGAGTCGAATTCAATCTCCAGATGCCCTTACCCCTCTGAGGACCATAGATGGAATACAGTGATCAGAGAACTCTACTGCCTGCATCACTGGGGGTGAGAAAGCAGAGGTCTCCTTCAAAAAAAATAAAAATAAATAAAAAACCCCTACTTGGACTACTACCTCGATGAAAGCTGAACCCGGTGTCATCCCGGAGGTGCTTAGTGTGCACATCCACAAGACCAGCATCCCTAACCATACTATTTTAAAAAAATGGTATCATATCCCAGCCTGTCCTTGAAGTCCTTCCCGTCCCTGGGCCTAGTTACTGTTTTAAATTCACCTCCAAAGACCACTTGCCGGGATGTAAAAGAAATGGCTTGATCCTTGTAAAAAGGCATTTCCTGTCCCACTTTGTGTGCGGCCCATAAACATTAATTAGGCGCAGGTCCTGCCCTCCCACAAGGACATCTAAGACCATACATCTCCCAATCTCCACCTCAATAACCTACCGGACAGTTACCATGCCAGTTTTAAACAACACCGCCACACCGCCGTAAGGCTCGGCCGCAAGAGACCAGTAAGATGGACCATACCTCCACTTTCTCTTGGCCATATGAATATCTGCCAAGGAGGTGAGCCTAGTCTCTTACAAAAATAAAATGTCAGCATCTAATTGGCTGAAAAAAAAAGAAGGCCATAGAACGAGCTCTTACTGACTTAAAGTGGATGTAAACCCACATAAAAAAAAAAAAAAAAAGACCTGCAAGACAAAGGCATAATGAGCTAGTATGCGTAGCTTACTACCTCATTATGTAATACTCACCTGAGATTGAAGCTCCCGCTGCGACATTTGTCCCCGGAGTTACTTCCGGGTATCACGGCTACGGCGCCGTGATTGGCCGGAGCCGCGATGACGTCACTCCCGCGCGGGAGCCGCCGGTAAGGCACACTCACTGAAGCAAACGGCACGAACATGCCATTGCTTCAGTGCGCATGTGCCGATGAAGTCGGCACATGTCGATACAGGGGATATCTCCTAAATCATCAGGTTTAGGAGATATCCGGGGTAGCTACAGGTAAGCCTTATTATAGGCTTACCTGTAGAAAAAAGTAAATTGTAAGGGTTTACAACCCCTTTAATGTGGTCGACATTTATTGTCACCACTTTTAACAGAGGGGGAACCACCATTTGGGTTATTGGGTGGATTGCTTCTTAGCTCCCCTCTGCTGCTCATCACCAGAAGCCTCTCTTTCTTGAGGCCGCTTCCAACTCCATTTCTGAATCTGAACTTTGCTCCGAAGAAGCCTGAGATGAGGAAATATCTAACTTAGAGGCCCTATGACAGGAGTTGGAGACAGGCACTGGAGCTGGAGACAGGCACTGGAGCTTCCCATCTCCGTTCCAAACTCACCGTCTGCCTCTTCCGCCGCCCAACCTTCCTTCTCTCCTCCAGGTACTGCAGGTCAGCTTCAGAGATGCTCTCATCTCTTGCTTTTTTCTTTGAAGTCTTCACAGAAGACTTCTTTACAGAGGAAGAATAAGCACCCTTTTTAGTACTTGCTACCACTCCTGGTGGGGAAGGGGGGGCTTCCTTTAAGTCAGACTTAGGAGTGGAAGACTCATGGGGGCACAGACTTGGAAGGTTCTGACACAAGAGGAGCATTTAAAGTAGGCTGGGGGGGGGGGGGCAAAGAGACAGATACAGGAGGAATACTTACAGACACAGGAGGGGTTGCCACAGGAATTTGGGAAGGATCCTGAACAGGACCTGGGGAGTCGGTCACCGCAGAGGAGGATGGTACACCAGGAGCCTCACCCTCCATCCTGTCCAGCCTCAAAAGGTAATCTATTACCTCCTTCGCCATATTGTGCCAGGCCTCAGGACATCGGCTGTAGGGGTGACCAAGACGCTGGCACAGGTTGCACCTTATCTCGGTGCAGTCCTTAGCCACATTACCCCGACCCACTGAACATATCAAGGCTGAACAGGAGGAGCTCAAAATGCCTCTTTCCTCCACAGCGGTGACACAGCTTCGGCTGACCAGGGTAGAAAATAGTCATCCTATCCCTCCCTATACAAGATGAGGAGGGCAGGTGATGGACAACATTCCCATCCCTGGCTAACCTGACTAACTGACCAACCCCCAGTCCAGATGTTACGTTCATCAAGGATTTTATCGGGCTTAGTCAAAAGCTCACAATAATTATTTAACCAGACCTCCAGATCCCGAGCAGGGACGCTCTCATTAGTGAGAATAATTGTGATTTTTTTCACTGTTGACCTTTGTGAAACTGCAACTGGGGCCAGACCTTCCCATTCGGGTCTTGACCTGCACCGAGCCTCATATTGCTTCCGGCCTGGTGACGCTAATAGTATATTCCCGGCTCCCAGCTACATGTGTTAGGACATAGAGGTCGCTTGCCCCAAAACCCATCTCCAAAATAATGTCCACCACCGCACGCCATGCTGGAGGGATTGCACCACTTTCCCATTTAAGAATAACTACATTTGGTCGCGGACCCCCAGCAGAAGCCAGAGACCCAAGACCAGATCCTGGGGTACTCAAAGTGGTAGCTTGTAGGGGGAAAACCCGCTTAGAAGTGGAGTTACCAGGAGCACAGCGTACCACCTGAACGAATGTAGGCTTATCAGGGCCAAGGCCCCACACTGATGTAACATTAGTCTGTATATTATTATTAATTGCTGGGACGATTATCCATCACACTTGTGCGGGGATGATTGCTATCAGACACACACACACACACACACACACACACACACACACACACACACATTCAATTTCCCATCAGGAATAGTCACAGTTTCTGCTGCAATACCAGCTGTCTCCTGAAGCTGCGCTGTAGAGTCTTCAGCAGCTTTGGGGCAAACAGCTTTGGACTCAGCTAAAGGTGGGTTAACAAGTTGGGCTGAGACTTGTAGTTCCTCTGCAGGAATGATATTTTTTTTAGATGCAACTTTTGCTGCACTGCAGCATCAGCAGGTACAGCATTGCTACACATAGGATTAGCAACTTGATTGTCACTGGGCACACTTTCAGCATTACTCATGGTGTTAGATGGCACAAAAACAGTTTTATCCCCTGCTTGGGGCTTGACATTATCAGGCACATCATCAGTAATGTCCTCATCACCAAACACCAGCTAATCCCCCCCGCATAGGAGACTCCATTGCCTGGATGGACCTCAGCATGCCTCCTGAGTCCTGGGAAGGCATGGGGCTGCTTACCTCTCCCTGAGAGAGCACGGGGTCAGAACTGGGGGTCTCCTCCTCCACCTTTGCCATCATTGCAAACCTTTGCTCATTGCCAAACTTATCCTTGAAGGGCCCATCTCTTCCTTCCATCATGGACACAATGGTCTCCTGCTGTTCCACCCGGACTTTAGCCAGTTGGATTTCTGAATCCATCGATCCGAGGTTCCGGCTGTACAAGTCCTCACGCTGCCCTTTGCAAACGTTTCAGCTCCGCTCTGAGTTTGTATAGCTGGTCTCTGTCCATATTCATGACTTTAATCTCGGCCACCACTCGCTCCCGAATGGCCTCCGAGCTTTCATCCTCACCAGGGGCAGAGAGATCACCAGCCATGGCTTGTACAGGGGAAGAGATCATCAGCCATGGCTTGTATAGAGGCAGGCATGTCGCCCGATGACCCAGGAGATGGCTGCGAGCTTCCAGCAGGAGAGGCCCTGCTGGCCTCCATGGCTTCCCCAGAAAGGGGCCAGGAGGCCTGGGAGAGATTTCACCACCACTCCCCTCTCACACAGATCACCTGGAGAAGCCTCAGAATCACAGCAGGAAAGACGCCTTCCTCCTGGCACACCTGTGCTCCAATGGATGGGTGGGACACTATTCCTACCAGTGACACCAATGATGGGGCACTATTCCTACCACTGACACCAATGATGGGGCACTATTCTTACCACTGACACCAATGATGGGACACTATTCCTACTACTGACACCAATGATGGGACACTATTCCTACCACTGACACCAATGATGGGGCATTATTCCTACCACTGACACCAATGATGGGGAGCTATTCCTCCCACTGACACCAATGATGGGGCACTATTCCTTCCACTGATACCAATGATGGGGCACTATTCCTTCCACTGATACCAATGATGGGGCACTATTCCTTCCACTGATACCAATGATGGGGCACTATTCCTTCCACTGATACCAATGATGGGGCACTATTCCTCCCACTGATACCAATGATGGGGCACTATTCCTCCAACTGACACCAAGGATGGGGCAGAGGGATGGTGAGAACCCCTCATAATGGGTTTCAGCTTTATAAATAAATGTTGTTGGTGTTCTGTGCGAATGTTTCTTTGCTGCCATCACTACAGAGGGGACTCCACCTGTTACACCCAATAAAACACGAACACATGGCAAATTCTGAAAAACCAGCAATGGTCGATCAGCAGCCTGTACATGGCAACATGGCACGACCAGTGCTACAAAACAGAATGTCTGGGCACACATTGCTCCAGATTTCTTCCTCTAATTGCCGTTGGCTTCCCGGGGACACGCAGTGCTCATGAAAAATTGACAGAGGCACATTCCGCCTCTTATTAAGGAGGTTTGTCTGAGAGATGCAGCAAACAAACAGCAAATTGTATGTACCAGTCAATACTGAGCCAGACTGCCCAATGCCGAGCCAGACCAGCCAACCCGAACACAAGCTGCCTAACGTGCCTGGGCAATGCAAAGAGTGGTGGTGAATTTCGTGGTGTTGTTTCCCATGGCCGCTAATACAGAGGTGGAGCTGGCCCTTCTCTACTGGGCTTGGGCCCCGTCAGCTCAGCAGGGGGCCGGTGGCATAAAGGGAACTCTTTAAATACCTTCAAACACATGCTCAGTAATCCCACTGGAGATTAGATAAAACGTCCCTGGATCCCACCAGTTCAGCTGCAGAGGCCATTTACTCAATTTTCAGGATCAGGCAGAGCAACCCACCGTGCTACGGCTCCCAACAATAACAATTACACCCTCTTCTTCTAAACTATATTACCAAAAGTATTGGGACACATACATATATATATATATACATACACACGCACACACACTTTAATGGCATCCCAGTCTTATAGGGCGTACACACGGTCGGACTTTGTTCGGACATTCTGACAACAAAATCCTAGGATTTTTTCCGACAGATGTTGGCTCAAACTTGTCTTGCATACACACGGTCACACAAAGTTGTCGGGAAAATCAGATCGTTCTGAACGCGGTGACGTAAAACACGTACGTCTGGACTATAAACGGGGCAGTGGCCAATAGCTTTCATCTCTTTATTTATTCTGAGCATGCGTGGCACTTTGTCCGTCGGATTTGAGTACACACGATCGGAATTTCCGACAACGGATTTTGTTGTCGGAAAATTTTATCTCCTGCTCTCCAACTTTGTGTGTCGGAAAATCCAATGGAAAATGTCCGATGGAGCCCACACACGGTCGGAATTTCCGACAACACGCTCCGATCGGACATTTTCCATCGGAAAATCCGACCGTGTGTACGGGGCATTAGTCCGTAGGTTTCAATATTGAGTTGGCCCACCCATTGCAGCTATAACAGCTTCAACTCTTCTGGGAAGGCCGTCCACAAGGTTTAGGAGTGTGTCTATGAGAATACATGGATGAGCGAGTTGGAGGGTGAGTTGGGGTGGAGTAACTTGACTGGCCTGTACAGAGTCCTGACCTCAACTCGATAGAACACCTTTGGGATGAATTAGAACGGAGATTGTGAGCCAGGCCTTCTCATCCAACATCAGTGCCTGACCTCACAAATGCTCTTCTGGAAGAATGGTCAAACATTCCCATAGACACACTCCTAAACCTTGTGGACAGCCTTCCCAGAAGAGTTGAAGCTGTTATAGCTGCAAAGGGTGGGCCAACTCAGTATTGAACCCTACGGACTAAGACTGGGGTGTCATTAAAGTTCATGTGTGTGTGTAAAGGCAGGCGTCCCAATACTTTTGGTAATATAGTGTAGAAGTAGAGGCTGGAATTTTTTATTGTCTGCAGCCGTTGAACGGTGGGTTGCTCTGCCTGATCCTGAAAATTGAATAAATGGTCTACGGTCGGCGTGAAGGGGTTAAAGTGATTGTAAATACAGAAGGTGCATTCTATGCATGAAGATAAAAAGCCTTCTGTGTGCAGCAGCCCCCCTAATACTTACATGAGCCCCATCTCTGTACTGCGATGTCCACGAGTCCCTCAGCCGTCCGGGACTCTCCCTCCTGATTGGCTGAGACACAGCAGTGGCGCCTGCTGCTGTCAAAAGTCAGTTAGCCAATCAGGAGCGGGGGTGGGGCCGCACCGCATTTCCGTGTGTGAATGGACACACAGAGCTGCAGCTCGGCTCGGGTGCCCCCCATAGCAAGCCGCTTAGAGGGAGGGGCCAGGAGCAAGGAAGAGGGACCTGAGAAGAGGAGGATCGGGGCTGCTATGTGCAAAACCAACTGCATAGAGGAGGAAAGTATAACATGTTTGTCATTTATTTTTATTTATTTAAAACAAGACTTTAAAATCACTTTAAGGAATACAACGTGTAACTTTGATCAGGTATACAGGTACAGCGCCTTGAAAAAGTATTCATACCCCTTGAATTTATTTTCCACATTTTGTCATGTTACAACCAAAAACATAAATGTATTTTATTGGGATTTTATGTGATAGACCAACACAAAGTGGCTCATAATTGTGAAGTGGAAGGAAAATGATAAATGGTTTTCAAGATTTTGTACAAGTAAATATGTGAAAAGTGTGGGGGGGGGTACATTTGTATAGCGCCCCCGGAGTCAATACTTTGTAGAACCGCCTTTCACTACAATTACAGCTGCAAGTCTTTTTGGGGATGTCTCTACCAGCTTTGCACATCTAGAGAGGGACATTTCTGCCCATTCTTCTTTGCAAAATCTCTCAAGCTCTGTCAGATTGGATGGAGAGCGTCTGTGAACAGCAATTTTCAAGTCTTGTCACAGATTCTCAATTGGATTTAGGTCTGGACTGTGACTGGGCCATTCTAACACATGAATATGCTTTGATCTAAACCATTTCATTGTAGCTCTGGCTGTATGTTTAGGGTCGTTGTCCTGCTGGAAGGTGAACCTTCGCCCCAGTCTCAAGTCTTTTGCAGATTCTAACAGGTTTTCTTCTAAGATTGCCCTGTATCTGGCTCCACCCATCTTCCCATCAACTCTGACCAGCTTCCCTGTCCCTGCTGAAGAAAAGCATCCCCACAACATGATGCTGACACCACCATGTTTCACGGTGGGGATGGAGTGTTCAGGGTGATGTGCAGTGTTAGTTTGCTGCCAAATATATATATTTTTGCTTTTAGGCCAAAAAGTTAAATTTTGGTCTCATCTGACCAGAGCACCTTCTTCCACATGTTTGCTGTGTCCCTCACATGGCTTCTCACAAACTGCAAACAGGACTTCTTATGGCTTTCTTTTACCAATGTCTTTCTTCTTTCCACTCTTCCATAAAGGAGAGATTTGTGGAGAACACGACTAATAGTTGTCCTGTGGACAGATTCTCCCACCTGAGCTGTGGATCTCTACAGCTCCTCCAGAGTTACCATGGGCCTCTTGGCTCTTCTCTGATGAATGTTCTCCTTGCCCGGCCGGTCAGTTTAGGTGGACGGCCATGTCTTGGTAGGTTTGCAGTTATAACATACTCTTTCCATTTTCGGATGATGAATTGAACAGAGCTCCGTGAGATGTTCAAAGCTTGGGATATTTTTTTTATAACCTAACCCTGCTTTATACTTCTCCACAACTTTATCCCTGACCTGTCTGGTATGTTCCTTGGCCTTCGCGATGCTGTTTGTTCACTAAGGTTCTCTAACAAACCTCTGAGGGCTTCACAGAACAGCTGTTTTTATACTGAGATTAAATTACACACAGGTGGACTCTATTTACTAATTAGGAGACTTCTGAAGGCAATTGGTTTCATTAGATTTTAGTTAGGGGTATCAGAGTAAAGGGGGCTGAATACAAATGTACCCCCCACACTTTTCACATATTTATTTGTAATGTTCCTACCACTTCACAATTATGAGCCACTTTGTGTTGGTCTATCACATAAAATCCCAATAAAATACATGTACATTTTTGGTTGTAACATGACAAAATGTGGAGAATTTCAAGGGGTATGAATACTTTTTGAAGGCACTGTAGAAGTGCAATAACAGTGACCTTCAAGTCAGTAGCAGTCGTACATCAAGTAGAGAAATTACAGCAAATAACAATGTTTAGTATGTTAAAGGGCACATTAATCATGCCCTAACAGAGGAACGGTGTAAATAAAAGGAAAGGCAATCTGTGCCCCTGTACCAGAAAAATAAGCGCACAGAAGAAGACGGAGGAGACACATATACAGGTGCATCTCAAAAAATTAGAATATCATTCAAAAAGTGAAATTCATATTATATAGATTCATTACACACAGAGTGATATATTTCAAGCACTTCTTTAAATTTTATAATCTATATATATATATATATATATATATATATATATATATATATATATATATATATATATATATATATATATATATATATATATATATATATATATATATATATATAATGAAGATTTAACCCCATGCAGATTGTGTAAGTTTGCCCACTATGATATATATATCATACTGTAGAGTAGAAGATTTCCTATCATTTGAGCCCAGACTTGCCACACAGAGTTAATCCATCTCTGAGAAATCCTCTTTTATTGTTCAGTGAGATAATTCTTGACAAACTGAGAAAAACTTTGTCAAATCCTCCCCCTTGCTGTGAGTGACAGGTGATTTACATATCTCGTGCACTAGCCTAAGACACAGGCATTATTTTTAAATTCTCTCCCCCACTCCTTTCTTCAGCAGCTCTGCAAGGATTGGCTGTTCCACACCTCACCATGATTGGGCATGCTGAAGTCATGTGGTTACTTTCCTGTCTTTTCATTGGATGTTAGAGATCATAGCAGAAGTTCAGTGTTAGAAATACACAGGAGAAAATGCATATTGACAAGGGGAGTGTAGAGGTGGGCGGGGAGTCTACTCACATCACGACTCCACCCGCCCGCAGAATCTGCAGTTTTTCGGGTCTAATAACAGACAGAGGGGAGGCATTTGACAGGTAAAGATACATGCAGGAGACGTGTATATCCTTATAGATAACCCCTATGGCAGGAGTTTAGAAAGGATGACATTGGGTTTACATCCACTTTAACTCAACTCACCGTGTTTGGAGGAAGAAAAAATGCTGACTAAGAGCACCATCCCTACAGTCAAGCATGGAGGTGGAAACATTATGTTTTGAGGCTATTTCTCTTCTTAAAGTGGAGTTCCACCCACTTTTACAACTCTTCAGCATCCCTCACTAAACTGTGCACTGTAAACAAATTGGATATTTTTTTTATTTGTTTTCTCAGCACCTACTGTATATCTGCTGTATTCATTTTTCACTTCCTCCTCCCTGGCCGCGGCCCATCGCATCATTTCCTGTTTGCAATGCCTTCTGGGAAGGGGCGGCAACTTCCTCTGAAACTGCCGTTGCTATGGAAACCTGACCTGAAACCTATTACACTGCTTGTACTGCACTAAGCATGTGCAAGATTCGCAAGGATGAGATCCAGGAAGAAATACAGTCTCAGATGCCCACACTTAAGATGGCCACGGCCTGCTGTAAGTTTATAAAATAACAAACTGCTGCTATAAACTAACAAAACAGACCTTAGTTTACAGACTAACTTTACTAGAATACATTAAGCTTGTGTATTATAGGGGTATTTTTATTTAAAAAGTATAATTTCGGCCGGACCACCACTTTAAGTTACAGGCCAACTTTGCCACATTGAGGGGCCAATGGACGGGGGCCATGTATTGTAAAATCTTGGATGAGAACCTTCTTCCCTCAGCCAGAACACTGAAGATGGGTCCTGGATGGGTCTTCCAGCATGACAATGACCCAAAACATACCGCCAAGGCAACACAGGAGTGGCTCAAGAAGAAGCACATTAACCCCCCTAGTGGTATTCCCGAGTGTGGCTCGGGGTGGATTTTTAGTACCAAAAGCGGTAACCTCGAGCCAGACTCGGGATCGCATCGCAGGATCCATGTAGAGGTTACTTACCTTGTCCCCTGGATCCTGCAATGTCTCCCCGCTGTGATCTGTGAGCCGCCGTGTCTCGCTCGATTCACAGCGCCGAGCTCCGTTCCCTGCAAGCGTTGCGACGCACGGGGACGGAGTTCGGCGCCAAATTCAAAAAGTAAAAAAAACACACAGTATAGATACAGTAATCTTACAGATTACAGTACTGTATCAAATAATTACACATCCCCTTTGTCCCCAGTGGTCTGTCCAGTGTCCTGCATGCAGTTTTATATTATAAATACTTGGGGTGCAACGGATCAAAAAACTCTCGGTTCGGATCGTTCCTCGGATCAGGAGTCACGGTTCGGATCATTTTCGGATCAACAAAGAAAAAATCTCCCCCACTGTAATAATATATTAGCAGGGCATGGCAGAGTATTGGCAGGGCATGGCAGAGTATTGGCACTGCTGCCATCCGATCTCTCCCCTCCACTGTACAGATCAGTGCACAGAGGGGAGAGAGGAACCGGCATCATAACATGTGTTTGTGTACAAGTGATCGCTCCGTCATTTGACGGAGCGATCACGTGGTAAACGGCCGCCGGGTGTACCAAGATGGCCGCCGCTCAGGAGCTAGGCCGAAGCCACGGCCTTTCTTAAGGCAGCGGCGCGCTCTGTGGAGCGCATGTGTACCGATCCGGACAGGGTGAACCGCTCAGATCAGTGACGATCCGTTGCACCCCTAATAAAAAAAACTGTTCTGCCTGGAAACTGGAGATTGTCCATAGCAACCAAAAAATGTTTACGTCAAAAGTGCTTTTAGACCAGCTAGAAAACAGCGATAATAAATTAGAATCACTCGCAGAATTGAGTGATAGTGATTTGTGGGGAAATTTGTGATCAAACAGTGACAATTCTGCAACTGAGCAAATTTCAGTGTTTTTGGATTGATTACATTATTCAATAATTTTTACGACAAAATTTCCGTGCAAAATAATTGTACCGCTTTCAGCATCAAAAATCTGAAATAATCATACCGCCAGGGAGGTTAAGCTCATGGAGTGGCCTAGTCAGTCTCCAGACCTTAAAGTGGATGTAAACCCAATGTCACCGGAAGTGACATCATGACACCGTTCCGGTCCTCCTAGACCATAGAGCTGAGGAGAGAGGATCTGCTCTCTCCTCACCTCTGTGGCCAGCCATGCAAAGTGGCGGATCATTTCCCAGGCTCACCAGTAACAAGGGGTTGGGGGGAGAGGAGGGTCAGCTACCCTTTCTGCTACTTCTAATAGTGATCCAGCGGCTAATCAGCCACTCAGATAGTGAAAAGGAGAATTGCAGACTGAACATAAAGTAAACCCTAAAAACAAAAACATGCTCTGCTACTGCGCCATCCTCTGGAAGAATCGGGGGGCTGCACTGGAGACCCTCTATAACAGGGGTAGGCAACCTGGGGCCCTCCAGCTGTTGCAGAACTACAAGTCCCATCATGCCTCTGGGAGTAATTGTAACTGCCAGCCTTGCAATGCCTCATGGGAAATGTAGTTCCACAACAGCTGGAGGGTCACTGGTTGCCTCCCCCTGGTCTATACGTTTCAAGTTGACTACCGGAGATCTGAAGGAAGCGCTCGGCCTGTGAGCCTGATATCAGCTAGCAGCTTGTGTGCAGCAAGTCAGCAGAATGCCAGATGTATAAGAAACGATTGCACGTTGTGAATTACACAGAACACATCTTCAATAAGAGCAGTGATGACAGATATAGAAAGGCCTAGAATAATATACTAATGCCAGGAAGAGCCCAGCTCTAATGACAGATCTCCCTCCATCTGTGGAGGATCATCTCCCCTGACCATGTGTGTACAGCATCCAGGACACACTCAAAAGGGTAACTAGAGTGTATTTTGTGCTCTCCAGAAGGACGGCACCATATCTGTTCAGGCATCATCCAGGGTCACCGCCTAGGACTGGGGTGCCTGTTCGGAAATGATACAATCATCACAGGAACCAGTGTTCCCAAATGTTTGACACAGATAAGCCCCTCTCACATTGTGACTTGCTACAATGTACAGTCTGATCACAAGGGCAGACTGAGGAAATGCTTCCTCCTGCCTGCAGCAGAATGACAACATCATCTCACCCTAGGCCAAGTCACTGAGTGGAGCTCAAGTACGGCTATTTTGTCGCTGTATAATGTGTCATGCCGGAGATTTATCCTGACAGGGGCACTTTAATTCTAATTACTGCGGAATTTATAAACAGATCTGTAAATTCCCCCTCTAGTGGCCATCTCAGCTGCTGAGATAAGATCAGTAAGCCACATAGAGAGTTCAGTCTTCCCAATCAGTACAGCAAAGGTCATCTATGTAATGAACCAATATGGCTGCCCCCCCTCCCCCCCATGTACATATATAGGATGTAACCTACACACCAAAACCATAAGCACAGCAAAATTCCCCTGAGACTAGATGGGAGATATAACACTATAAAACTGCAAACGTCCCGCCCTCCTCACTGCAACCGCCCCGCCCTCCTCACTGCAACCGTCCCACAGTGCAAACGTCCCGCACTCCTCACTGCAACCCTCCCTCCCTCCTCACTGCAACCATCCCAATGTCCCTCCTCACTGCAACCGTCCCTCCCTCCTCACTGCAACCGCCCTGCCCTCCTTCCTCACTGCAACCGTCCCGCACTGCGAACGTCCCGCCCTCCTCACTGCAACCGTCCCGCCCTCCCTCCTCACTGCAACCGTCCCGCACTGCAAACATCCCGCCCTCCTCACTGCAACCGTCTCTCCCTCCTCAATGCAAACTTTCCGCCCTGCAACCGTCCTGCCCTCCTCACTGCAACCGTCCCGCAGTACAAACGTCCCGCCCTCCTCACTGCAACCGTCCCTCCCTCCTAACTGCAACCGTCCCTCCCTCATCACTGCAACCATCCCAACATCCCTCCTCACTGCAACCGATCTGCCCTCCCTCCTCACTGCAACCGTCCCGCACTGCAAACGTCCCGCCCTCCTCACTGCAAACGTCCCGCCCTCCTCACTGCAAACGTCCCGCCCTCCCTCCTCACTGTAACCGTCCCGCCCTCCCTCCTCACTGCAACCGTCCCGCACTGCAAACATCCCGCCCTCCTCACTGCAACCGTCTCTCCCTCCTCAATGCAAACTTTCCGCCCTGCAACCGTCCTGCCCTCCTCACTGCAACCGTCCCGCAGTGCAAACGTCCCGCCCTCCTCACTGCAACCGTCCCTCCCTCCTAACTGCAACCGTCCCGCAGTGCAAACATCCCGCCCTCATCACTGCAACCATCCCAACATCCCTCCTCAATGCAACCGACCTGCCCTCCCTCCTCACTGCAACCGTCCCGCACTGCAAACGTCCCACCTTCCTCACTGCAACCGTCCCTCCCTGCAACTGTTCCGCCCTACCTCCATCCAACCGTCCCGCCCTCCTCACTGCAACCGTCCCTCCATCCAACAGTCCCTCCCTACTCACTGCAACCGTCCCACCCTGCAACTGTCCCGCCCTCCTCACTGCAACCGACCTGCCCTCCCTCCTCACTGCAACCGTCCTGCACTGCAAACGTCCCGCCCTCCTCACTGCAACCGTCCCGCCCTCCTCACTGCAAACGTCCTGCACTCCTCACTGCAACCGTCCCTCCCTCCTTACTGCAACCATCCCAATGTCCCTCCTCACTGCAACCACCCTGCCCTCCTCACTGCAACCGTCCCGCACTGCGAACGTCCCGCCCTCCTCACTGCAACCGTCCCGCCCTCCCTCCTCACTGCAACCGTCCCGCACTGCAAACATCCCGCCCTCCTCACTGCAACCGTCCCTCCCTCCTCAATGCAAACGTTCCGCCCTGCAACCGTCCTGCCCTCCTCACTGCAACCGTCCTGCCCTTCCTCCTCACTGCAACTGTCCCATACTGCAAACGTCCCGCCCTCCTCACTGCAACTGTCCTGCCCTCCTCACTGCAACAGTCCCGCCCTTCCTCCTCACTGCAACCGTCCCGCACTGCAAACGTCCCACCTTCCTCACTGCAACCGTCCCTTCCTGCAACTGTTCCGCCCTACCTCCATCCAACCGTCCCGCCCTACTTACTGCAACCGTCCCACCCTGCAACTGTCCCGCCCTCCTCACTGCAACCGTCCCGCCCTCCTCACTACATATGTCTTGCCTCCCTCCTCACTGCAAACGTCCCGCCCTCCCTCCTCACTGCAAACGTCCCGCCCTCCCTCCTTCCTCACTGCAAACGTCCCGCCCTACCTCCATCCAACTGTCCCGCCCTCCTCACTGCAACCGTCCCTTCTTCCTCACTGCATCTGTCCCGCCCTCCATCCAACTGTCCCTCCGTACTCACTGCAACTGTCCCACCCTGCCTCCTCACTGCAACCGTCCCGCCCTCCCCCCTCACTGCAAACGTCCCGCCCTCCCTCCTCACTGCAAACGTCCCGCCCTCCCTCCTCACTGCAAACGCCCCGCCCTCCCTCCTCACTGCAAACGCCCCGCCCTCCCTCCTCACTGCAAACGTCCCGCCCTCCCTCCTCACTGCAAACGTCCCGCCCTCCCTCCTCACTGCAAACGTCCCGCCCTCCCTCCTCACTGCAAACGTCCCGCCCTCCCTCCTCACTGCAAACGTCCCGCCCTCCCTCCTCACTGCAAACGTCCCGCCCTCCCTCCTCACTGCAAACGTCCCGCCCTCCCTCCTCACTGCAAACGTCCCGCCCTCCCCCCTCACTGCAAACGTCCCGCCCTCCCCCCTCACTGCAAACGTCCTGCCCTCCCCCCTCACTGCAAACGTCCCGCTCCTCCCTCCTCACTGCAAATGTCCCGCTCCTCCCTCCTCACTGCAACTGTCGCACCCTGCAACCGTCCTACCTCCTTACTGCAAACGTCCCGCTCTTCCCTCCTCACTGCAAACTTCTCTCCCTCCTCGCTGCAATAATACATGGTGACTGAGAAGTAATGGAATTAGTAGCTACCTGTGTATACAATTTACTGACGGGTGATAAAGAGATCCAACATACACCCAGCATTCAGAAACACAGAGATCCTGCCGGAGACCCCGACACCGCATCCTGTGCTGCCATGTCACAGCCATCAACAACGCTACACCAATGTCGGCACCATGCTGGAGGAAACTATACAGACCATCCTACAGTATCATCCAATCAGAGAGCAGGAAATAATCAGCACATACTGGCATTAGAAGTCCAATACATCCTGTATACATTCCATTTACAATAGACAGCATGGGGCCGGCTACCAGCCTGTCTTCTCTACTCTTAATGTCTGCACCCCCACTACCCCGCACCTCCACAAGCCTGCACCCCCAGTACCCGGCACCTCCACAAGCCTGCACCCCCAGTACCTCGCACCTCCACAAGCCTGCACCCCCAGTACCCCGCACCTCCACAAGCCTGCATCCCCAGTATCCCGCACCTCCACAAGCCTGCACCCCCAGTATTCCGCACCTCCACAAGCCTGCACCCCCAGTACCTCGCACCTCCACAAGCCTGCACCCCCAGTATCCCGCACCTCCACAAGCCTGCACCCCCAGTATCCCGCACCTCCACAAGCCTGCACCCCCAGTATCCCACACCTCCACAAGCCTGCACCCACAGCATCCAGCACCTCCACAAGCCTGCACCCCCAGTACCTCGCACCTCCACAAGCCTGCACCCCCAGTACCTCGCACCTCCACAAGCCTGCACCCCCAGTACCTCGCACCTCCACAAGCCTGCACCCCCAGTACCCCGCACCTCCACAAGCCTGCACCCCCAGTATCCCGCACCTCCACAAGCCTGCACCCCCACCGCCCTGCACCCCCTACCTCCACAACCTTGTAACCACCCCCCCTCTGCACCTCCACAACCATCCACTCCCTGCACCTCTACAACCTTGTACCTGCACAACCCTGCACCCCCACCGACCTGCACCTCCACTACCCCGCACCTCCACAACCTTGTAACCACCCCCCCGCACCTCCACAACCTTGTAACCCCCCCCCCCCGCACCCCCACAACCTTGCACCCACCCCTTGCACCTCCACATCCTTGCACCCACCCCTTGCACCTCCACAACCTTGCACCCCCCCTGTACCTCCACCGAACTGCACCCCCTACACTTCCACAACCTTGCACACACCCCGCGCACCCCCTCAACCTTGTATTCCCCCCTCCCCATGCACCTCCACAACCTTGCACCCCCCCTGCACCTCCACAACCTTGTATTCTTTTATCCCCCCCCCCGCACCTCCACAACCTTGTAACCCCCCCCCGCACCTCCACAACCTTGCACCCACCCCTTGCACCTCCACATCCTTGCACCCACCCCTTGCACCTCCACATCCTTGCACCCCCCCTGCACCTCCACAACCTTGTATTCTTTTATCCCCCCCCCCTGCACCTCCACAACCTTGTAACCCCCCCGCACCTCCACAACCTTGCACTTTCACAACCTTGTAACCCCCCCCCCCCCGCACCTCCACAACCTTGCACCCACCCCTTGCACCTCCACATCCTTGCGCCCACCCCTTGCACCTCCACAACCTTGCACCCCTACTACCCCGCACCTCCACAACCTTGCACCCCCCCCGCACCCCCTCAACCTTGTATTCCCCCCTCCCCATGCACCTCCACAACCTTGCACCCCCCCTGCACCTCCACAACCTTGTATTCTTTTATCCCCCCCCCGCACCTCCACAACCTTGCACCCCCCCCACCCCCACCCCGCACCTCCACAACCCTGCACCCCCTGCAGTTCAAGTATATCTGCATGTCTTCATCCCCTGCATTTACAGTACTCAATATTCCTGCATTCCCAGTATTTCAAGTACCCCTCATTTCTGCATATCTTACACTTCCAGTACCCCACAACCCTACATCCTCTGTATCTCCAGTACCTCCCATGACTGCATTTGCAACCCATATTCCTGTACAGTCTGTAGCCCAATTCCAATGTATCTCCCAATTTATTCTAGTATTCTCAGTATGTGGCATTCCCACCTGCCTGCATTTCTGCATCCCTCGTTACTGAACTCTTTCTACCCCGGAATCCTTTCTTTTTCTGCACCCCTCTACCAGCTATTTTGCTGCATCATCTGCACCTGTGTCGTAACCCCTGTACCCCTTTACCTCTGCCTTCCTTGACCCCCTCTATACATGTATCCAAACTTTGCCTTCCTGCATCCCCTGAATTTAGGATTTTGTGAACCACAGCATTCTTGAAACCCCTGTACTGATTTCTCCCTTTTATCCTGAACCCCCCCCCCCCCCCTTATGTATCTAATCACCACATTCTGCACCTTCTGTATTCATGTATCTATGAACCCCGAATTTTCAGAACGGGGGGCATGGGTGCATATCAATTCCCCCAGTATCCTTGATGTCTTCCTGGAACCCTGTTATACATGTTTCCAACCACTATCTTCCACACCCCCTGTACACCCCTCTATTAATCTCTCTATTCCTGCACCTCCTATGCCACTGCACCCCTTGTATCCATGTTTTCCTGTTTTAATCACAGTGTCCCCCCAACCTGCTGTATCCCTGATCCTGCCCAGCCCCCATATCCATTATGACGTCACCATTGTAGGTAAACATCCCTGCATGCTCAGGTCAGATCTGGGTCCCATCTCAGGGCCCGTTCTGTAAATACAAAGCCGATGCCGGAGACCCCCCCCCCCCCTCCTGGTGTACAGGCTGGAGATGTGTGCATCACTGAGGCCCAGCTGACTCACAGGCGGCCATTATTATGTAGGAGAAGGAGCCCGTCTCCCTAGGATTAACCCCTGTGCAGCCGGAAGAGAAGCCGGTTAGTGATGGCTGAATGCTCACACACCACACCCTCCCCGGCCTCCCTCTGGAAGAAAACACAATGTCATCCCCTGATCCTCGCTCAGTGTGCAAACAAAATAAGCATTCCCACGGGGATCTGCAGCAGCCGCTTATCCAACCACAACCAAAATCCCTATTCACTGGCCTGTCTGAGCGTCTGCACCACACCTTGTATCCGAAATCACAGCTACCCCAAAAATATTACCCCGCCACCCCAAATACCTGCACCATAAATCCCAGCAACCCCAGACCCCCTGTGCAAAAAAATATTACCCTGGCACCCCAAATACCTGCACCAGACCTTGCATCCGAAATCACAGCAACCCCCATACCTCTCTGCTCCCAAATATTCCCCCAAAACCCCAAATACCAGCACCAGAAATCCCAGCAAGCCCACACCCCCTGTGCTCCAAAATATTACCCTGGCAACCCAAATACCTGCACCACAGCAACCCCCACACCTCTCTGCTTCGAAATATAACCCCGAAATCCCAAATATCTGCACCAGAAATCCCAGCAACCCCACACTCCCTGTGCTCCAACATATTACCCCGGCACCCCAAATACCTGCACCACACCTAATATACCCTTGCATATCGTACTCCACCCAAAACAATTTGCAACTGCCCCACCAATACAACACCTGACTGCTAGAGTAACATACATGCCATACAATAATATAGTACCCCAGCATCCCAAATACCTGCACCATGTCCTAGCAATGCAACTGCTCACTGCTAATATGTACTATGCATACTGTACACCACCCCTAGCATCCCCCATACCTCACTGCTAATGTACTATGCATGCCATACAGTCACAAATACATGCACTAAAACCACATCACTGATCATGTACTGCACACCCTGGACTGCAAAATATTACCAAATAACCTGCATGTTGTACTCCACCCAGAACCCAGTGCAGCCTCAGCCCCCTACATACCTGCACCATGTTCCAGCACCACGGACAGCAGCACCGCACCTCACTGCTAAAATCAGATGCTGTGTAATCACCGATCTATTCCTGCATCCCAGATACCGGCAAGACACCGGCACTACACCCAGAGGATGCTGAGCAATCACCACAATACTCTTCCAGCATCAGCACCACACCTCACTGCCAGCCCCAGACACCGTGTGACCACAAGACCAGCAACCCGGCCACCAGCACTCCGCATTACATCATATACATGTCCTCTTCTTATATGTGTGCAGGTACCAGGATTCCTGTACCCCGACATCCCCAGGATTCCAGTACCCCTAGATCTATACATCCCCAGGATCCCTGTACCCCTACATCCCCAGGATTCCTATACATTCCCCCAGGATTCCTGTACCCCAATATCTATACATCCCCAGAATTCCTGTACCCCTAGATCTATACATCCCCAGGATTCCTGTACCCCTAGATCTATACATCCCTAGGATTCCTGTACCCCTAGATCTATACATCCCTAGGATTCCTGTACCCCTAGATCTATACATCCCTAGGATTCCTGTACCCCGAGATCTATACATTCCCCCAGGATTCCTGTACCCCAATATCTATACATCCCCAGAATTCCTGTACCCCTAGATCTATACATCCCCAGGATTCCTGTACCCCGAGATCTATACATTCCCCCAGGATTCCTGTACCCCAATATCTATACATCCCCAGAATTCCTGTACCCCTAGATCTATACATCCCCAGGATTCCTGTACCCCTAGATCTATACATCCCCAGAATTCCTGTACCCCGATATCCCCAGGATTCCTGTACCCCTAGATCTATACATCCCCAGGATCCCTGTACCCCGATATCCCCAGGATTCCTGTACCCCAATATCTATACATCCCCAGGATTCCTGTACCCCTAGATCTACACATCCCCAGGATTCCAGTACCCCTAGATCTATACATCCCCAGGATTCCTGTACCCCTAGATCTATACATCCCCAGGATTCCTGTACCCCGGTATCCCCAGGATTCCTGTACCCCTAGATCTATACATCCCCAGGATTCCTGTACCCCGATATCCCCAGGATTCCTGTACCCCAATATCTATACATCCCCAGGATTCCTGTACCCCTAGATCTATACATCCCCAGGATCCCTGTACCCCTACATCCCCAGGATTCCTGTACCCCTAGATCTATACATCCCCAGGATTCCTGTACCCCTACATCCCCAGGATTCCTGTACCCCTAGATCTATACATCCCCAGGATTCCTGTACCCCGATATCCCCAGGATTCCTGTACCCCTAGATCTATACATCCCCAAGATTCCTGTACCCCGATATCCCCAGGATTCCTGTACCCCAATATCTATACATCCCCAGGATTCCTGTACCCCTAGATCTATACATCCCCAGGATCCCTGTACCCCTACATCCCCAGGATTCCTGTACCCCTAGATCTATACATCCCCAGGATTCCTGTACCCCTAGATCCACACATCCCCAGGATTCCTGTACCCCTAGATCCACACATCCCCAGGATTCCTGTACCCCTAGATCCACACATCCCCAGGATTCCTGTACCCTGATATCCCCAGGATTCCTGTACCCCTACATCCCCTGGATTCCTGTACCCCTAGATCTATACATCTCCAAGATTCCGGTACCCTATATCCCCAGGATTCCTGTACCCCTAGATCTATACATCCCCAGGATTCCTGTACCCCCAGATCTATACATCCCCAGGATTCCGGTAACCCTACATCTATACATCCCTAGGATTCCTGTACCCCGAGAACTAAACATCCCCAGGATTCCTATACCCCAAGATCTATACATCCCCAGGATTCCTGTACCCCTAGATCTATACATCCCCAGGATTCCTATACCCCAAGATCTATACATCCCCAGGATTCCTGTACCCCGAGATCTATACATCCCCAGGATTCCTGTACCCCTAGATCTATACATCCCCAAGATTCCAGTACCCCTACATCTATAGTACATCCCCAGAATTTCTGTACCCCAAGAACTAAACATCACCAGGATTCCTATACCCAAGATCTATACATCTCCAGGATTCCTGTACCCCTACATCCCCAGGATTCCTGTACCCCTACATCCCCAGGATTCCTGTACCCCTACATCCCCAGGATTCCTGTACCCCTACATCCCCAGGATTCCTGTACCCCTACATCCCCAGGATTCCTGTACCCCTAGATCTATACATCCCCAGGATTCCTGTACCCCTACATCCCCAGGATTCATGTACCCCTAGATCTATACATCCCCAGGATTCCTGTGCCCCTACATCCCCAGGATTCCTGTACATCCCCAGGAATCCTGTACCCCGAGATCTACACATCCCAGGATTCCTGTACCCCTAGATCTATACATCCCCAGGATTCCTGTACCCCTAGATCTATACAGGATCCCTGTACCCCTACATCTATACATTACCCCAGGATTTCTGTACCCCAAGATCTATACATCCCCAGGATTCCCGTACCCTGAGATCTATACATCCCCAGGATTCCTATACCCATAGATCTATACATCCCCAAGATTCCGGTAACCCTACATCTATACATCCCTAGGATTCCTGTACCCCTAGATCTATACATCCCCAGGATCCCTGTACCCCTAGATCTATACATCCCCAGGATCCCTGTACCCCTACATCCCCAGGATCCCTGTACCCCAAGATCTATACATCCCCAGGATTCCTGTACCCTGAGATCTATACATCCCAATGATTCCTGTACCCCGAGATCCCCAGGATTCCAGTACCCCTAGCTCTATACATCCCCAGGATTCCTGTACCCCGAGATCTATACATCCCCAGGATTCCTGTACCCCTAGATCTATACATCCCCAGAATTCCTGTACCCCGACATCCCCAGGATTCCTGTACCCCGAGATCTATACATCCCCAGGATTCCTGTACCCAGAGATCTATACATCCCCCGGATTCCTGTACATCCCCAGGATTCCTGTACCCAGAGATCTATACATCCCCAGGATTCCTGTACCCCAAGATCTATACATCCCCAGGATTCCTGTACTCCTAGAGCTATACATCCCCAGGATTCCTGTACCCCTACATCCCCAGGATTCCTGTACCCCGAGATCTATCCACCCCTAGGATTCCTGTACCCCTACATCCCCAGGATTCCTGTACCCCGAGATCTATCCACCCCTAGGATTCCTGTACCCCTACATCCCCAGGATTCCTGTACCCCTAGATCTATACATCCCCAGAATTCCTGTACCCCAAGATCTATACAACCCCAGGATTCCTGTACCCCAAGATCTATACAACCCCAGGATTCCTGTACCCCAAGATCTATACATCCCCAGGATTCCTGTACCCCTAGATCTATACATCCCCCAGATCCCTTCCCCCCCCCCCTCCGAGATCTATACATCCCCAAGATTCCTGTACCCCTAGGATTCCTGTACCCCGAGATCTATACATATCCAGGATTCCTGTACCCCAAGATCTATACATCCCCAGGATTCCTGTACCCCTAGGTCTATACATCCCCAGGATTCCTGTACCCCTAGATCTATACATCTCCAGGATTTCTGTACCCCAAGAACTAAACATCCCCTGGATTCCTGTACCCCTAGATCTATACATCCCCAGGATTCCTGTACTCCTAGAGCTATACATCCCCAGGATTCCTGTACCCCTACATCCCCAGGATTCCTGTACCCCAAGATCTATCCACCCCTAGGATTCCTGTACCCCTACATCCCCAGGATTCCTGTACCCCTAGATCTATACATCCCCAGAATTCCTGTACCCCAAGATCTATACAACCCCAGGATTCCTGTACCCCAAGATCTATACAACCCCAGGATTCCTGTACCCCAAGATCTATACATCCCCAGGATTCCTGTACCCCTAGATCTATACATCCCCCAGATTCCTTCCCCCCCCCCTCCGAGATCTATACATCCCCAAGATTCCTGTACCCCTAGGATTCCTGTACCCCGAGATCTATACATATCCAGGATTCCTGTACCCCAAGATCTATACATCCCCAGGATTCCTGTACCCCTAGATCTATACATCTCCAGGATTTCTGTACCCCAAGAACTAAACATCCCCTGGATTCCTGTACCCCTAGATCTATACATCCCCAGGATTCCTGTACCCCGACATCCCCAGGATTCCTGTACCCCTAGATCTATACATCCCCCAGATCCCTTCCCCCCCCCCCCCCCCTCCGAGATCTATACATCCCCAAGATTCCTGTACCCCGAGATCTATACATATCCAGGATTCCTGTACCCCAAGATCTATACATCCCCAGGATTCCTGTACCCCTAGGTCTATACATCCCCAGGATTCCTGTACCCCTAGATCTATACATCTCCAGGATTTCTGTACCCCAAGAACTAAACATCCCCTGGATTCCTGTACCCCTAGATCTATACATCCCCAGGATTCCTGTACTCCTAGAGCTATACATCCCCAGGATTCCTGTACCCCTACATCCCCAGGATTCCTGTACCCCGAGATCTATCCACCCCTAGGATTCCTGTACCCCTACATCCCCAGGATTCCTGTACCCCTAGATCTATACATCCCCAGAATTCCTGTACCCCAAGATCTATACAACCCCAGGATTCCTGTACCCCAAGATCTATACAACCCCAGGATTCCTGTACCCCAAGATCTATACATCCCCAGGATTCCTGTACCCCTAGATCTATACATCCCCCAGATCCCTTTCCCCCCCCCTCCGAGATCTATACATCCCCAAGATTCCTGTACCCCTAGGATTCCTGTACCCCGAGATCTATACATATCCAGGATTCCTGTACCCCAAGATCTATACATCCCCAGGATTCCTGTACCCCTAGGTCTATACATCCCCAGGATTCCTGTACCCCTAGATCTATACATCTCCAGGATTTCTGTACCCCAAGAACTAAACATCCCCTGGATTCCTGTACCCCTAGATCTATACATCCCCAGGATTCCTGTACCCCGACATCCCCAGGATTCCTGTACCCCGACATCCCCAGGATTCCTGTACCCCGACATCCCCAGGATTCCTGTACCCCGACATCTATACATGCCTAGGATTCCTGTACCCCGAGAACTAAACATCCCCAGGATTCCTATACCCCAAGATCTATACATCCCCAGGATTCCTGTACCCCGAGAACTAAACATCCCCAGGATTCCTATACCCCAAGATCTATACATCCCCAGGATTCCTGTACCCCTAGATCTATACATCCCCAGGATTCCTGTACCCCTAGATCTATACATCCCCAGGATTCCTGTACCCCTAGATCTATACATCCCCAGGATTCCTGTACCCCGAGATCTATACATCCCCAGGATTCCTGTACCCCGAGATCTATACATCCCCAGGATTCCTGTACCCCGAGATCTATACATCCCCAGGATTCCTGTACCCCTAGATCTATACATCTCCAGAATTCCTGTACCCAGAGATCTATACAACCCCCAGGATTCCTGTACCCTTACAGCTATACATCCCCAGAATTCTGGTACCTCTAGATATATAAATCCCCAGGTAACCCTACATCCATAGATCTCCATCAGATTCCTGTACCCTTAGATCTATACATCCCGCAGGATACCTGTTTGCCTAAATCTACAGTGAAGGGGAAAAAAGTATATGGTCCCCTGCTGATTTTGTACGTTTGGCCACTGACAAAGAAATGATCAGTCTATAATTTTAATGGTCGGTTTATTTTTTCAATGACAGGATAACAAAAATATCCAAAAAAAAAAAAAAAAAACACATTTCAAAAAGTTATAAATTGATTTGCATTTTAAATGAGTGAAATAAGTATTTGATCCCTTACTGCCGGTTCACACAGGGGCAACACGACTCAACGAGGCAACATGCACACGACTACAGCGGCGACTTGCAAAACGACTTCTGTATAGAAGTCAATGCAAGTCGCCTGAAGTTGCCCCAAAAATAGTACAGGAACCTTTTTCTAAGTCGGAGCGACTTGCGTCGCTCCTATTAGAACGGTTCCATAGTACAGAACGGGAGGCGACTTGTCAGGAGGCTAAGTCGCCTGACAAGTCGCCCCTGTGTGAACCGGGTCTTATCAATCAGCAAGATTTCTGGCTCCCAGGTGTCTTCTATACAGGTAACGAGCTGAGATTAGGAGCACTCTCTTAAATAATAAAAGACACCTGTCCACAGAAGCAATCAGATTCCAATCTCTTCACCATGGCCAAGACCAAAGAGCTGTCCAAGGACGATTGTAGACCTACACAAGGCTGGAATGGGCTACAAGACCATCGGCAAGAAGCTTGGTGAGAGGGTGACAACAGTTGGTGCGATTATTCGCAAATGGAAGAAACACAAAATAACTGTCAATCTCCCTCAGTCTGGGGCTCCATGGAAGATCTCACCTCGTGGAGTTTCAATGATCATGAGAATGGTGAGGAATCATCCCAGAACTACACGGGAGAATCTTGTCGATGATCTCAAGGCAGCTGGGACCACAGTCACCAAGAAAACAATTGGTAACCCACTACACCGTGAAGGACTGAAATCCTGCAGGACACGCAAGGTCCCCCTGATCAAGGAAGCACATGTACAGGCCCGTCTGAAGTTTGCTGATGAATATCTAAATGATTCAGAGGAGAACTGAAAGTGTTGTGGGCAGAGGAGACAAAAATCGAGTTCTTTGGCATCAACTCACCTTGCTGTGTTTGGAGGAGGAGGAATGCTGCCTATGACCCCAAGAACACCATCCCCACCGTCAAACATGGAGGTGGGAACATTATGCTTTGGGGGTGTTTTTCTGCTAAGGGGACAGGACAACTTCACCGCATCAAAGGGACGATGGACGGGGCCCCATGTACCATCAAATCTTGGGTGAGAACCTCCTTCCCTCAGCCAGGACATTGAAAATGGGTGGTGGATGGGTATTCCAGCATGACAATGACCCAAAACACACGGCCAAGGCAACAAAGGAGTGTCTCAAGAAGAAGTACATTAAGATCCTGAAGTGGCCTAGCCAGTCTCCAGACCTTAATCCCATAGAAAACATGTGGAGGGAGCTGAAGGTTCGAGTTACCAAACGTCAGCCTCGAAACCTTAAAAAGGGGTTGTAAAGCTTCACTTTTTTTTTTTTTTTAAATAACAAACATGTCACACTTACCTCCACTGTGCAGCTCGTTTTGCACACAGTGGCCCCGATCCTCGTCTTCTGGGATCCCTCGGCGGCGGTCTCGGGTCCTCCCCGCATCAGCTAACCCCCTCTGGGAAGCGCTCTCCCAAGGGGGTTAGCTAGCAGGCGCGCTCCCGAGTCCTGTATCCGACGTCCATAAGCCGCCGACTACAGGACTCAGCCCGGCCCCCCGGCCCTCGCGTCATTGGAGTTGATTGACAGCAGCGCGAGCCAATGGCTGCACTGCTATCAATCTATCCAATGAAGCGCCGAGAACAGCCGAGAAAACCAGGCCGACATCAAGCACGTTCTCAACACGGGACTTTCGAGGGCTCAGGTAAGTACACGGGGGGGGGGGGCTGGGGGGCCTGCAATCGCCGAATGTTTTTTCACCTTAGGAGGCATCAAGGTGAAAAAACATGAACCTTTACAACCCCTTTAATGACATGAAGAGGATCTGCAAAGAGGAGCGGGACACAATGCCCCCTGAGATGTGTGCAAACCTGGAGGACAACTACAAGAAACGTCCGACCTCTGTGATTACCAACAAGTACGAAGTCATGTTCTGAGAAAGGGTTCAATAAATATTTCACTCATTAAAATGCAAATCAATTTATAACTTTTTTGAAATGTGTTTTTCTGGATATTTTTGTTGTTATTCTGTCTCTCACTGATAAAATAAACCGACCATTACAATTATAGACTGATCATTTCTGTGTCAGTGGGGCAAACGTACAAAATCAGCTGGGGGATCAAATACTTTTTTCCCCTCACTGTATTTATCCCCCAGGATTCCTGTACCCCTAGATCTATACATCCCCAGGATTCCTGTACCCCTAGATCTATACATCCCCTGGATTCACGAACCCTAGAAATACTACTACCCCTGGTAACCACCCTACACCCCCTGTACACCCTCAGCATCCACCATACACCTTCTGTACACCCTCGGCATCCACCATACACCCCCTGTACACCCTCTGCATCCACCATACACCCCCTGTACACCCTCAGCATCCACCATACACCCCCTGTACACCCTCAGCATCCACCCTACACCCCCTGTACACCCTCAGCATCCACCATACACCCCCTGTACACCCTCAGCATCCACCATACACCCCCTGTACACCCTCGGCATCCACCCTACACCCCCTGTACACCCTCAGCATCCACCATACACCTTCTGTACACCCTCGGCATCCACCATACACCCCCTGTAGACCCTCGGCATCCACCATACACCCCCTGTACACCCTCGGCATCCACCATACACCCCCTGTACACCCTCGGCATCCACCATACACCCCCTGTACCCCTCCTGCATTCACTTTCTTGCTCCTGTACCCCCTATATACACCATCTGTGCCTCCTGTATACCATCTGCACCCCCTGTATACCATCTGCACCCCCTGTATACCTCCTGTATGCCATCTGTACCCCCTGTATACCATCTGCACCCCTGTATACCATCCTGTATGCCATCTGCACCCCCTGTATACATCATGTATACCATCTGTACGCCCTGTATACTCTCTGAACCCCCTAAATACATGCTGTATACCATCTGTACCCCCTTTATACCATCTATACCCCCCTGTATACATCCTGTAAACCATATAAATCTATACCATCTGTACATCCTGCATAGCCTCCTGTATATCATCTGTACCCCCAGTATACCATCTGAAACCCCTGTATACATCCTGAATACCATCTGTACATCCTGTATACCATCTGTACCCCCTGTATACCTCATGTATACCATCTGCACCCCCTGTATACCATCTGTACACCCTGTATAACATCTGTACCCCTTTATGCCATCTGTACCCCCCGTATACCATCTGCACCCCATGTATACATCCTGTATACCATCTGTACCCCTGTATGCCATCTGTACCCCCTGTATACATCCTGTATACCATCTGTACCCCATGTATACCATATGTACCCCCTGTATACATCATGTATACCATCTGTACGCCCTGTATACTCTCTGAACCCCCTATATACCATCTGTACCCCCTTTATACCATCTGTACCCCCCTGTATACATCCTGTATACCATCTGTACCCCATGTATACCATATGTACCCCCTGTATACATCATGTATACCATCTGTACGCCCTGTATACTCTCTGAACCCCCTATATACATGCTGTATACCATCTGCACCCCCTGTATACCATCTGTACACCCTGTATAACATCTGTACCCCTTTATGCCATCTGTACCCCCTGTATACCATCTGCACCCCCTTTATACATCATGTATACCATCTGCACCCCCTTTATACATCCTGTATACCATCTGTACCCCCTGTATACTCTCTGCACCCCCTGTATACCCTCTGTACCCCCTGTATACCCCCTGTATACCATTTGTACCTCCTGTATACTCTCTACAACCCCTGCATACCATCTGTACCCCCTATATACCATCTGTACCCCATCTGCACCCCCTGTATACCATCTGTACCCCATGCATACATCCTGTATACCATCTGTACCCCCTGTATACATAATGTATACCATCTGTACCCCCTGTATTCATCATGTATACCATCTGCACATCCTGTATACCCTCTGTACCCCCTATATACTCTCTGTACCCCTGTATACATCATGTATTCCCTCTGTACCCCCTGTATACCATCTGCACCCCCTGTATACCATCTGCACCCCCTTGTATACCATTTGTACCTCCTGTATACTCTCTACAACCCCTGCATACCATCTGCACCCCCTGTATACCATCTGCACCTCCTGTATACCATCTGCACCTCCTGTATACCATCTGCACCTCCTGTATACTCTCTACAACCCCTGCATACTATCTGTACCCCCTGTATACCATCTGTACCCCATCTGCACCCCCTGTATACCATCTGTACCCCATGCATACATCCTGTATACCATCTGTACCCCTGTATACCATTTGTACCCCCTGTATACATAATGTATACCATCTGCACATCCTGTATACCCTCTGTACCCCCTATATACTCTCTGTACCCCTGTATACATCCTGCATACCCTCTGTACCCCCTGTATACTCTCTGTACCCCTGTATACCATCTGCACCCCCTGTATACCATCTGTACCTCCTGTATACTCTCTACAACCCCTGCATACTATCTGTACCACCTGTATACCATCTGTACCCCCTGTATACCATCTGTACCCCCTGTATACCATCTGTACCCCATCTGCACCCCCTGTATACCATCTGTACCCCATGCATACGTCCTGTATACCATCTGTACCCCTGTATACCATCTGCACATCCTGTATACCCTCTGTACCCCCTATATACTCTCTGTACCCCTGTATACATCCTGCATACCCTCTGTACCCCCTGTATACTCTCTGTACCCCTGTATACATCCTGCATACCCTCTGTACCCCCTGTATACCATCTGTACCCCCTGTATACATAATGTATACCATCTGCACATCCTGTATACCCTCTGTACCCCCTATATACTCTCTGTACCCCTTGTATACCATCTGTACCCCCTGTATACCATCTGTACCCCCTGTATACCATCTGTACCCCCCTGTATACATCCTGTAAACCATCTGCACCCCCTGTATTATTATTATTATTATTATATTATTATATTATTATATATTATTATCCTGTATACCATCTGTACCCCCTATATACATCCTGTATACCATCTGCACCCCCTGTATACCATCTGTACCCCCTATATACATCCTGTATACCATCTGTACCCCCTGTATACTCTCTGTACCCCCTATATACATCCTGCATACCCTCTGTACCCCCTGTATACTCTCTGTACCCCCTATATACATCCTGCATACCCTCTGTACCCCCTGTATACTCTCTGTACCCCTGTATACATCCTGTACCCCCTGTATACATCATGTATACCATCTGCACATCTTGTATACCCTCTGTACCCCCATTTCTCCTCCTCCTGATCCTCGGATATGTGTACATTCCCCCCGCCCCCCTCTCTCCGGTATCCCCGCCCTCCTCCCGGTGCTGTGTGTTGTTAGGTGGGGGTGGGGAAGGGGGAGAAGGCCCGAGTCTCTCACCAGCGGTTGCATCTCGGAGTGGACGGTGGGCACCTGGAAGCGATCTATCTCCTCCATCATGGTGCCGCTCTGCAGGATGCTGAAGAGGAGGAGGAGGCGGGGTCTGGGCGGGGCGCACTAGGAGGCGGGGCTCAACTTATCCCCTCCCCCCCCCTATTGACTCAACAATTCTTCCACAGGCTACGAAGGCAGGGGGCGTGGCATCACGGATCAGTATTCATGTAGTAGGCGTGGCACTACGTCTCAGTATTATGCTGTGGGCGTAACCCCACGTCTCAATATTCAGTGAGTAGGCGTGGCCCTACGTAGCAGTATTCGGCTGTGGGCGTGGCCCCACGTCTCAGCATTCAGTGAGTAGGCGTGGCAACACGCATCCGTTTTTTATTGAGGAGGCGGGACACAGCGAGCGGAATGGGCGGGACCTTTCCTTGACAGCTGTGTGGAAGGGGCGGGGACGGTGGTGACAGCACAGTAGGGGGCGGCGCCCATGTGACAGTAGAGTACTAGGGGCGGGGCCGTCTGTGACAGCTGAGTGGAGAAGGTGGGGCCTCGCTAGCTGGCTGGTGATGTCACTGTCAGCGGTTGTCATGGGAATGGGAGGATGAGGGAAGTGGTACCTAGGCCTGGAATGTGCCTGATGAGGGGCCACAAGGGGCCCTAGGACAGGAATCACTGACACAGAGCAACCAATCAGGAACCTTTAGGGTCCTGCCCTGACTTCCTGGTTGCTATGGGTTACTGCAGCTGGGATGTGTCCTGATAGGGCCCCAGCCTGATCTCCATGGACACATACTAGTTTGGTGTGGGCTCTGGGGCAGTAATAGAGTAAAACAGGGGCCCCAGTGTAAGAACTACACAAGACAACAAGGGGGCCGCCTACAGAAATTGGCGTAGTCGTCAGGATCAACCTCCTAACAGAAGATGGCGCTAGTGATAGGTGGGGACGTATATATTGGTCCTGGGATAGTCCTGGATTGTGGAGAGGAGGGGGCGGGGTGATTAATAGACTAAGGCAGGGGCCCCTAAAAAGCCCTGGGAGGTGCCTACAGAAATTGGCGTAGTCAGCAGGATTACCCTCCCAACAGAAGATGGCGCTAGTGGGAGAGATATGGAGGATATGCTGGTCCTAGGGTGGCCCTGGATTGTGGAGATTGGGGGGGGGGGGTTTACAGACTAAATCAGGGGCCCCTAAAAGCCCTGGGGGGGGGGTGCCTACAGAAATTGGCATAGTCAGCAGGATTACCCTCCCAACGGAAGATGGCGCTAGAAGAAGAGTAACAGAAGATATGCTGCTCCTGGGATAGCCCTGGATTGTGGGGCAGTAATAGAGTAAATCAGGGGCCACAGACAGGCCCCCAGCAGTGTAAGGACGACACGAGACTACAAGGGGGGGATGCCTACAGAAATTGGCATAGTCTGCCGGATCAACCACCTAACAGAAGATGGCTCTAGTGGGAGGGTGTGACGATTCGGGGGATATGCTGGCCCTGGGATGACCCTATATTATGGGGCAGCTATAGACTAAATCAGGGGGCCCCAGACAGGTCCCCAGCAGTGTAAGGACTACATGAGACAGCAAGGGGGGCGCCTACAAAAATGATCGTAGTCGGCAGGATCAACTTCTAACAGAAGATTGGCCTGAAGCAATGGGTACATGCTTCTACTGATGGCAACATCCTCGACCTTGTATTCTCCTACCGATGCACTCCGTGCAACCTCTCCAACAATGCTTTTCCTCTCTCTGATCACCACCTTATTAGTTTCGCTCTCTCCCTGTCTTCCACCACCTTTTCCTCCAATCGCCTAACAATTACCCGTAGAAACCTTCGCCACTTCAACCCTTCTCTTCTCTACTCTGCTATCGACCAACTCTATGACACAACCTCACCCCTGTCGTGCCCCAAACTAGCCACTTCAGTCTACAATGGATCGCCAGTCCGCCGCCCTGGACGAGCTCGCCCCCCTCACTACACACACAATCAGGTCCCAATCCCTACAACCCCGGCAAACAGATAACACCAGAGGTCTCAAGAAACGGTCTCTTGAGCGTCTGTGACATAAAACTAAGCCTCACAAAGACTTCAACCAATATAAATCTGCCCTCCAAAAATACAATTCTTGCCTCCACACTGCCAAGCAGACCTACTTCATCACTCTCATTAACACCTTCTCATCCAGTCCCCGTCAACTCTTCTCAACCTTTAATTCTCTACTTCATCCTCCAGTGCCTCCACCCACTAACTCACTCACTCCCTAGGAGATCGCCAGTCACTTCAAACATAAAATTGATACAATTTGTGATGAAATCTCCACTTTACAGATAACCCCCCAACTTAACACCCCATGTCCACAGGTCCACTCAACATTTACCTCATTCAACCCCACTACCGTAGATGGGGTTGCTAAACTTACAGTGGGGACGGAAAGTATTCAGACCCCCTTAAATTTTTCACTCTTTGTTATATTGCAGCCATTTGCTAAAATCATTTAAGTTCATTTTTTTCCTCATTAATGTACACACAGCACCCCATATTGACAGAAAAACACAGAATTGTTGACTTTTTTGCAGATTTATTAAAAAAGAAAAACTGAAATATCACATGGTCCTAAGTATTCAGACCCTTTGCTGTGACACTCATATATTTAACTCAGCTGCTGTCCATTTCTTCTGATCATCCTTGAGATGGTTCTACACCTTCATTTGAGTCCAGCTGTGTTTGAATTTACTGATTGGACTTGATTAGGAAAGCCACACACCTGTCTATATAAGACCTTACAGCTCACAGTGCATGTCAGAGCAAATGAGAATCATGAGGTCAAAGGAACTGCCTGAAGAGCTCAGAGACAGAATTGTGGCAAGCCACAGATCTGGCCAAGGTTACAAAAAAATTTCTGCTGCACTTAAGGTTCCTAAGAGCACAGTGGCCTCCATAATCCTTACATGGAAGACGTTTGGGACGACCAGAACCCTTCCTAGAGCTGGCCGTACAGCCAAACTGAGCTATCGGGGGAGAAGAGCCTTGGTGTGAGAGGTAAAGAAGAACCCAAAGATCACTGTGGCTGAGCTCCAAAGATTCAGTCGGGAGATGGGAGAAAGTTGTAGAAAGTCAACCATCACTGCAGCCCTCCACCAGTCGGGGCTTTATGGCAGAGTGGCCCGACGGAAGCCTCTCCTCAGTGCAAGACACATGAAAGCCCGCATGGAGTTTGCTAAAAAAAAACCCGAAGGACTCCAAGATGGTGAGAAATAAGATTCTCTGGTCTGATGAGACCAAGATAGAACTTTTTGGCCTTAATTCTAAGCGGTATGTGTGGGGAAAACCAGGCACTGCTCATCACCTTTCCAATACAGTCCCAACAGTGAAGCATGGTGGTGGCAGCATCATGCTGTGGGGGTGTTTTTCAGCTGCAGGGACAGGACGACTGGTTGCAATCAAGGGAAAGATGAATGCGGCCAAGTACAGGGATATCCTGGACGAAAACTATCTCCAGAGTGCTCAGGACCTCAGACTGGGCCGAAGGTTTACCTTCCAACAGGACAATGACCCTAAGCACACAGTTAAAATAATGGAGTGGCTTCACAACTCCGTGACTGTTCTTGAATGGCTCAGCCAGAGCCCTGACTTAAACCCAATTGAGCATCTCTGGAGAGACCTAAAAATGGTTGTCCACCAACGTTTACCATCCAACCTGACAGAAATGGAGAGGATCTGCAAGGAGGAATGGCAGAGGATCCCCAAATCCAGGTGTGAAAAACTTGTTGCATCTTTCCCAAAAAGACTCATGGCTGTATTAAATCAAAAGGGGCTTCTACTAAATACCGAGCAAAGGGTCTGAATACTTAGGACCATGTGATATTTCAGGTTTTTCTTTTTTAATAAATCTCCAAAAATGTCAACAATTCTGTGTTTTTCTGTCAATATGGGGTGCTGTGTGTACAATATGGGGTGCTGTGTGTACATTAATGAGGAACAAAATGAACTTAAATGATTTTAGCAAATGGCTGCAATATAACGAAGAGTGAAAAATTTAAGGGGGTCTGAATACTTTCCGTCCCAACTGTATTTCTAACACTCACCTAACCACCTGCCCCCTGGACCATGTTCCTTCTCAAGTACTGTGGTCACCCTCTGACTCTATCCTACATTCTCTAACTCACATCTTCAATCTCTCCTTCTCTTCTGGCATCTTCCCCAACTCTATAAAACATGCACTAGTTACCCCCATACTTAAAAAGTCCTCACTAGATCCCACCAATAATAACAACCTAAGCCCCTTCCCCTTTTCCTCCAAACTCCTTGAACATCTGGTCTACAACCGACTGAGTGACCACTTCATTAAAAATAACCTTCTTGATCCCCTTCAGTCTGGATTTCGTCCTCAAAACTCCACAGAAACTGTTCTCCTAAAACTCATAAACAATTTACTAACAGCAGAAAGCAATGGACACTATGCTATACTCCTACTTCTGGACCTTTCGGCTTCCTTTGATACAGTTGACCACCTCCTCCTCCTCAAAAAACTTTACTCCTTTGGTCTCCATGATTGTGCTCTTCTTTCAATTCTACTTCCTCCTCTCCTCTTCCTTTCTCTGTCGGGGTCCCCCAAGGTTCTGTTCTTGAACCTCTCCTATTCTTGATCTACACCTCCTCCCGTGGTCAGCTGATCCCGGGGTCAGCCTCTCATGGCTTCCAATACCATCTCTATGCTTATGACATCCAAATCTTTCTCTCTACCCCCCCCCCCAGCGCACCCCAGTTTCCTTAAGCATCACTGATTTACTAACAGGCATACCATGTTGGATTCACACCTAAATCGCATGCGGCTCACAACATGGGTCCGGTGCGTCCCTGTTCTCCGTTTTAGGGAGGAATCAGGGCCGAATTGTTGCCTGGATTTGGACCTGAAATGAAGCCAAAGACGCACAGGACCCCTGTGCAATCTGCTCCACAGCCAACACGGAGATGTGTGAACCAGCTCGATTGAGAGCCAGGCACACTCTCCTGTGATGTGACTTGGATGCGGGGAAAACCCGCATCCAATGTGCACTAGTGTGAACCCAGCCTCAATCTGGATGTCACACCACTTCCTCAAACTCAACGTGTCCAAAAACAAAGCTCATAATTTTTCCTCCCTCACGTGCCTCTTCCCCTGATTTCTCTGTCAAGATCAATGGCATAACTATCAACCCATCCCCGCATACCAGGGTTCTAGGTGTAATCCTAGACCAGGGCCGTCTTTTATTTTGATTGGGCCCTGGGCAAACATTTTCTTGCCCCCCCCCCCCCCCATTCTGAGACATACAAAAAATAGCAGGTAGACTCAAAATCATTTTACTGCAGCAGATCACGCAGCGATTGCAATTGTTTGTCAGAGGTTGCAGCCTATCATTACTACTGCTGGTTTCTAGAGGTTACAACACAAAATTTCTGCTTGCCGATTGGTTGCTAGAGGTTAATGTACATTATTAGCGCTCACTAATTGGTTGCTAGGGGTTACAGCACATCATTAACACTTACTGATTGATTGCTAGAGATTAAAGCAGATCACTACTGTTCGCTGATTGGTTGCTAGAGGTTAATGCACATCATTACCTCTCACTGAGCAGTGGAGCAACCCCAAATAATTGAGCAAGTAAAGGGGCACATTAATACACATACTACAGGAGAGTGTCAGACAGTGCAGACACACTACAGGAGAGGATCAGAGACTGCGGACATACTGCAGGAGACAATCAGAGACTGCGGTCATACTGCAGGAGACAATCAGAGACTGCGGACATACTGCAGGAGACAGAGACTGCGGACATACTGCAGGAGACAGAGACTGCGGACATACTGCAGGAGACAATCAGAGACTGCGGACATACTGCAGGAGACAATCAGAGACTGCGGACATACTGCAGGAGATTACCAGAGACTGCGGACATACTGCAGGAGACAATCAGAGACTGCGGACATACTGCTGGAGATTACCAGAGACTGCGGACATACTGCAGGAGATTACCAGAGACTGCGGACATACTGCAGGAGACAGTCAGAGACTGCGGACATACTGCAGGAGATTACCAGGGACTGCAGACATACTGCAGGAGACAATCAGAGACTGCGGACATACTGCAGGAGATTACCAGAGACTGCGGACATACTGCAGGAGACAATCAGAGACTGCGGACATACTGCAGGAGATTACCAGAGACTGCAGACATACTGCAGGAGACAATCAGAGACTGCGGACATACTGCAGGAGATTACCAGAGACTGCGGACATACTGCAGGAGATTACCAGAGACTGCGGACATACTGCAGGAGACAATCAGAGACTGCAGACATTATACAGGTGATGGTCAGAGAACTTTCAGCAATGCACAGCTTTACAGTTGAATAACACAGCTCAGGGTTTAAACATTCAGGCATTTTGTGGGTGTAAGCAGGGCCAGTACAAGGGGTGGGCGGAAGGGGCGGATGCCCTGGGCGGACCAATTTATTGCAGGAAGGGGGGCGCAGCAGTGGCGTACTAACTAGGGGGGGGGGGGGGTGTCAGGCGGCTCCCTCATCCTCCCCTGTATGAAACAGTGAGAGCGGGACAGGCTTGGTTGTGCAGCGGCGATGTGACATGCTAACAGCGCTGGGAGAGCTCAGGCGGACTGACCCATTGTCACAATGCTGTGTGTCTCACTCTCTGTTAAATTCTAATAGCCCAGTGAGTACAACTCCCCGCCCCCCCTCCACAGAGATGGAAGAGGCTGCATCGGCTCTGCCCCCTCCCTCCCCTCTGTTTCTGTGTCCCGTCCATGCTCCGTGCAGCCTGTGTGCTGCCTCTGAAAGGAATGTGGGGGCGGGAACATTTAAACAAGTAGCCGCCGACGGAACTAGTGTGAGCAACCTGGGAAGTGAGTTATCAGCACTGTCACTGTCACTGTGTCCAGAATCTGCTCTCTCTCTCTCCCAATCTTTCACTCCCCCTCTTTCCTCTGTTGTCCTCTAGCAGAGTCTTTCATTAACTCTATGCTAATAGTTGGCCCCATCATGTTCCTTTAGCCAGGGTTTTCACTAGTGTGATCAGAGACATTACATGTGATTCGCACCGCATTGCTATACAAATCACATGCGATGTCTGTGCAATGTGAATTCAGCCATACAAACTATATGTCTGAAATCGCATTTGCACCAAAACTGTGCAGGACCCTTTTTTTGGTCTGCACTGGAATCGGATTGGATGGGTGTTTACACCTATGCAATCCGATTCCTGCACCATTTTACAGTTCTCGCTGCAATCTGCAAACTGATCTGGGGGTGTCATTCATTTTACATTGACACCCGTAGCAGTTTGCAAAGGGCAACGTGGACGGCCGACAAGCAACATGCAATGCAGGAATCCGCACTGGAATCGCTCCGATTCCTGCATCACATATATGTGAACCAGGACTAAGGATGATCTCCGGCGTGTTCGCATGCTGCACATGCCGAGCCCATCAGGAAGTCGGCAATGCGCCGCGCTAATCACAGGCAGTGAGATATTTCCTGATCTCTGCAGCCGCACATCGGGAAATGTCTCACTGCTTGTGATTAGCGCTGTGCAGTGCCGACTTCCTGGCGGGCTCTGTGCGTGCACCATGCGAACACGCCAGAGATCATCCTTAACCAGGACTCAAGTGGGTTCACACTGATGCCCTGTGGTTCAGTTGCAGTGCTGGTGTATACACAGTTTTCCTGCATTTACCTCAATTTTCACTACAGTCCCACAGACTTCTATTAGGTTACACATTTTTGCAACATTTTCTGAAAGCGCACCAAATGTCCTCTATACTGAATCTTTGGTGTGCTTTCAGAAAACACAGTAAAATTACACAAGCTAATAGAATTCTGTGCAGCTAAAAATGGGGATAAAGTGCAAAAAAAATGTGTATACGCCAGCACTGCGACAAACTCCAGGACACCAGTGTGAACCCAAAGGCTTCAGGGTGCTGTGTAATGTAAAGGAGTCCAGAGGTGCAGGGGGTTTTGTAATGTAAAGGGGTCTAGGAGGTGCAGGGTGCTGTGTAATGTAAATGGGTCCAGAGGTGCAGGGTGCTGTGTAATGTAAATGGGTCCAGAGGTGCAGGGTGCTGTGTAATGTAAATGGGTCCAGAGGTGCAGGGTGCTGTGTAATGTAAAGGGGTCCAGAGGTGCAGGGTGCTGTGTAATGCAAAGGGGTCCAGAGGCACAGGGTGCTGTGTAATGTAAAGGGATCCAGAGGTGCGGTGAACTTACAATTTAACCATTTGCCGACCCACCGCAGTACATATACTGCGACGGGGCTGCAGCTACAGTATTGTATTGTTGTACTGTAGTGTTGTATTGTTTTAAGTGTTTTCTGGTTTTGAAAGGACACTGACTCTTTCTTTATACCTGGGGGGTTGGGGGGGGGGGGGGCGCAGTTTGCCATCTTCGCCCTGGGCACCAGATGGCCTTGTCCCAGCACTGGGTGTAAGGACATACCTGGCCAGCCAAACTAACTACATACATTCAGGTGTGTTGGCGGGGCTTCCACTCTGCTCTCACTACAACAGCTGGGAGCTCCACTGATGCTTTGTTGGGGGGCCCACGTCACCCGTGAATTGGGGCCCCAATGACAGCTTTGCAGAGCGCACAGAGGACACAGGAGGATGTATTCTCGCGCTAGCCAGCTGAGAGGGGCGGGGCCGTTAGCTCCACTGACGCTCTGACCCCGGCCACGTGCAGCCTGTGTACTCGGAATAGAGCGTCTGTAGTGAGAGCCAGTGATCAGAGTTGGAGTGTCATTGGAGCTCTCGAACCCCACCCCCGGACCTCTGTATTCACCAGCCAGTATAGAGGGGGCGGGGCCGGGAGCCCCACTGACACTCCCACTCCGATAACTGGCTCTCACTACAGACGCTCTTTTCCAAGTATACAGGCTGCACGTAGGCGGGGTCAGAGCGTCAGTGGAGCTCCCTGGCCCCGCCCCCTCTCAGCTGGCTAGCGCGGAATACATCCTCCCGTGTCCTCTGTGCGCTCTGCAAAGCTGTCATCGGGGCCCAATTCACGGCTAGCGCGGGCCCCCCAACAAAGTTTGGGCCCAGGGCAAGTGCCCCTTTTGCCCTGCGCTAAAGACGGCCTTGTCCTAGACTCTGAACTCTCCTTTGGGCCCCACATCCATTCACTGTCCTCAACCTCTGCAACATCTTCAAAATTTGCCCCTTCCTAACCAATGACACCACAAAGCTTCTAATCCACTCCCTGGTCATCTCTCGCCTCGACTACTGCAACTCCCTCCTCATTGGCTTACCTCTACATTCCCCTATTTAGTCCATCGTGAATGCTGCTGCCAGACTCATCCACCTTACAAACCACTCAGCATCTTCTACCCCTCTCTGCCAATCCCTCCATTGGCTTCCGCTCACCCAACAAATTAACCACTTGGCACCCACATTATAGCTGAAAGATGGCTACGGCGCGGGCTTAAAATGCCGGGAGGGCATACATGGATGTCTCCCCATTCTCGCGCTGCAGGGGTGGTGCGGTCGGCGCACTCTGTGATCCCCGAGTCACTGGGACTTGGCTGATCACTGATCGAGGTAAAGGACCAATCACAGTGGCCCTTTACCACGAGATCAACTGTCAGCCTATGACAGCTGATCACGGAAGTAAACAGAAGCCGGTTATCACCTTTTTTTTCCCCTCACGCAGTCAGCGTGAACAAAAGAAGAAAGCCTTTAACTGGCTTCTGTTAGAGGGACATCAGTCCCTTTAGTGCCCTCCAGTGCTGCCAATCAGTGCCCACCAGTGCCACCCATCAATGCTACCAATCAGTGCCTCATCATGAGTGTCACTTATCAGTGCTGCCCATCAGTGCCACCTATCAGTGCCCATCAGTGCCACCTCTCCGTGCTGCCTATCAGTGCCCATCAGTGCCATCCATCAGTGCAGTTTCATCAGTGCCTTCTGATCAGTGCCCATTAGTGTCACCTATCAGTGCCCATCAGTGCTACCCATCAGTGCAGCCTCATCAGTGTCTCCTGATCAGTGCCCATTAGTGTCACCTATCAGTGCCCATCAGTGCCACCTCATCAGTGCCCATCAGTGAAGGAGAAAAATTACATGTTTGCAAAATTTTATAACAAAATATGGGAAAAAAAAACCCTAGTGGTGATTAACCACTTCAATACCGGGCACTTTCCCCAATTCCTGTCCAGGCCAATTTTCAGATTTCAGCGCTTTCGCTGTTTAAATGACAATTGCGCGGTCATGCTACACTGTACCCAAACAAAATTTTTATCATCTTGTTCCCACAAATAGAGCTTTCTTTTGGTGGTATTGATCACTGCTGGGGTTTTTATTTTTCGCTAAACAAATTAAAAATGACCAACATTTTTGAAAAAAAAATGTTTTTCTTCGTTTCTGTTATAAAATTTGGTAAATAAGTACGCTTTCTCCTTCACTGGTGGGCACTGATAAGACGGTACTGATGGGCACCAATGAGGTGGCACTGATGAGGTGGCACAGATGGGCACTGATATGCGACACTGATGGCACTGATAGGCGGCACTGATAGGCGGCACTGATATGCAGCACTGATGGGCACTCATAGGCGGCACAGATGGGCACTCATAGGTGGCACTGATAGGCGACACTGATGGGCACTGATAGGCGGCACTGATGGGCATGGATGGGCACTGATAGGTGGCACTGATGGACACTGATGGATGGCACTGATGGGCATCACTGATAAGGAGGCACTGGCAGGCATTAGTGATGGGCACTGATTGGCACCATTTGTGGGCACTGATTGGCACCATTTGTGGGCACAGATTGGCATCCCTGGTGGCCATGGGTGGCATACCTGGTGTCTATCAGTGGTGGCCATCCCTGGTGGTCCTGGGGGCATCCCTGGTGGTCCTAGGTGGGCATCCTCGGGGGGGGGTCTGTGCTCATAATCAATCAGCACAGACCCCCCTGTCAGGAGAGCAGCCGATTGGCTCTCCTCCACTCGCGTCTGTCAGACGCGAGTGAGGAAACGCCGATACACGGCTCTTCCTGTTTACATCGTGATCAGCTGTGATTGGACACAGCTGATCACGTGGTAAAGAGTCTCCGTCAGAGACTCTTTACCTAATTGGGAGTTCACGCCGCAACAACGATCGCCGGCGCGTTATTTTATCCTGATCACGCCATATGACGTTTGGTCAGGATAACAGAGCCACTTTGCCTTTTGTATTACTTGACCCTCCCTCCTAGATTGTAGGACGAGTGGGGCCCTCTGATTCCTCCTGTATTGAATTGTATTGTCTGCTACTGTCCTGTCTGCCCTCATGTTGTAAAGCACTGTGCAAACTGTTGGCACTATATAAATCCTGTATTATAACAATAATAATAATAATGATAATATTAATAAAAAGATGGAGCCAGTGGTAGAGATATGGAGGATATGCTGGTCCTGGGATAGCCCTGGATTGTGGAGATGGGGGGGGGGGGTATAGACTAAAGCAGGGGCCCCTGGAAAGCCTCCGGGGTGCCTACAGAAGTTGGCGTAGTCGGCAGGGTCAACTCTCGAAAGAAGATGGCGCTACTGGAAGAGATACAGAGAATATACTGGTCCTGGTATGGCCCTGGATTATTGGTGGGGGGGTGGGGGTATAGACTAAAGCAGAGGCCCCTGGAAAGCCCTGGGGGGTACCTACCTACAGAAACTGGCATAGTCGGCAGGATTACCCTCCCAACAGAATGGGAACTGGTGGGAGAGATACAGAGGTAATGTTTACCTGGTCCTGGTATGACAATGGATAGTGGAGTGGTTAAAGACTAAAACAGAGGTCATTGGACAGCCCTATGCTTCAAAAGCCCCCCCAGCAGTGTAAGCACTATATGGGACAACAAGGGGCTGCCTGCAGAAACGGGCATAAGCTTGATCAAACTCACAAAAGAAGATGGAGCTAGTTGGAGGTAGGAGAGATACAAAAGATATGCTCACCTGATCCTGGGATGGACGTAGATGGGGACTGGTTATAGATTAAAGCTGGGGGCCCCTGGACAGGCCCCCAGCAATGTAAGGCTTGTGGGACAGTAAGAGGGCACCTACAGAAACCAGTATAGTTGGCAGGATCAAACTCTTAATAGAAGATGGAGCTAGTGGGAGAGATGCAGAGGATGTGCTCACCTGGCCCTGGGATGACCCTAGATTGTGAAGCAGTTATAGACTAAAGCATGGGAACCCTGAACAGGCCCACACCCCCAGTGGTGTATTGCTATGTGGGACAGCAAGGGGGCGCCTAGAGAAACCAGCGTACTTGGAAAGATCAACCTCCTAACAGAAGATGGAGCTAGTGGGAGATGGGAGAGATTTGGAGGATATGCCCACCTGCTCTGGTTATAGCAATGGGTTGTGTAGTGATTATAGATTGAAGCAGAGGCTGTTGGACAGCACTGCACATCAGAAGGCCCCCCAGCAGTGTAAAGACTATGTGGAACAACAAGGGGATCCCTACAGAAAATGGCATAGTTGGCAGGATTAACCTGCCAACAGGGGATGGTGCTAGTGGGAGGTAGGAGAGATATGGAGGATATGCTCATCTGGGATGATGGCCCTAGATGGAGGGGCAGGTATAGACTAAAGCAGAGGGCCCTTGGACAGGCCCCCAGCAGTAGGACAGCAAGGGGGTGCCTAAAGAAACAGGAGTAGTTGGCAGGGTCAACCTCCCAACATAAGATTTACTCCAGAGATAAAACCATAATCCTGACTAGGGATGAGCTTCGTGTTCGAGTCGAACCCATGTTCGACTCGAACATCGGCTGTTCGGTCGTTCGCCGAATTGCGAACGATATGGGCCGTTCGCGCCAAATTTGTGTGGCGCGTCACGGCCCATAATTCACTGCGGCATCGCAGTGCATTGCTTGCTGATGATTGGCCAAGCATGCACTATGACCCGCATGCTTGGCCAATCACAGCGCCGCCTGAACAGAGAGACGTAATTGGCCAAAGCCAAGGAGGCTTTGGCCAATTATGGCTCAGGGGATTTAGTACACGCCCCACACTATATAAGGCCGCCTGCACGGCGGCCCTGTGCAGTGTGTTCTGGTGTGCTGAGAAATAGAGAGAGAGAGAGAGAGACAGTGTCATTTCATTTGAGTTAGCTAGATTAGGCAGGACAGTCAGTCAGTTAGCTGCACTTAAAGTGTATTGTGTATATATATGCATCCCAGGTGTTGCATATATATATATATACACTGTATTCAGTTTAGCTAGATCCGTTCCTGTTATCTTCTAGACTATTTACATTTAGTGCAGTGCGTCCTGCTCACAGTGTTCAGCTAGATCCGTTCCTGTTATCTTCCTACTGACAGGCAGGCTTGTCTTGTTACAGTATATAAAGCTACCTGAAGAAAATTACTGGTGTTCTTTTGATCCTATTAGTACCACGGTCAGGCAGCTAGACTATTTACATTTAGTGCAGTGCATCCTGCTCACAGTGTTCAGCTAAACCTACAAGTTAGTGGGGTGCGTCCACCTCACAGTGTTCAGCTAAAGCTACCTGTAGAAGGTTGGTGGTGTTCTCATACTACAGGCAGGCAGTTGATTTTGCTAGCTGCAGTATCAGTACATATATATATATATATATATATATATATATATATATATATATATCCCAGCTTAGTGCAGCTACAGGCCATTAGTATGTCTGGAAGGCCAAGAAGGAGAGGCAGACAGTCACAAGCCAATAAGAGAGGGCAAGCAGGCTCTGTGTCTAGTGCTGGTCGTGGAGACGGTGCATCCTCATCAGCACGTGGCCATGGGACACGCTTGGCCCTTTTTTCGGCAGCTGGCCGCGTTGAGCCGCAACATGCGGAAGACTTGGTCGAGTGGATGACCAAGCCGTCCTCATCCTCCTCATCCTCTCTCACCCATGCCCAGGGTGCTTTGTCTGGCAAAGCAGCGGCCTCTTCCCTCGGCTCAATGTCATCAGTGACTCCTTCCCTAGCTCCACCATGTCCTCCTGAGGAGTCCCTCGAACTGTTTGACCACAGTGTTGGTTACATGCTCCAGGAGGATGCCCAGCGTTTGGAAGACTCTGATGATGATACTGAGCTCGATGAAGGCAGTAACATGAGCACGGACAGAGGGGGTGCCCAAGAAGGACAGCAATCTGGCAGTCATGCTCCCCCTGCTGCAGCATACTGCCAGGTTTGCTCCAGTGATGAGGAGGGAGGGGATGATGAGGTCACTGACTCAACGTGGGTGCCTGATAGGAGAGAGGAGGAGGAGGAGGAGGAGGAGGCGGCACATCACCAACGAGGCAGGATGCCCTCCAGGGGCCAGCCTAAGGGCAGCACATTGACTGCATCACACCCCAAAGCTCCACATGTGCAGGGCGCTGCAGTCTCTGCGCGTTATTCAAAAAGTTCTTTGGTGTGGGCCTTTTTTGAGACGAGTGCATCAGATCGCACCGCTGCTATTTGCAACATATGTCTCAAGCGTATCTCACGTGGCCAAAACATCTCCCGCTTGGGTACCACATGCTTGACCAGACATATGTTGACCTGCCATGCAGTTCGTTGGCAAGCGTATCTAAAAGACCCACACCAAAGAACAAAGAGGACCTCTCCTTGCTCCTCATCAGCTGAGATTTCCAACCCCACTAGACCTCCAGTCCTCTCTGAGACCTGCAGTGAGAGGAATGAAGGTGTAGAATTAGGTGTGTCACAGTCAAGTACTTGTGGGCAATCTGCTTTTGGTACACCGACGTCAGATTGTACCAGGCAAATTTCCCTGTCCCAGCTGCTGCACCGCCGAAAGAAGTTTGCTCCCAGCCATCCACATGCCCAGCGGTTGAATGCTAGCTTGGCAAAATTGCTAGCACTTCAACTGCTGCCTTTTCAGTTGGTAGACTGTGCCCCCTTCCGTGAGTTTGTGGAATGTGCGGTTCCTTAGTGGCAGGTACCCAAACGCCACTTTTTCTCACGGAAGGCGATTCCGGCTCTCTACCGGCATGTGGAAGGCAATGTCCATGCCTCGCTGGACAGGGCGGTCAGCGGTAAGGTGCATATTACCGCTGACTCATGGTCCAGCAGGCATGGACAGGGACGTTACCTAAGTTTCACGGCGCATTGGGTGACTCTGCTGGCAGCTGGGAAGGATGCAGGACAAGGTGCAGTAGTGTTGGAGGTTGTTCCGCCACCACGCCTCCAAAATGCTAATGATTGTGACACACCTCTCTCCTCTACCCCCTCCTCTTCTTCTTCCTCCATGGCCTCTTCCTCGGAACCAGCGGTGCTCCATAGTCGTTCAAGGGGCTACGCAAGTACGCAGGCCAAAAGATGCCATGCGGTGCTTGAGCTGGTGTGCTTGGGGGACAGGAGCCACACTGGGGCAGAGGTTCTGTCAGCTCTGCAGGGGCAGGTTCAGAGGTGGTTGACGCCACGCCAACTTAAGGCAGGAATGGTGGTTTGCGACAATAGCACCAACCTCCTCTCTGCCCTCCGACAGGGACAAATGACCCATGTGCCCTGTTTGGCTCACGTCCTTAACTTGGTGGTGCAGCGGTTCTTGGGCAGGTACCCGGGCTTACAGGATGTCCTGAGGCAGGCCAGGAAAGTCTGTGTGCATTTCCGCCGGTCATATAATGCCAGTGCTCGGCTGACGGACCTCCAAAAGGAGTTTAACCTGCCCAAGAACCGCCTAATCTGTGACATGCCCACCAGGTGGAACTCAACGTTGGCCATGTTGCAGCGGCTGCACACGCAGCAGAGGGCCATCAATGAGTACCTGTGCGACTATGGCACCAGGACAGGGTCAGGGGAGCTTGTTTTTTTTTCCCCACGCCAGTGGGCCATGATCAGGGATGCATGCACTGTCCTGTCACCATTCGAGGAGGCCACGAGGATGGTGAGCAGTGACAGTGCATGCATCAGTGACACTGTCCCCCTTGTCCACCTGTTGGAGCACACGCTGCGTGGAATAATGGACAGGGCACTTGAGGCAGAACAGAGGCAGGAAGAGGAGGACTTCCTTAGCTCTCAAGGCCCCCTTTATCCAGACAGTGTTCCTGCGTGCCCGCCGATCACACAGGAAGAGGACGAGGAGGAGGAGGAGGAGGAGGAGGAAGATTGTGTCAGTATGGAGGTGGAGCCTGGCACTCAGCATCAGCAGCAGTCTTTAAGGGATCAGTCCCAAGAAACACATGGACTTGTACGTGGCTGGGAGGAGGTGGCTGCGGACGTTGTCGTCCTTAGTGACCCAGAGGACTCCGGACCGAATGCCTCAGCAAACCTACGCTGCATGGCCTCCCTGATCCTGCAAAGCCTGCGGAAGGATCCTCGTATTCGTGGTATCAAGGAGAAGGACCAATACTGGCTGGCAACCCTCCTTGATCCACGTTACAAGGGTAAGGTTGCGGACCTTATCTTGCCATCGCAGAGGGAGCAGAGGATGAAACATCTTCGGGAGGCCTTGCAGAAAGGTCTGTGCAATGCGTTCCCAGAGACTGGGAGGTTACAAACTCCTGTTTCTGGACAACGTGTTGCTGAGGCTTCGGTCAGTCAAAGAAGGAGCGGTGGAGAAGGTGGCCGTCTGACCGATGCGTTCAGACAATTTTTTGGTCCGCAGCCCCAAGGTATGATCGGTTCCAGCAACCATCGCCAGCGTCTGTTTTACATGGTGCAGGAATACCTAGGGGCAAGATCAGACTTGGACACCTTTCCCACCGAAAATCCTCTGGGTTACTGGGTCTTGAGGATGGATCACTGGCCAGAGCTTGCACAGTATGCAATTGAGCTACTGGCCTGTCCTGCATCCAGCGTTCTTTCGGAACGCACATTCAGTGCTGCTGGAGGCGTGGTAACCGATCACAGGGTGCGTCTGTCCACCGACTCGGGCGATCGACTGACCTTCATAAAAATGAATCAATCTTGGATCACCACCAGCTACCAAGCACCTGATGCTGATGTAACCGAATAATTTTTTTTGAAATCTCAGATCCCTTCAAAGACTGCCTATGCTGATGCTGAGTGACTATCCCTGAGTAATTATCCTCTTCCTCCTCAATCATCACGCTGATAGCTTGTAAGAACATTTTTGGTTCTGGGCGCCACCACCAGTGCCTAAGGCACAATTTTTCAGCCCCTGTTTAACAGGGGCGTGTAATTACAATTTTTGATGTAATACTTTGCAGCAGGGCTCGTTCCTGCATTCCAACTAGAGTGTCTGTGAGGGGTTGCAGTGTTGTGGCACCAGCACCAGTGCCTAAGGCCCAATTTTTCTGCCCCTGTCTAACAGGGGCGTGTAATTACAATTTTTGATGCAATACTTTGCAGCAGGGCTCGTTCCTGCGTTCCAACTAGAGTGTCTGTGAGGGGTTGCAGTGTTGTGGCACCAGCACCAGTGCCTAAGGCCCAATTTTTCTGCCCCTGTCTAACAGGGGCGTGTAATTACAATTTTTGATGCAATACTTTGCAGCAGGGCTCGTTCCTGCGTTCCAACTAGAGTGTCTGTGAGGGGTTGCAGTGTTGTGGCACCAGCACCAGTGCCTAAGGCCTAATTTTTCAGCTCCTGTTCAACAGGGGCATGTAATTACAATTCTTGATCTAATATTTCACAGCAGGGCCCTGTGAGGGCTTACAGTGTTGTGGCCACAGCAACACCTAAGGCCCAAATTTCTGCTGAGTATATAGGGCAGGACCCTACTTTCAAACATCTAACTTACAAACGACTCCTACTTGCAAACGGAAGGAGACAACAGGAAGTGAGATGAAATCTACCCCTAGGAAGGGAAATTATCTCCTGTAAGAGTTAATATGGGAAAAAAAATTCTCCTTTCCACTGATGCTTTCCAATCCTTGTTCCACAAAAAAACCAAAATTTTCAAAAAGTGAGGTGAAATCTTCTGAAGAGGAGGAAAGACAGCAAAACAAATGTCACAGGGGTGATAACCCTTCCCTATGTTTTCCAAAAAGCTTAAAAAAGATTTTTTGGCTGGAGCTAAACACGTTAAAAATGTACCCGTTCAAAATTACAAAGAGATTCTACTTAACAACAAACCTACAGTCCCTGTCTTGTTTGCACCGCCTGTATACTGCTGTTTAGAGTATATAGGGCCTGGTGGCCCCACACCTTTCCTTATTTTAATTTGGGTGCGGGGTTCCCCTTAATATCCATACAAGACCCAAAGGGCCTGGTAATGGACTGGGGGGTACCCATGCCGTTTGTCTTACTGATTTTCATCCATATTGCCATGACCCGACATTACATTAAACCCGCAAGCAGTTTTAAATGAGATTTTTTCCTTTGAAAATGACATTTGGTGCAGGGACTGTTCTAAACACGGGAAACACGCGTCACTTTACAGGCATACTACAGACACCCCCCCAGGTACGATATTTAAAGGAATATTTCACTTTTTTTTTTTTACTTTAAGCATCATTAAAATCACTGCTCCCGAAAAAACGGCCGTTTTTAAAAGTTTTTTTTGCATTGATACATGTCCCCTGGGGTAGGACCCGGGTCCCCAAACCCTTTTTAGGACAATACCATGCAAATTAGCCTTTAAAATGAGCACTTTTGATTTCGAACGTTCGAGTCCCATAGACGTCAATGGGGTTCTAACGTTCGTGCGAACTTTCGGTCCGTTCACAGGTTCTGGTGCGAACCGAACCAGGGGGTGTTCGGCTCATCCCTAATCCTGACACTTTATATAACTTTGGCTCGGCCACATCTAGAGTCTTCCATCCAGTTCTGGTCACCAATCCTCAGGAAGGATGTTCCTGAGCTGCAGAGAGTCCAGAGAAGAGCAACAAAATTAATAAAGGGACTGGAGGGCCTCAGTTACAAGGCACGACTACAAGCATTAAATATATTCTCCCTGGAGAAGAGACGCTTGAGAGGAGATATGATAGCGATATACAAATATTTAAATGGTGATCCCAGCTTAGGAAGAAAACTATTCAGTCTCAGGGAGTGTATGAAGACATGGGGCCACACAATGAGATTGGAAGAGAAGTGGTTTAACCTTAAGCTAAATAGGGGGTTTTTCACTTTCAGGGACCACAAAGATGCGGAACTCTCTTCCACAATCGCTGGTATCAGTGGGAAATATAGAAAGTTTTAAAAGACTCTTGAACGTGCATCTTAGTGAACACAATATACAGGGATATGGAAAATGATTATCAATGGGGGTGGCCTGAACACCAACCCCGGGTTCGGTTTGCGCCAGAACTCTTGAGCATAGCAAAAGTTTGGACCCGAACGGCAAACCCCATTGAAGTCTATGGGACCCGAACTTGAAAAATCCAAAGTCCCCATTTTAAAGGCTTATATGCAAGTTATTGGCCATAAAAAGGGTATGGGGGCCCGGGTCCTGCCCTGGGCGACATGTACCAATGACATTTTTTTTTTAAAGATCGTTTTTAAAGGAGCAGTGATTTTAATGATGCTTAAAATGAAACAATAAAAATGAAAATTCTTTTAAATGCCCGGGGGTCCCCTTTGTCTACCTGTAAAGTGGCACATCTGTACCGTGTAAGGAACATACTGCAGCAAAACTCACATTTATTAAAAATAAATAAATAAATTACATTTGACTTGATTTTCCCTGCAAGCTTTCTTTATTTTGTAAACAACGGCTTGGAGAGCCAGTCTATATGATGAGGCCACAATGTAGTGCGCTGGGAGGAAGATTAGAGATTTTTCAGATAAATTCTGGTGTCTATTTGGCAGACTTTGGATGGAAATAACACATTTTTGCACCACAGTGAGCAAGCCTTATGTGAAGAAGCCAAATTATAGTACACTCAGGCCAAGATTACCATTTTTTGTTTTTTAGATAAAGTCCGGTGTCTCTTTCACAGACTTTAGATAGAAGTAACAGGTGTGGAAAAAATGGGCTTTGGGTGTTGTTGGTGCCTTCAACCTTCTAGAGGTACTCTTGATGAAAGCAAGAATTTGCTTTGATGTAAAAAATGGAAATTTGATGTCCCTGTCACACAGTTATGGAAAAATTGGGCTTTGGGTGTTGGTGGTGCTTTCACCTCATAACTCTATAGAGGTACTCTTGATGAAAGCAAGAATTGGCCTTGCTGTAAAAACATTTTAAATTTGATGCTCCTGTCACACAGTTGCGAAAAAAAATTGGTCTTTGGGTGTCGGTGGTGCCTTCACACCGTAATGCCCCGTACACACGGTCGGATTTTCCGATGGAAAATGTCCGATCAGAGCGTGTTGTCGGAAATTCCGACCGTGTGTGGGCTCCATCGGACATTTTCCATCGGATTTTCTGACACACAAAGTTGGAGAGCAGGAGATAAAATTTTCCGACAACAAAATCCGTTGTCGGAAATTCCGATCGTGTGTACACAAATCCGACAGACAAAGTGCCACGCATGCCCAGAATAAATAAAGAGATGAAAGCTATTGGCCACTGCCCCGTTTATAGTCCCGACGTACGTGTTTTACGTCACCGCGTTTAGAACGATCGGATTTTCCGACAACTTTGTGCGACCGTGTGTAGACAAAACAAGTTTGAGCCAACATCCGTCGGAAAAAATCCTAGGATTTTGTTGTCGGAATGTCCGAACAAAGTCCGACCGTGTGTACGCCCTATAACTCTTGATGTACTCTTGATGAAAGCAAAAATTGGTCTTGCCGTAAAAAATTATAATTTGATGCCCCTGTCACACAAAAATTTGACCTTGGGTGCCCATGAAACCTATAACAAAAAATTACTTTGAGATAAAACACCCATAAAGCTAGACAGTCTTGCAGAGATACGAGATCCCAATAACACTTAATCAGTGACATCGGCATCAAGGGCTTGATTTCTGCTGCTAAACCAGGACTGATTCATTTTGACAAATGTCAACCGGTCAACAGAGTCTGTGGACAGACGGTCTCTTCTATTTGTTACAAAACCTCCGGCAGCACTGAATGCCCATTCGGAAAGCACGCTGGATGCAGGGCAGCCCAGCAGCTCAAAACTGGGCAAGTTCTGGCCATTGGTCTATTCTCATGACCCAGAAACTGGAAATATGTCTGTTTTCACCCCTAGATAATCTTCCACCATATGATGCAGACGCTGCCAATGGGATCTTAAAGCTGACAGCCCTGGGTGCTGAGCACTAATTTTTTTTTAAATGCATCACTGAGGCAGCCCTTTTCTCCAGCGCTCCTCTTTTGACCAACAGAAGCCTCAAAACTACCTTTGCCATGAGACTGTAACCTACCAGAGTCTGGAAAGGTATTACGAGGGCAGGATGAGTTCCGAGACATTCTCCTTGTAACGGTGGTCAAGGAGGATTGCCAACCAATAATGATCCTTATCCTTGATGCCACAAATTCTCAGGTCCATTCGCAGGCTTTGAAGAATAAGGGAGCCCATGTACCGCAAGTTTGTGGAGGCATGAGCGGCAGAGTCCTCTGAGTCACTGAGGATTACAGCATCTGGAACGACCTCCTCCCAGCCACGTACTATTCCTAAGGGTTCTGGGGACAGAAAACCATCTCCGAAGGTTTGACGTATGCCTTCCTCTGCTTCTATGCCTCCAAAACTGCCAGAATTCTCCTCCACTTCCTCCCTCTCCTCTTGTTTGTTCTGTGGCGTTGCAAGAATATTGTCTGCATAAAGCGGGCCTTGAGAGGAAAGAAAGTCCTCCTCTTCCTCCCACTGCTCTGCCTCAAGTGCCCTGTCCATAATGCCCAACAGAGTCTGCTCCAGCAGGAACACAAGAGGGATAGTGTCACTGATGAATGCATTGTCATGGCTTACCATCCTTGTCGCCTCCTCAAATGGTGACAGTACAGTGAATGCATTCTTTATCAGAAGCCATTGGCATGGGGAAAAAAGCAGAGCCGCCCTGAGCCTGTTGTTGTGCCATATACTACTCGTTGACTGCCCTCTGCTGCATGTGCAGCCCCTGCAGCATTGCCAGAGTTGAGATCGACCTGGTGGGTATGTCACATATCGTATGGCTACAGACTCTTCTGGCCTACCTTAGAAGATCTTCCAACCCCTGGGTACCTGTTTAACCACTTCAATACAGGGCACTTTTACCTCCTTCCTGCCCAGGCCAATTTTCAGCTTTCAGATCTGTAACACTTTGAATGACAATTGCGCGGTCATGCAACGCTGTACCCAAACTAAATTAGTAGAGCTTTCTTTTGGTGGTATTTGATCACCACTGGGTTTTTTATTTTTTGCTAAACAAGTTAAAAAAGGCCGACATTTTTGGGAAAAAAAAAGAGTTTTTCTTAGTTTCTGTTATAAAATTTTGTTTTCTCCTTCACTGACGGCACTGATGAGACTGCACTGAGGGGCACTGATGGGCACTGATAAGGTGGCACTGATGGGCACTGATAAGGAAGTACTATTATGCAGCACTGGTAGGTGGCACTGATGGGTGGCAATGATGGGTACTAATAGGTGGCACTGGTGGGCACTGATAGGCAGCAATGATGGGCACCGATAGGTGTCACTGATGGGCACTGATAGGTGGCACTGATGGGCACTGATGAGGAGACACTAATAGGCAGCACTGATAGGCGGCACTGATATGCAGCATTGATGGATACTAAAAGATGGCACTGATATGCAGCACTAATAGGCAGCAATGATGGGCACTAATAGGTGGCACTGATGGGCATGATAGACGCAATGATTGGCACTGAGAGGTGGCACTGATGGGCACTAATTGGTGGCACTGATGAGCACTAATAGATGCCACTGATAGGCAGCATGATGAGGAGGCACTGACAGTCATTACTGATGGGCACTGATTGGCATCTGTGATGGGCACTGACAGGCGTTACTAATGTGCAATGAATGGCATTTTGATGGGCACTGATTAGCATGTGTGATTGGCACCTCTGATGTGGGGCTGCGCTGATAATCAATGTGCTCATTATCAGTGCAGACCCCCCTGTCAGGAGAGCTTCCGATCGGCTCTCCTCTGCTCGCATCTTGTCAGCGCGAACTGAGGAAAGCTGATTACCTTCACTTCCTGGTTACCATTGTGATCAGCTGTATATGGTCACAGAGATCATGTGGTTAAGACTCTACATCATAGGCTCTTTACCACGATCAGAGATGTGGTGTGTTGAAGCAACACACAGCACCACCGATCGTCGGGAGCGCACGGTCGGCTTATCCTGCTGGACGTCATATGACGCCGAGTCAGGAAAACTGAGCCACCTTGCGGACGTCCCTCTGCAATAGGGAGGTAGAGAAGTGGTTAAGAAACGCTGCACCACCTAATTGAGGAGGTGTGCCAGTCATGGTACGTGTCAACTTTCCCTGTCGAAGGATGGACAGGAGGTTTGTGTCATTATCGCACACCACCATTCCTGGCTCCAGCTGGCATGGCATGAACAATCTCTGGGCCTACCCATGCAGAGTTGACTCATGGAATAGCCCCTTGAATGCTTAGGGGTACTTGTGGTTCATAGGACAATTCAGCGGAGGAGGGGGTGGAGCTGACAGATCTCGCATCATCACCACTAGATGTATGGAGACGTGGTGGCAAAACAAGCTCAAGCACTAAGCCCTGTCCTGCATTCTTCCAAGGTTACAAGCAGAGTTACCCAGTGTGCTGTGAGTGAAATATATCATCCCTTACCATGCAAATAAATAGCGACTGGGAACCTGCCATTGTGGTACAGCACATTCTGCAAATTCACAGAAGGGGGCAGAATCCACCAGACGGAAAGGCAGGACTGGTAAACTCAGTAATTTGGACTAGCTGGAATTTAGATGCTGGGCATGTGGGTGGCAGGGAGTGTATTTTTTTTTTCTGCTGCAGCAGCTGGGGCAGAGAAATTTGCCTGCTATAGTTTACAGCTGGTGGTGTGCTACTGGCAGACATGCTGCAAGGACCTGCAACACCCTGCGCAATACCATCATTCCTGTCAGTGGAGGCTGCTGAGAGGTCATGAGATATAGCCGGGGTAGACATGAAAGGTGAGGAGTGAGGAGGAGAAGAATTGTGTCCCGTGTGTGTGGCTTTCAGGTACTCTTGCCAACAGGCTGAGTGGTGGGAGGTTAAATGCCTTGTCAAGCATGTAGTACCTAAATGGCTGGTGTTTTTGCCACGCTTGATCTGCTTGCGGCAGAGATTGCAAATTGAAACCGTTGTGATGGGCTGCACAAAGTACATTTTTTTAATAAACATTGATCAGACAGGAGATATAGAGGTACAAAGTAACATTGTTCATAAACATCAATCAGACAGGAGATAGAGAGATAAAAAGTAACATTGTTTATAAACATTGTTCAGACAGGAGATAAAGAGATACAACGTAACATTGTTTATTTACATTGATCAGACAGGAGATATAGAGATACAAAGTAACATTGTTTATAAACATTGATCAGACAGGAGATAGAGAGATAAAAAGTAACATTGTTTATAAACATTGATCAGACAGGAGATAGAGAGATACAACATAACATTGTTTATAAACATTGATCAGACAGGAGATATAGAGGTACAAAGTAACATTGTTCATAAACATCGATCAGACAGGAGATAGAGAGATAAAAAGTAACATTGTTTATAAACATTGTTCAGACAGGAGATAAAGAGATACAACGTAACATTGTTTATTTACATTGATCAGACAGGAGATATAGAGATACAAAGTAACATTGTTTATAAACATTGATCAGACAGGAGATAGAGAGATAAAAAGTAACATTGTTTATAAACATTGATCAGACAGGAGATAGAGAGATACAACATAACATTGTTTATAAACATTGATCAGACAGGAGATATAGAGATACAAAGTAACATTGTTTATAAACATTGATCAGACAGGAGATAGAGAGATAAAAAGTAACATTGTTTATAAACATTAATCAGACAGGAGATATAGAGGTACAGAGTAACATTGTTCATAAACATCGATCAGACAGGAGATAGAGAGATAAAAAGTAACATTGTTTATAAACATTGTTCAGACAGGAGATAAAGAGATACAACGTAACATTGTTTATTTACATTGATCAGACAGGAGATATAGAGATACAAAGTAACATTGTTTATAAACATTGATCAGACAGGAGATAGAGAGATAAAAAGTAACATTGTTTATAAACATTGATCAGACAGGAGATAGAGAGATACAACATAACATTGTTTATAAACATTGATCAGACAGGAGATATAGAGATACAAAGTAACATTGTTTATAAACATTGATCAGACAGGAGATAGAGAGATAAAAAGTAACATTGTTTATAAACATTGATCAGACAGGAGATAGAGAGATAAAAAGTAACATTGTTTATAAACATTAATCAGACAGGAGATAGAGAGATAAAAAGTAACATTGTTTATAAACATTGATCAGACAGGAGATAGAGAGATAAAAAGTAACATTGTTTATAAACATTAATCAGACAGGAGATAGAGAGATAAAAAGTAACATTGTTTATAAACATTGATCAGACAGGAGATAGAGAGATACAACATAACATTGTTTATAAACATTGATCAGACAGGAGATAAAGAGCTACAACGTAACATTGTTTATAAACATTGATCAGACAGGAGATAGAGAGATACAAAGTAACATTGTTTCTTCTGTATCTATTCTTTTCATTCATTTTCAGATCAAAAGGATGAGTTTCCACCTGCGTATGATGTCAGTGAAAGCAACCTGAAAAGTTAAAAAAAAGTATACTTTTTTTCTATAATTTCACCCATTTTAAATGGCACTAAAACTATAATCAAGGTACAAAAAATTGAATTACGTGTGAAATAAAGTTTTTTTTTTTAACTAACTCAACATAATAACAACAAACATAAAGAATTAAAAATGAATATTACTGTTTAGATAAATAGAAATGAAAAAATCTGTAGTAAAAAAATAGTTAAGGGGAGAAGGAGAAGGATGTAACATACACTTTTATATATTTCTACCTACAGTAGTAATGATATATATTTTTCAAACTAATCTTGAGCAAATTAGAAATAAAGTGTGTTTTTATAGTTTAGGTCATTTTTTTGTCTATGGATTGCACCAAAAATAAAATCTATTTTGCAAGACAACATCAACAAAAAGAAAATCTTGTATTGTATTTTTACAATTGTATTGTATTGTATTACTGTGTTTTTCTTATGTAATGACAACATTATTGCAAAATAAACAGGCAAATAGCAGAAATGTAAAAGTTTCTCTGGTCCATAGAGGATGGACAGGTGAGCGCTAAAGTGGTAAATAAAATAAAAAAATAAATAACAGTTATTTTCAGCTAAATCTAACGAGGTTTGAAAATGACAGTGATAAGACTTGAAATAAAATAAAGCTTTGTGAATCGTCTGCAATCACACCTCCTAGCTTTCTGTGATGGGAAAGCAAGTTGGATTTTTGCACCAACATTTTAACCTCATCTATAATTATACTTTCAATATTTTAAAACAGAAATTACAGACACCCCCCCGATGGTTACCATCTATAAACACGGTAAACCACAAAAAAGCAACGGAACTGCAAATTATTTCCTCAAACTCAGCAGGACACTGAAAGGTTTATATCCCAGAATTGATTGCCACGGTTCTTCTGTCAGCTTGGCAAGGTGATTTATAGCTTGGTGACATGTTTTATCTCCTTGTAAATAGAAACTCCAGACATCAAGAAAAATAAAAAATATAAAATAAATGAATAAATAACTACTAAAATAAAATAATAATAATACATCAATAACAAAATAAATTTAGTTAAAAATAAATAAATAGATACTGTCGGATCCTCGGCAACCCTTTCATAGGATACTCTGTTTTGCTTCTGTTTACTGCTTAGATGTGGACCGTATTTTGCACAACTCCGATACCTTGCTTCCCTGATGCCGCATACACACGACCGGACTTTCCAGCAGACTTTGGTCCGGCGGACCGGACTCCGTCAGATAATTCGATCGTGTGCGGGCTCCAGCAGACTTTTTTTTCCCCAAAAAGTTCTACGGACGTAGAAATGAAACATGTTTCAAATCTTTCCGACGGACTCGAGTCCGGACGAAAAGTCCGCTCGTCTGTGTGCTAGTCCGACGGACAAAAACCGACGCTAGGCCAGCTATTGGCTACTGGCAATCAACTTCCTTGTTTTAGTCCGGTCATACGTCATCACGTACGAATCCATTGGACTTTGGTTGATCGTGTGTAGGCAAGTCCGTTCATTCGGAAAGTCCGTCGAAAAGTCCATCAAAAAGTTCGCCAGACCTAGTCCGTCGAAAAGTCCGCCCGTGTGTACGCGCCATAAGTCTTGGTTACCAACCACCTTACCTCACTTATGCTCAATAGGCTTTGTTTTGTATTCCAATTTATATTCTTATAATAAAAAGAATTTTTAAAAAAATAAAGAAAGAAAGAAAGAAATAATTACACAAATAACCAATAAAATAATAAATAAATGCATAAAATAAATCAAATGAAATAAATCAGTGAGCTGATAATATTATCCTGTATTTAAGGGATGGGCCAGGAAACATCAGGAGAATGGCAGGATCACCAGATAATTTCTTATTTTTTTTTTTTTAATTATTCTTTATTAATATCAATCCGAAACAGGGTAAACAATTTCACATGTGGAGTATAAAACAATATTTTTTTTAAAATATGAGAATCAAATTTTTCATTTTAAATTCTTGTTTTCAAAAAACGTGGATAATGACGATGTGTATATATTATGAGAACATTGCAAAAGATAGTTTATTAGTTTTGCCTGCTTTTTTGCGCTATAAACAAAAAAAGCGACAATTTTGAAAAAAAAAAAAACACATTTTGTACTTTTTGCTATAATAAATATAAAAAAAACAACAATTTTTTTCCTCAGTTTGGGCCGATATGTATTCTTCTACATATTTTCGGTAAAAAAATAATCGCAATAAGCGTATATTGATTGGTTTGTGCAAAAGTTATCACGTCTACAAAATAGGGGATAGATTTATGGCATTTTTATTATTTATTTTTATTTTTTTTACTAGTAATGGCGGCGATCTGCGATTTTTATCAGGACTGCGACATCGCACTGGACAAATTGGACACTTTTTGGGACCACTGACATTTATACAGCGATCAGCGCTAAAAATAGCCACTGATTACTGTATAAATATCACTGGCAGGGAAGGGGTTAACACTAGGGTGTAGATCAAGGGGTTAAATGCGTTCCCTGGTGTGCGTTCTAACTGTAGGGGGGGATGGGACTGACTAGGAGACCGATCCTATATACAAGGAACACACGATCTGTCTCTACTCCCCTGACAGGACAGAGATTTGTGTGTTTAGCCAACTCTAAACACCCGCCTCAACATGGGCTTATGATATTTTTAACCCATTTTTATTTTCCATGCCTTTTATATTTTGTTACCTGTTTGCATGATACGTAGTATTGGTATTATTCAATTGTTTTTATTTGCTTCTAATTTCTTTTGAATAAATTTGATATGTTTTGATGTGAGCTATTGATCACGCGCCCTTCATCCATCACTCTCCTTATAGCCTTACCTGACCCCCCCGGGGTCAATTTCTGGGCAGCGGGACATGCAATACCATCTCTTTTAGCTTTGCTACAGTTTACAATACTACTCTTCTCAAACCCAAACAGACCCTCACAAGCGCAGGAGTAATCTTTCCTTGTCCACAATTTGTGTGTTTACACACACAGATCCACGTTCCTGCTCTGTCACAAGCGACCGCGAGTGCCCGGCGGACACCGCGCCCGGCTCCGGGGACACGCGGCAAACGCATCTGCTAGATCGTCTTAAAGGAGCAACGTATAGCTATGGCGACTTGCGCAGCCGTGCCAACCTGCCACAGTATAACGGCGGTGGCTGGTCGGCTAGCGGTTAAAGCGTTAATAAACCCAGTAATATGAAAATAGTTCATCCCCCCTACAGTGCCCACAGCTTATAAATCTTTTTTTTTTTTTTTTTTTGTTTTCAATGTTTTTATTGAAGTTTTTAACAAGAACAGAAAAAGTACGATTAAACAGAATGTGTCATACAATGAGACACGGTAAGGATAATCATTTGAATAAAGGCGTATGTCATAGCGAATTATGTAACAGACATAGATGAACCGTAGAAACAATACTAAGTACTAAGCGTAGGGTAAAGGGTGTTGTTCCACATCCCCAGACACCCCATCTGGGAGCAAAGTGTGTCAGGGGGAGGGGAGACAACACCCCCCACTTTTTTTATTTTATTTTTTCAATGATTTTATTGAGAACTTTCAAAGAAAGACATAAGCAATAATTAAGAGTTATCTGAACGGATGTCTGTGACACAATCGATACTATAACACGTGAAAGGCATATAACCCAAAGTGATGGAGGAAACTTGTGGAGTTCATGTTGATAGTTCTACCCACGACTGCATCCTATCTTCCTCGCCCCGACACCCCTAACGGGATTAGACTGTGTCGAGGGGAGGGAGAAGTTGCCACCAGTGTAAAACACAAAAATGGAAAACAGAAACACATTCCTCTACCATTGGGTAGATGTAACATCTTAAGCGTCCCACTTTGTCCCCGTCTTATGGCGCGTACACACGAGCGGACTTTACGGCAGACTTTGCTTGGCGGACTTTTCGACAGACTTTACGACGGACTTTCTGAATGAACGGACTTGCCTACACACAATCCACCAAAGTCCGTTGAATTCGTACGTGATGACGTACACCGGACTAAAACAAGGAAGTTCATAGCCAGTAGCCAATAGCTGCCCTAGCGTGGCTTTTTGTCCGTCGAACTAGCATACAGACGAGCGGACTTTTCGACCGGACTCGATTTGGATGGATTGATTTAAAACATGTTTCAAATCTAAGTCCGTCCAACTTTTGAGAAAACAAAGTCCGCTGGAGCCCACACACGATCGAATTGTCTGATTCCAGTCCACCGTGCAAAGTCTGCCGTAAAGTCCGCTCGTGTGTACGCGGCATTAGAAGAGATCTTGGGTAATGTGGAGATGCAGAAAAGTAAGAAGCGAAATTGGTGAATTTCTTTGGTGCATCTAGAATCCTTACGTGCCTACTTTACTACCATGTGCAGATGTTTGCTAGAGTTATGGGGCGTACACAGGGGCGGACTTTTCGACCGGACTGGTCCGACGGACTTTCCGATGGACTTTCAACGGACTTTCAACGGACTTTTGACGGACTTCCGACGGACTTATTAACGAACGGACTTGCCTACACATGATCACACCAAAGTCCGACGGATTCGTACGTGATGACGTACACCGGACTAAAGTTGATAGCCAGTAGCCAATAGCTGCCCTAGCGTCGGTTTTTGTCCGTCGGACTAGCATACAGACGAGCGGATTTCTGAGTCCGGCGGAGTTACGACGTAAAGATTTGAAGCATGTTCCAAATGTAAAGTCCGTCAGATTTTCGACTGGAAAAGTCCGCTGAAGGTCAGATGAAGCCCACACACGGTTCGTCGGACCAGTCCGGTCGAAAAGTCCGACCGTGTGTACGCCGCTTTAGGCTTGTAGCAATGTCAGTGACAGACTTTCCCCTGGTCTACACACACTAAGACATGCCATTGGATTCCTGGGTAGTTCAGAGTGGAATGTAGAAGGAGGAAGAGGATGGAAAAGAAAGAAAGAGAGAAGATTTTTAGGCATCAGAGAGATACAATAAATTAGATTGGTTGTGTACTACTAATGAGGATGTGGAGGCTTTTGTATATAGGTCCTCCAGGGCTCCCATATCTTGTCGTGTTTTTTAGTAGTGGTCTGGATAATACTGACCGTTTTTTTCTTGTACCATTACCCATGAGATTTTCCTCTTGACAGCAGCTAGGGACACCGTAGGCTGTTTCCATGCTCGGGCTATCGTAAGTTTGGTGCCCAGCAACATGAAATGTATGAGTGTACGAAGGTGCTTAGGGCATTCTAATGGGCTTCAGTTCAAGAGGGCTATCTCAGGGGTTTTTGGGACTGATATGTCGGTCACTTTACGTATTAAAAAAATGTTCCCGTTCCACAATCCCCGAATACGAGGGCACTCCCACCATATGTGGTATAGGGAGCCAGCCAGCCCACATCCTCTAAAGCATAGGGGGGATGTGCCTGGAAAGATCTTAGCCAGACGTATTGGTACGTTATACCACCGCGTTAATATTTTGACGTTGGCCTCTATAAGGGAGACATTGGTTATGCCCTTTAAGGCTTTCTGGAATTTGGAGTACCACGTAGTGGCATCCCAAGAGACGTTAAGATCCTGTTCCCAACCCAGTGCGTACGATGGTTTCTCGGTGTTCTCCGTGGGTGAAGTGTAAAATCTAGAGATTCCTCCCCTCTGATCCATGCATCCTGAGCACCATTTTTCATACGTTGTTATCAGCAATAGTTCCAGGTTAGTGATCCACAGTGAAAAGATATAATGTCGGATTTGATGTAGACGGAACCTTTCCGAGGAAGGCATGTCAAGTTTGCTACTACAATGGGTAGCTGTAATGGGGCCCATGGGGGACAGAAAGTGCCCAATACGGAACAACCCCTTGTTCGTTCACCACTGAAACGCCGCAATATCCTGGCCCAGGGGGAAATCTGGGGTTGTGAAAGATGTGTGCCAAGGGGTGAGTATCTGATATTAGGTGGGGAGATTTGTATAGTGAGTCGCAAAGGTTCATGGAATGCGATAGAGTGGGAGCAAATATGGGGGGTCTGTTTTTATGGGGGATCCAAGCTAGGTAGTCTATGGTGTACATTGGGATAGCTTGCCTCTCCATGTCTACCCAGTCAGGCCTATTACCCTGTGAATATATGATCGAGAACTGGGATAATTGAGCTGCTTGGAAGTACCTCCATAAATCCGGCAGACCCAGCCCACTTTGAGTGCGTCTTCTAAATAACACACTTTTAGGGCAGCGGTATCCCTTGTTACCCCAAATGAAACGGATAATCTGGGATTGAAATTTGTGAAGATGTGATCTCAGGATCGGGATGGTTAGAGATCTGAATAAATATAAAATCCTAGGGAAGTGGGTCATCTTTACCGCATTTATTTTGCCTATCCAGGAAAGATACCCCCTTGCCCAGCCAGATAGGTCCTCTTTCAGCTTTTTATACATGGGAGGGTAGTTGGCTTTATATAGTTGATCCACACTAGCTGTCAGTTTGATGCCTAAATATAGAATCGAAAAAGGTTCCCAGGTAAAGGTAAAGTGGGTTTTAAGAGACTCTCAACTACAGAAATGGGGGTGGTGACATTTAGAGCTACTGATTTGGCCATGTTTACTCTCAACCCAGAGATCGTGCTAAAATTCCAGAGGAGTTTAAAAATATTGGGAGTGGATATGAGGGGTGAAGTAAGGAAGAGCAGCAGATCATCTGCGAATAAGGCGCATTTATGACCACGGGGACCGCATTTAACACCGCGAATGTCACGGTGAAGCCTTATGGTGGTGGCTAAGGTTTCAATCGCTATGGCAAAAATAATGGGAGATAGTGGGCAACCCTGTCTTGTGCCTCTGTGTATCGAGAATGAGTTTGAATAGTGGCCCTGTAGCTTAACCGTTTCCCGACCGCCTCGCGCAGATATACTATGGCAGAAGGGCACGCACAGGCAGATTAACATACCTGTACGTTGCCCTTTAAGAGGCGGCGCACGCGCCCCCCGGGAGCTCAGTGACCACGATCGCGGGTCCCGCTGACCCGATGTCCGCGGGGATACCCGCGATCGTCTCACGGTGATGAAGAATGGTGAGATGCTAATGTAAATAAGCATCTCCCCGTTCTGCCTAGTGGAACTGTCGCTATTCTCTGCTCCCTGTGATCGGGAGCAGCAATCAGTGTCGTGTAACACACAGCCCCCCCCCCCCCCCCCACGGTTAGAAACACACCCTAGGACACACTTAACCCCTACAGCGCCACCTAGTGGTTAACCCCTTCACTGCCAGTCACATTTTTACAGTCATCAATGCAATTTTTTAGTATTGATCGCTGTATCAATGCCTATGGTCCCAAAAATGTGTCAAAATTGTCCGATGTGTCCGCCATAATGTCACAGTCATGATAAAAATCACTGATCGCCGCCATTACTAGTAAAAAAAAAATATATCAATAAAAATGCCATAAAACTATCCCCTATTTTGTAGACGCTATAACTTTTGCGCAAACCAATCAATAAACGCTTATTGCAATTTTTTTACCAAAAATATGTAGAAGAATACGTATCGGCCTAAACTGAGGAAAAAAAATGTTTTTTTAAATTTTTTTGGGGATATTTATTATAGCAAAAAGTAAAAAATAATGCATTTTTTTCAAAATTGTCGCTATTTATTTGTTTATAGCGCAAAAAATAAAAACCACAGAGGTGATCAAATACCACCAAAAGAAAGCTCTATTTGTGGGGAAAAAAGGACATCAATTTTGTTTGGGAGCCACATCGCACGACCGCGCAATTGTCAGTTAAAGCGGCACAGTGCCGAATCGCAAAAAGTGCTCTGGTCAGGAAGGGGGTAAATTCTTCCGGGGCTGAAGTGGTTAACTTGTGCGCATGGGTTGGAGTATAAGTTCCGTAATATCTGTGTGAATTTAGGGCCAAACCCCCATCTGTGTAGTATTTCAAAGAGTTAAGGCCACTCTACGGTGACAAACGCTTTTTGTAGATCCACAGACAATAGAAATCCCTTCTGGGGGGGCCCCCCATCCCATTTAAATTTCAGCAGGGAGATTACGTCTACCACTCTGCGGATCTGGTCGGGACCCTGCCTCTCCGGGTTGAAGCCTACCTGATCCTTGTGGATATATCCCCCTATACATTCCGAAAGTCTATTGATTTTGGTTAGAATCTTGAGATCATCGTTGATCAATTAAATGGGTCTGCAGTTGCGTACTTCAGAGCTGTCTTTGTTCAGTTTGGAATAACAGACACATAAGCTAGGTTAGCGGTGCTGTCTAGGGAGGAACTACCCCGGAGAGAATTGTAGAATCTCGTCAAATGGGGAGCTAGCGTGGTTGAAAAGATTTTATAATAACAGGTGGAAAAACCATCTGGTCCAGGGGCTGACCCCCTCTTGAGGTTTTTAATTACTCCCAAAACTTCTAGTTCAGTAACTGGGTTATCAAGCAACGTGATGTGTTCCTGTGTCAATGTGGGGAGGGGGATTTCATCTAGAAAGTCCGTGAGGGTTTGGGGACTGGGTGTCACTTTTGATTTGTATAAGTCTGCGTAGAAGTCATGGAAATCTTCGGGTTTTGCGTGAGCGATCCTGTAGAGTCACGTACCTTGGGGAAGGAAAATGTACGGAGTTTGGGGCGTCAGTTTTGAGGTCAGACCAGGCCCCATCTTATCTTTGTGATGATAGAAGCGGGCATTGGACCATCTAAGGCTCTTTTCAGCTTTAGATTTAGAATCCGGTAGAGTCACCACTAGGTTTAGGGCGACTCTACCAGATTCCAACATGTTCTGCGATGCGGTTACGTCTGTGTGTTTTGGAGAGTTTCTGAAAATCCTGCTCTAGTTTGTCTAATGCCGCGTACACACGAGCGGACTTTTTTGACGGACTTCTGACAGACTTATTAACGAACGGACTTGCCTACACACGATCACACCAAAGTCCGACGGATTCATACGTGATGACGTACGACCAGACTAAAATAAGGAAGTTCATAGCCAGTAGCCAATAGCTGCCCTAGCGTCAGTTTTCGTCCGTCGGACTAGCATACAGACGAACGGATTTTTCGACTGGGCTCGAATCCGTCGGAAAGATTTGAAACATGTTTTAAATATAAAGTCCATCTGATTTTCGACCGAAAAAGTCAGCTGCAGGTCCGATGAAGCCCGCACACGGTCGGACTGTCCGACGGATTTGTTCCGTCGGACCAGTCTGGTCGAAAAGTCCGCCCGTGTGTACACGGCATTAGTCTGCCCTTCGCTCCCTTTTTAGTTTGGTGGTATTTTGAATTATCTTGCCCCGTAATACCGCTTTATGTGAAGCCCAAAGCATTGCTGGGGAGACTTCACCATTGTCGCTGACCTTAAAGTACTCTTTAATTTCATTGTCCAGTATGGTGCATTGGACCGGATCGCTAAGAAGCGATTCATTCAATCGCCAACGGAAAGTACCATTCTTTTTTTTTTTTTTTTTACCACATCAGCGAAAACCACTTGAGGGCAAAATCAGGTTAACGTTCATTAGCTGCCGCCTTCACCAGTTCACATCATTGTGGTATATGTTTTCCTCTTTTAGTTCTATATTTTTTTTATTTTTTTTATTAGTTTCGATATAAAACGCACATACCCAAAACATACGATTTTATATACAATTTTTACATTGTTAACTAGTAAGCACCCCCGTGGCTAGGTATAAGTCCCAGTTATATTAATTTTCCCTTTTCTTTTTTTTTTTTCTACCCCCTTTCCCCTTTCTTTTCCTTTTCCCTCCCCCCCCCCCCCACTATTCCCCAGCCCTCCCCAAGGCCCTAGCGTCCGCCCACCCCCCTCCTGCCCTTGACCCACCAGGTGTCTCCCTCCCCCACCACCCCCATGTAATAAAAGTACCTGGAGTATCTTAAGTCCAACTAGTTTTGTCTCTATTCTGTTTCCGCCCACCCCGATACCTCTATGTTCCCACGTTCACATCGATGTAGTTTACTGTCTAACTTCCTCCAAGTTTCAAGGGGGAATACCAACCCAATCAAGCCATGGGCTCCATATCTTTACAAATTTACCATAGCCACACCTTCTGACATATGTGTTTTTTTCTGTCCATACTAACTTGTTCATTACTTCGGCCCAGTCTTCTGGAGTTGGGGGTATAGCAGAAAGCCAGGACTGGGCTATCAACTTCCTTGCCTGGTAGAGGCACCTCCGCACGGCGATATTAGTACTGGTAGACCCTATATTTTCGCTTATCAGGCCAAGAATACATACCCTGGCCTCTAGTGCTAGTTTGATCTTCCACCTAGTTTCTATGATTTTTATTATCTCTCTCCAGTACCTTGCTAATTTTGGGCATCTCCACATCATATGGATAAGGTCTCCTGTGTCCAGGCACCTAGGGCATTTATCATCCAGCCTGCTACCGAATTTATGTAGTCTTTTTGGGGTATAATAGACTCTATGCAATAGAAAAAGGTGCGAGGCCTGCTGTGATGGAGAGACGGACACTAACGGGCAATACTCCAGAATCCTCATCCACTGATGGTCCGTGATCTCCCCCACATCTATCTCCCACCTTGCCCTAACTCCCATAGACGACTGTGGGACAAGTAGCTTTTCAACCAGCTGCCCGTATGCCTTTGCTATCAGACCCTTGGTGCTATTTGTTTTTACAATGCTTTCAAGGAGAGAAACCTTGCACCACACAGGTAGGGCTGCTGAAATTAATCGCAGCATCGATGCATCGCGATTCGGGTGTCCCCGATGCGGCATCGATGCATGCGACGAAAAATCGATGTCTGGCCCCGCCCCCTCCCGGGAGAGCGCTCCGTACGTAAAGCTGTTACTAGTGTGTGTATTTTCCGCTCATGTGACTCTCGGCCGCGCCTCCCTCCTCTGAGTCCCCTGAGGGGCTGACATCAGGAGAGACGTGAGAGGAGGGAGGCGCGGCCGAGAGTCACATGAGCGGAAAATACACACACTAGTAACAGCTTTACGTACGGAGCGCTCTCCCGGGAGAATTACCTGCTCAGGAGAGATGTGACAACCGGCGAAACACCGGCGGCTGGAGTGGAGATCGGGGGGAGATGGTGAGCAGGCAGATCGCCCTGCTCATTACAGGTTGCCACCAGCACCGGCGGAGCAGCATGTAAGTACAGAGGGGGAGGGGGGGCGCTGTGACACAAGTCCATATCATACAATTGTCTTCTATGTGCATTCATCACACCACAACTCTGCATTATTGTCCCCAGCCTGTGACCATCTCCTGTGCCATGTCCCCAGTCTGTGACCATCTCCTGTGCCATGTCCCCAGTCTGTGACCAACTCCTGTGCCATGTCCCCAGTCTGTGACCATCTCCTGTGCCATGTCCCCAGTCTGTGACCAACTCCTGTGCCATGTCCCCAGTCTGTGACCATCTCCTGTGCCATGTCCCCAGTCTGTGACCATCTCCTGTGCCATGTCCCCAGTCTGTGACCATCTCCTGTACCATGTCCCCAGTCTGTAACCATCTCCTGTACCATGTCCGCAGTCTGTGACCATCTCCTGTGCCATGTCCCCAGTCTGTGACCATCTCCTGTACCATGTCCCCAGTCTGTGACCATCTCCTGTACCATGTCCCCAGTCTGTGACCATCTCCTGTACCATGTCCCCAGTCTGTGACCATCTCCTGTACCATGTCCCCAGTCTGTGACCATCTCTTGTACCATGTCCCCAGTCTGTGACCATCTCCTGTACCATGTCCCCAGTCTGTGACCATCTCCTGTGCCATGTCCCCAGTCTGTGACCATCTCCTGTAGCATGTCCGCAGTCTCTGACCATCTCCTGTAGCATGTCCGCAGTCTCTGACCATCTCCTGTAGCATGTCCGCAGTCTCTGATCATCTCCTGTAGCATGTCCGCAGTCTCTGATCATCTCCTGTAGCATGTCCGCAGTCTCTGATCATCTCCTGTAGCATGTCCGCAGTCTCTGATCATCTCCTGTAGCATGTCCGCAGTCTCTGATCATCTCCTGTAGCATGTCTGCAGTCTCTGACCATCTCCTTTAGTATTTTGGAAGAGAGCCTGGAGCTCCTCTGCTGTCTTTTTTTCTTAAGAACAGATAGAATAAAAAAAATGGAGTTCTCCTGACTACTTGAATTTTTTTTTTTGATGAAAACCATGAGCACTTGCGGACTTGCGCTGTAATCGTGATGCATCGTGATGCATCGCAGGATCGAATCGAATCGAATCGAATCGTTGACTTGATAATCGTAATCGAATCGAATCGTGAGGCCAGTGAAGATGCGCACCCCTACACACAGGCGGGCAATTCCTGAATTGGCTATCCAAGGCATGCCTAACCTGTAGGTAATAGTAGAATGTTTTTTTGGGAATACCATATTCAGTCCTAAGCTCAATAAAAGATTTTAATATTTTATTGTCTCCATATAGTTGGACTAGCCTACTGATTCCTTTGAGTTCCCAAAACCTATTTTTTTCCAAGGTCTTCAATTCCTGCAGAAATTTATTTTGCCATATAGGTGAAAATTCGGTGAGCCCTCTGTAATCCATAATCCGTTTGGTCAACTGCCAAACTTTCTTTACTAATCTGTTTGTTGGAGGCCCATCCTGTAATGACCCGGCCTCCAATGCCTCTATCAGAGACTTATGGGGGCTATTCTGTAGCATAATTTCCCCGCTAGTATTCTTCCACCCCTGGGTCTCGCATCCCCCTATATGCTGCAACTGGGCTGCCAGGAAGTAGTTATATGGATGAGGCACTGCCAGTCCCCCCTCTCTGGTAGGACGCTGTAATGTCTGCAAGCTAATCCTTGCCTGTCCTTTCCTCCAGATTAGTTCTCTAAACAAGGTGTTTATTTTTAAGAACCATTTCTTCCCAATCCAGACTGGGGAGTTATGGAGTACGTACAGAAGCTGTGGCAACCATATCATTTTGACTAAGTTAATTCTGCCTGCCATTGATAGGGGGAGCCTTCCCCAGATGTCGCTTTTTCTTTTAAATTTTTCCAACAGGGGGGTTAGGTTATCTTCAATATAATGCTGGGGGTCACTGGATACCGTTATTCCCAAATATCTCATTTTCTCGGTCGTCCTTAACCGGGGCATGCCACCAATCGGGGGACTAACAGTTAAATCTATGGGTAGGAGCGTGGACTTGCCCCAATTCACGACAAGTCCCGATAGGTTCCCAAACCTTTCCACCAGCTGGATCGCTTTTTCTAGTGATGGTCCAGTGTCGCCCAAAAATAATAGCACGTCGTCTGCAAAAAGCGCTATCTTATCCTCCCCGTTGCTTCTCCTAAATCCCTGCACTCCGGTTGCTGTTCTAACTACTTCCGCCAACGGCTCCATAGCCAGGGCAAACAACAGGGGTGACAATGGGCACCCCTGTCTCGTCCCTCTCTCGAGAGGCATCCATTCAGAGAATTCGTTATTTATCTTTAATCTAACTCTCGGGTGGGAGTATAGAATTTTCACCCATCTTATAAACTTGGGGCCAAACCCAAATCTCTCCAGCACCCACCAAAGATAGTTCCACTCCATACTGTCAAACGCCTTGGCGATATCCAAGGACAGTATTGCTCTAGAGGCGTTTTCCCCGATTGGAGATTGAAGACACAGGTAGGTCCGTCTGATGTTTACACTAACAGACCTATTCGGGATAAATCCCGACTGGTCCGGGTGTACCAAGCCCGAGATGCATTTATTTAGTCTGGTTGCCATTATTTTAGCCAGAATCTTGATGTCTGTGCAGAGCAGTGAAATTGGCCTATATCAGCATACATCAAGGTGGTCTTTCCCCTCTTTCGGTATCAGTATTATATTGGCCTCTAACATCGAAGAGGGCAGCCTTCCCTCTATTATTGCCCAGTTCAATGTTTTCAAAAGAAAAGGGAGTAGTACCGCCCCAAAGTATTTATAGACTTCCAAGGGCAATCCGTCCGGGCCTGGAGCTTTTTGATTAGGCATATCTGCTACTGCTTGCTTTAATTCTTCCAGGGTTATAGGGGATTCCAGGCCAGCCCTATCTGTATCAGGGAGAATCGGCAGATTAGCATTCTCCAGGAAGCTTTCCGCCACCTTTTGTTCTAACCTATCCTGTGATTTATATAAATCCTTGTAATAATTAAAAAATGTTTCCTTTACTTTCTGGGGGTCAAATGAATTTTCTCCATTAGGAGTCCTGACCATGGGCAATGATGAGGAGGAAGAGTTGGTGTTGACCAACATTGCCAACGTTCGGCCCACTCTCTCCCCCTCTCCAAAGTACTTCTGCTTCTGGAACAGTCTCCTATTCTCGGCCTTTCTAATTGTATCCATCCTGTACTCTTGTTGCTTTTTTAACCATAACGCCTGATTCTCCGGGTTTGGGTCTTTAACATACTGCCTCTCCAATTTTGACGCCTCGTCCCTAATTCGCTCGCTATTCGCTTGTGATTTTTTTCTTGGTCCACGCTACCTGCTGTATAAGCACCCCCCTAAGAAATGCTTTTAGGGAATCCCAGACCACCCCCTCCGACGCTGTACCCTGATTGTTTCCAATGAACTCTTCTATTTTCCCAGAGATATCTTCTGTTCCACCCATAATCTCCAACCAAGCCGGATTCAATGCCCAAGCCCTACGGATGCGTCTATCGTGTAGCTTTATCTTCAGCGTTAGAGGTGAGTGGTCTGAAATCCCCCTCTGCTGGTATTCTATCCTGGCCACGAGGGACTGCACCACCCCATTACCGATCGCTAAGTCGATCCTAGAGAGTGTGTGGTGCGACTCCGAGAAACAAGAATACTGCCGAGCCCCTGGGTTTCGGGCTCCCCAAAGGTCGCACCACCCAACCTCTTCCAGAAACTGGGCCAACCGCCCCCCAGTCACTCCTGTTAGCCTAGTCCCAGGTGGGAACCTATCCAGGCGGCCGTCGAGGACCATATTGAAGTCACCCACTATTATAGTTGGAACGTCAGCTTTATCCTCCACATACTCCAATAACTGATATAAAATTTCCAGCTTGGAAGGTGGAGGAATATACAGGTTGGCTATAACAAATGGGTGGCCCTCTATGAGACAATATAGAAACACATAGCAACCCAATGTATCAATCTTAACGTCTCTGCAAAAAAAGTCACACCTTTTTTAACCCAAATACTAACCCCCCTTGAATAAGACGAATATACTGAATGGAACTGGGCCTGGAATTTCCTATTTCTGGTCAACGGTATGGTCTCGTTGGTCAGGTGGGTCTCCTGTTTTAAATCTAAAGTCCATCTGATTTTCGACCGAAAAAGTCAGCTGCAGGTCCGATGAAGCCCGCACACGGTCGGACTGTCCGACGGATTCGTTCCGTCGGACCAGTCTGGTCGAAAAGTCCGCCCGTGTGTACACGGCATTAGTCTGGCCTTCGCTCCCTTTTTAGTTTGGTGGTATTTTGAATTATCTTGCCCCGTAATACTGCTTTATGTGAAGCCCAAAGCATTGCTGGGGAGACTTCACCATTGTCGCTGACCTTAAAGTACTCTTTAATTTCATTGTCCAGTATGGTGCATTGGACCGGATCGCTAAGAAGCGATTCATTCAATCGCCAACGGAAAGTACCATTCTTTTCAGTCGGACCCGTGAGGTAAAGCATTACCATCGAGTGGTCGAACAATGGTGAGTCTAATGGATGCTTTAGTTGCTTGGGGAATAGAGGATGCTGCCACGAAGATGTGATCAATCCTTGCCATACTTTGGTGGGGTGACGAATAGTGAGTAAGTCCTTCTTAGTTGGGTTAAGCTCTCTCCAAATATCCACCAAGCCATGGGTATGGAGGGTTTTGGCTATCTGTAGGTTTTGTTTCAGGGCCTAAGCATTCTAGAAGGACCTCTTCCTGACTTATCTAGCATTTGGTCCAAGGCTATGTTAGAATCTCCCCCCAGGACTAGTGTCACCACAAAGTGGGAAGCAAGAACTTCTAACATAGTGGTGAAAAATCTGGCCTGATTGCGATTTGGTGTATAATATTAGATGAATGTATACAGGGTCCCATTCACAGAGCCAGAAAGGAGGATGTATCGGCCCTCGGGGTCCTGAATGACTTCCTTGAGAGAGAAGGTGACTGCTTTAGACAGGGAGATACCCACCCCTTTAGTTTTGTCTTCCGCGTTCGCCAGGAAGAACCGCAGAAACCTAGTGTGGACAAACGAGGGGCTGTATGATCGGGGAAAGTGGGTTTCCTGAAGGAGAAGCACCTCCATCTGCATAGATGAGGCATTTCGGAAATATTTTCTAAGTTTCAGTGGGGAGTTCAGTCTCTGTACATTATGGGAAGCTACTGGAATGGATGCTATTTTCCCATCATGTGGTGCCATGGATCAGAGGGTAGATTAGATGCTTCATGGAGCAGAGACCTAACTTCCACCACGTACTTCCAGACGGGAGCCTTCGTAGACTTAGTAAGAAGGGTACACTTGTACCAAGGTACTTGTGCATTGATCCTCTTTGATGCCTGTAAAAAAGAGGGTTAAAGTCAAGGAAGGGCGAGATGAGAAAAAAAAAGGAAAAAAGAGAGGTTAAGAGTAAAGTGGCGTGAGGGACCGAGATGGCCACAATGGATCCCCATCGTGAATCTCCTTGGGGTCCACAAGAGGGGAGCGGAGTCGACCACTCCGCCTCTTGACAAGTATTTACCACTGCCATCCCTGGTGAGGCAGATCAACAACCACAGCGCAGAGTACCTGCCTGCACTCGAGGGCAGAGAGAGGCGCACTACGGCCACTACGGCCCCTCCAACCGCCCATGAAGGCTTAGTAGGAGGAAGGGGCCCATTATTTTATAAAATTGTCAGCTGTTGCATTGAATAGGTCCACTCCCTCTCCCTTCTCCCAGATGACGCTCCGATCCCGGGGGCGCCCACAAGGGTAGACCGGCCCCTGATAGGGGCGATGTTGTCCCTCCGAGCCCCCCAGGAGCGGAGCACCCGAAAACGAAAACAAAACGATTAAGCTCAACTAAATATTGGAATAAACCATAAGCTTGTAACCTTAGCAACCGGAACTAATGAAAACATATAAGTAGAACAAATAAGTAGGGAGAAATACAGCGCCAACTCTAAGTGAAAAAAGCAGCCAACACCACAATCAGACTAATTCCAGATAAATATATAAAAAACAAAAAGTGTGGCGCTAATGAAAATGAAAAAAAATATGTATGTGTATGTAATTAGCCACAGAGATCACTATAGCTGGCGACTAAAATCATAATTGAATCAATATATATGGGAAATATATATTAAATAGAAGATGTGCTAATACAGGCAGTGAAAGTAACATCAAAAAATGTTAGTAATAAGGTGAAATAGAAACGCCGTGAGTGCAAAATCCTATGGGTGAAAACCTAACGAGAAAAAGCAACAAAAATAAATGAATAGAGGACCCCATATATCATAAACAAAATTCAATGCTGACATATAAGTGTAGTCCATATCAATCACCAAGGTGATAAAGCCATTATCTTGTTCCAAACTTCTAAAGTGATATTGAAGGTGATTGATGTGTATAAGGTATTGTCTTCTCCAAAATAGACTCCAAATAAAAAGATGAAATGGGTGAAGATAAAATACCCTTACCAGAAAAGGTGGACTCACAGGCCATCGGCGGTGAGTCAAACGTGCTTATACCGCCACAGAGGTGAGGGTAGGTGGTAATCCCAATGGATAGGATGAGCTTGGTAGGAAGATGGAACCTGAAGATTTACTCGCCACCGAAAAGGGATAAACAAGACCCGGAATTCCAGTTGTCTTGATATCCTATCGTAAGGCCGGCTTAAATCTTCTACCGAACTCCGCTCAGTCAAAACCTCCGTACAGTCACTACACTCCCCAGGCGCTGTGACTGTACGGAGGTTTTGACTGAGCGGAGTTTGGTAGAAGATTTAAGCCGGCCTTACGAGTTGTGAATATAGTGATGGCCGGGCGGCCAAGGGGGGAGCAGAAAGGGCCTTCTGCTCCCGGACCCCCCACCAAACAACCCCCCCGGGAGCACCAAGCAAGGGCCCTAGAGTTCTGTCTCAATGCATGTAGAAAGTTTTTTGGCCTTCGGGTGAATCCCCATTAGGTGACGGCATAAACTCGGGAAGGCATTGTCCATTTGATCAGGAAAAATTAGTTAGGTTTCCTAACGGACAGCCCGGCTCATGTCAAAGGAGAAATATGTCCCTCTTCGGAGGAGGCACTCCAGTTGTGCATGTGTGAAGTGACCAATAGGGGAACCTCCCAGGAGAGCCAGAATAATGTATGAGATGTGCAGGACCCTGTTGTTCACAAGGGATGAGATTCTTTTGAGCGATTGGAGTGCTGCTTCTTCCAGACCGGGGCGATTGGGCTCTGTGGAGATGGGTGTTTAGCTGATTCTGTGTTCTTTTGGCTGGCAGAGGATGTAGAGTCCAGTGAAATGAGACCCAGGTGCACCAACAGGCATTCCCCTTCGTGGATAGAGGCAAATACGTATGTTTTTTCCTTGTAGGAGAACAACAAGCAGAAGGGGAAGGACCACCGGTACTTGATCATTTTTTGAGACAAGATTTGCAGAAGTGGTTTCAGGGCTCTCCTGCATTGGATAGTGAGAGGGGAGAGGTCTGCAAAATTTGGACAGGGTGTCCCTGGATGCTTAGCTGCTCCACATTCCTGGTCAGGCACATGACCTCATCCTTAACCCCATAGAAGTGTGGTTTAACTATCACGTTTCTGGGCAGTCCATCTGAGCGAGGGGGGTGGAGAGCTCTGTGAGCCCTGTCTAGTTCCAGACGGTGGTCCTTGATGTTCAGGAACAGTCCTTTGATAAAAGATTTGACTGCTAGGTGGGTGTCCTTGACTACTTTCGGGAGCCCTCTAATGTGGAAATTATAACGCCTGGAGCGATTCTCCAGGTCGTCAATTTTAGAGATAGTGGTATCTAGTTGGTCCTGTAAATCCTGGATACAGGCCATATTCTGGTTAGCTCTGGAAATGGTTTGTTCATCTTTTTGTTCAGTGGCCTCAATCCTGGTGCCTAAATTTTGAAGGTCTGCCTGAATAGTAGAAGTTATTAGGGCAGCCGTTTGCGCCAGGCCCCTGGACAACATCTTAGAGAAGGCATCCATTAATGATGGCACATCCAGAGGGCCTGAGGGAGACGGTGGGCTGAGCATTGCTGATATGTCAGAGCCAGCCGTATGTCCTTTCACTGGGGTAGTTATGAGCTCATCCAGGGTCCTTTCCAGTAATGATTCCATGGATGCCAGGGATAGGATAGTGGGGTATAGGTTACTTACTGTGACAGACTCAGGGCCCTGCATCTGAATTGCCAGCCCACCTGAGTCTGTGCCCATTTCATCCTCCCCCTCCTCCTCATTGTGCAGCGCTCCGGGCGCCATCTTGGGATTCCCCTCAGCTGACAGGCTGAATACGGGTAGCCGGGAGAGGTCTCTCCTCACGGTGTCTGAGGACATGGGGGTGTTCCAGGTGGGCTCCGGTATCAGGTGAGCCCTGTGGGAGGTGCGGGTGCCGCTGCTTTTGGTTGCTGTGTGGCTGGGGAGACCAGAGCGGGGCAGAGCTCCGAGATCAGACTTCTGTCACGGACGATCTGCGCATGCGCACTCCGCTTATAAATCTTTTTACATTCAAATACTGCCACTGTATACCTTTTTGGGTGATCTGTATACCACGGTTACATGATAAACTGCACAGTTTCTCCAGTGCTGAGAGTTCAGGTAGGAGGAGATTTCCACTACAGCCTGTATACACACCCACATGTGTGATGCCAAATATCATGTGACCTGGCTAGCTCTGAGAACAAGTAAATGTTCTCTCCAGCATAAAAGACACAACTGAGCATGTGCAGGTCGGCTACCCTGCCTGTGTTAGGTGTCCCTTCCCAGATAGACAGTGCAGGGAGGGGGAGGATCTGTGCATACAGGATCAAACAGCCTTTTTACACAATGCAGAGGATTAACACCTTAAGTTCCACAGTGAGTATAACAAGCATGCTTTACTGCATATACAGACTGATTTTACTGTTGTGGGTTTAGTAACACTAGGTGGAGATCTACCTGAACAACATGGAAGAAGTCAAAGATCACAGGGAACAGTGTCGCCTCCTCACTCCGGATTTAACCACTTCAGCCCCGGAAGATTAGGCTGCTCAATGACCAGAGCACTTTTTACAATTTTGCACTGCGCTGCTTTATTTGTGCGGTCATGCAATGCTGTACCCAAACGAAATTTGCGTCCTTTTGTTCCAACAAATAGAGCTTTCTTTTGATGGTATTTGATTGCCTCTGCGATTTTTGTTTTTGCGATATAAACGGAAAAAGGCCGAAAATTTAGAAAAAAAAGAATATTTTCTACTTTTTGTTAGGAGAAAAATCCAATAAACTCAATTTTTGTCATACATTTAGGCCAAAATGTATTCAGCCACATGTCTCGGGTAAAAAAAACGCCAATAAGCGTAAATTTATTGGTTCGCGCAAAAGTTATAGCGTCTACAAACTAGGGTACATTTTCTGGAATTTATGCAGCTTTTAGTTTATGACTACCTATCTCATTTCTTGAGGTGCTAAAATGGCAGGGCAGTACAACCCCCCCCCCCCCCATGACCCCATTTTGGAAAGTAGACACCCCAAGGAAATTGCTGAGAGGCATGTTGAGCCCATTGAATATTTTATTTTTTTGCCACGAGTGATTGAAAAATGCCAAAAAAAAATTACACAAAATTGTCACTAAATGATATATTGCTCACACATGCCATGGGCATATGTGAAATTGCACCCCAAAATACATTCTGTTGCTTCTCCTGAATATGGGGATACCACATGTGGGGACTTTTTGGGAGCCTAGCCGTGCACAGGACCCCGAAAACCAATCACCGCCTTCAGGATTTTTAAAGGCGTAAAATTGTGATTTTATGGAGGTCCTGAAATGTCCAGATAGCACAAAACCCCCCAAAATTACCCCGCTTTGGAAAGTAGACACCCCAAGCTATTTGCTGAGAGGCATGGTGAGCATTTTGCAGATCTCAATTGTTTTTGAAAATGAAGTAAGAAAAGAAAAAATGTTTTTTTTTCTTTTTTCAATTTTCAAAACTTTGTGACAAAAAGTGAGGTCTGCAAAATACTCACTATACCTCTCAGCAAATAGCTTGGGGTGTCTACTTTCCAAAATAGGGTCATTTGGGGCGGGGGGTTTGTGCCACCTGGACATTTCATGGCCTCCAAAACTGTGATGGGCAATGAAGAGTGAAATAAAAAATGTACGCCCTTAGAAATCCTGAAGGCGGTGGTTTTGCTGTACACGGCTAGACTCCCAAAAAGTCTCACACTGGGATGTATACACAGTGGGGACGGAAAGTATTCAGACCCCCTTAAATTTTTCACTCTTTGTTATTATATTGCAGCCATTTGCTAAAATCATTTAAGTTCATTTTTTTCCTCATTATTGTACACACAGCACACCATATTGACAGAAAAACACAGAATTGTTGACATTTTTGCAGTTTTAATAAAAAAGAAAAACTGAAATATCACATGGTCCTAAGTATTCAGACCCTTTGCTGTGACACTCATATATTTAACTCAGGTGCTGTCCATTTCTTCTGATCATCCTTGAGATGGTTCTACACCTTCATTTGAGTCCAGCTGTGTTTGATTATACTGATTGGACTTGATAATGAAAGCCACACACCTGTCTATATAAGACCTTACAGCTCACAGCGCATGTCAGAGCAAATGAGAATCATGAGGTCAAAGGAACTGCCTGAAGAGCTCAGAGACAGAATTGTGGCAAGGCACAGATCTGACCAAGGTTACAAAAAAAATTCTGCTGCACTTAAGGTTCCTAAGAGCACAGTGGCTCTTAGGAACTTTAAATGGAAGACGTTTGGGATGACCAAAACCCTTCCTAGAGCTGACCGTCCAGCCAAACTGAGCTATCGGGGGAGAAGAGTCTTGGTGAGAGAGGTAAAGAAGAACCCAAAGATCACTGTGGCTAAGCTCCAGAGATGCAGTCGGGAGATGGGAGAAAGTTGTATAAAGTCAACCATCACTGCAGCCCTCCACCAGTCCGGGCTTTATGGCAGAGTGGCCCGACGGAAGCCTCTCCTCAGTGCAAGACACATGAAAGCCCGCATGGAGCTAAAAAACACCTGAAGGACTCCAAGATGGTGAGAAATAAGATTCTCTGGTCTGATGAGACCAAGATAAAACTTTCTGGCCTTAATTCTAAGCGGTATGTGTGGAGAAAACCAGGCACTGCTCATCACCTGTCCAATACAGTCCCAACAGTGAAGCATGGTGGTGGCAGCATCATGCTGTGGGGGTGTTTTTCAGCTGCAGGGACAGGACGACTGGTTGCAATCGAGGGAAAGATGAATGTGGCCAAGTACAGGGATATCCTGGAAGAAAACCTTGAAAAAAAATGAACTTAAATGATTTTCGCAAATGGCTGCAATACAGCAAAGAGTGAAAAATTTAAGGGGGTCTGAATACTTTCTGTCCCCACTGTATACTGGGATGGGTGTATATTGGGATGGATTTACTGTAGTGTATACTGGGATGTATATATACTGGGAAGGGTGTATACTGGGTTGTATATATACTGGGACAGGTGTATACTGGGATGTATATATACTGGGAAGGGTGCACACTGGGTTGTATATATACTGGGACAGGTGTATACTGGGTTGTATATATACTGGGACAGGTGTATACTGGGATGTATATATACTGGGAAGGGTGTACACTGGGTTGTATATATACTGGGACAGGTGTATACTGGGATGTATATATACTGGGAATGGTGTATACTGGGTGGGATGTATATATACTGGGAAGGGTCTATACTGGGATGTATATATACTGGGATGGATTTACTGTAGTTTATACTGGGAAGGGTGTATACTGAGATGTATATATACTGGGAAGAGTGTATACTGGGGTGTGTATACTGGGATGGATTTACTGTAGTGTATACTGGGATGTATATATACTGGGAAGGGTGTATAATAGGGTGCATATATACTGGGAAGGGTATATACTAGGATGTATATATACCGGGAGGGTGTATACTGGGATGGATTTACTGTAGTGTATACTGGGATGGGTGTATACTGGGATGGGTGTATACTGGGATGGGTGTATACAGGGATGGGTGTATACTGGGATGTATATATACTGGGATGGGTGTATACTGGGATGTGTATATATACTAGAATGTATACGTGGATGGATATATACTAATGATGTACACTGGGAGGGATATAGATGATGACGTACACACTATTATTATATTATGTATAGATGTCAGTAGGAGGTCACGTGCTCTCCTTGGCTCCCCGCATAGACAACACACACACACACACACACGCTGGCTCCGCCCCCCGCTCCGCCATGTCACCATGACAACCGCTCCCAGCCACATGAACTCTTCTGTGCGTGTGCACGTGTAACTGTGCCCGTATCCTGGCAACCAGACATCAACTTCCGCTCAGCACGGGGGACAGCAGAGCGGGTGCAGGTACCGGGGGGGGGGGGGGGGGGGTCGGGATGATGACATGTCCCGGGGGGGGGTTGTGGGTTGTCAGCCGGTCTGTACTGTCGGTGTGGGGGTGTCCTGGAGGTTCAGTCCCCGGTGACCGAGCATGGAGATGACATCCCCCCCCATAGGAGAAATAGGGGAGGGGGCTCCTCCTGGAAATGCTCATCACCTGGCTGTGTCTATTGATTTCAATGAGCAGAATTCAGACGCTGCCCCCCAACCCCCAGTATTGGGGTGTTATATTAGTGGGGGTGGGGGTGTTCTGCCCTGTATGGTGTGTGATATGGTGTATGGAGCGGGGCTCAGTCACATCATAGAGCGGTGTGTGTGCTGAGCCCGGCCTGCTATGAGGATCATTTATCACACATTATATGTATGGTAAGACCTGTGATGTCACTGTGCCCCCCCCCCCCCGTACAACCCGCCCCTCCCCCCATACAAACCGCCCCCCCAGATCCTTCTCCACCATTGATCCCCCCAGTTGTACTCCCCCTAGTATGTATGATGCATATTCTTAGCCCCCAAGTGCAGAACTTTACATTTATCAACATTAAACCTCATTTGCCCCATAGACGCCCAATCAGACAGAGCATTGAGGTCGGCTTGTAAATTGGAGACATCCTGTAAGGACGTTATTCCACTGCATAGCTTGGTGTCATCTGCAAAGACAGAAATGATACTTTTAATCCCAGACCCAATATCATTTATAAATATATTACAAAGTAAGGGTCCCAGCACTGAACCTTGGGGTACACCACTGATAACCCTAGACCATTCAGAGTAGGAGTGACTGTATAGACAAGCCAGCAGCACTCATGCAGCCCCAGACCATGACACTCCCACCACCATGCTTGACTGTAGGCAACACACACTTGTCTTTGTACTCCTCACCTGGTTGCCGCCACACACGCTTCACACCATCTGAACCAAATACGTTTATCTTGGTCTCATCAGACCACAGGACATGTTTCCAGTAATCTATGTCCTTAGTCTGCTTGTCTTCAGCAAACTGTTTGCAGGCTTTCTTGTGCATCATCTTTAGAAGAGGCTTCCTTCTGGGACGACAGCCATGCAGACCAGTTTGATGCAGTGTGCAGTGTATGGTCTGAGCACTGACAGGCTGACCCCCCCACCCCTTCAACCTCTGCAGCAATGCTGGCAGCACTCATACGTCTATTTCCCAAAGACAACCTCTGGATATGACGCTGAGCACGTGACCTCAACTTCTTTGGTGGACCATGGCGTGGCCTGTTCTGAGTGGAACCTGTCCTGTTATACCGCGGTATGGTCTTGGCCACCGTGCTGCAGCTCAGTTTCAGGGTCTTGGCAATCTTTTTATAGCCTAGGACATCTTTATGTAGAGAAACAATTCTTTAGTTCAGATCCTCAGAGAGATCTTTGCCATGAGTTGCCATGTTGAACTTCCAGTGACCAGTATGAGAGAGTGAGAGCGATAACACCAAATTTAACACACCTGCTCCCATTCACACCGGAGACCTAGTAACACTAACAAGTCACATGACACCGGGGAGAGATAATGGCTAATTGGGCCCAATTTGGACATTTTCACTTAGGGGTGTACTCACTTTTGTTGCCAGCGGTTTAGACATTAATGGCTGTGTGTTGAGTTATTTTGAGAGGACACAAATTTACACTGTTATACAAGCTGTACACTCACTACTTTACATTGTAGCAAAGTGTCATTTCTTCAATGTTGTCACATGAAAAGATAGAATAAAATATTTACAGAAATGTGAGGGGTGTACTCACTTTTGTGAGATACTGTATACTACAATGAATAATAACTAATATATAAGCACAGCGTCGCTGTGTGAAACGCGTCTACCCGTACCTGTCTTATCGTCCTGTGGTGTCATTCATGTTTATGGATTTTACAATAAAGAGACTTTCTACTATTTCACTGTGCAGCCATCCATTCCTTCTTGGTCCCCCCGTCACCTCAGAGGCCCTTACTGTCACATCAGAGGCCCCCCTCATCACATCAAAGGTCCCCCCATCACATCAGAGATCCTCCTGTCACATCAGAGACACCCCCCCCATCCTTTACAGCAGAGGTCCTCCCATCAAATCAGAGGCCCCCCCATTACATCAAAGGTCCCCCTATCACATTAGAGGTCCTGCCATCACATCAGAGATTTTTCCTTCACATCAGGAGTCCTCCTATCACATAAGCAGTCCTTTCATAACAACAGAGGTCCTGTTGTCACATCAGAGATCCCCCCCTTCACATCAGAGGTCTCCCCATCAGATCAGAGGTCTCCCCATCAGATCAGAGGTCTCCCCATCAGATCAGAGGTCTCTCCATCACATCCGAGGTCTCCCCATCACATCCGAGGTCTCTCCATCACATCCGAGGTCTCCCCATCACATCCGAGGTCTCTCCATCACATCCGAGGTCTCCCCATCTCATCCGAGGTCTCCCCATCACATCCGAGGTCTCCCCATCACATCCGAGGTCTCTCCATCACATCCGAGGTCTCCCCATCTCATCCGAGGTCTCTCCATCACATCCGAGGTCTCCCCATCTCATCCGAGGTCTCTCCATCACATCCGAGGTCTCTCCATCACATCAGAGGTCTCTCCATCACATCCGAGGTCTCTCCATCACATCCGAGGTCTCCCCATCACATCCGAGGTCTCCCCATCTCATCCGAGGTCTCTCCATCACATCAGAGGTCTCTCCATCACATCCGAGGTCTCTCCATCACATCAGAGGTCTCTCCATCACATCCGAGGTCTCTCCATCACATCCGAGGTCTCCCCATCTCATCCGAGGTCTCTCCATCACATCCGAGGTCTCCCCATCTCATCCGAGGTCTCTCCATCACATCCGAGGTCCTCCCAATCACATCCGAGGTCCTCCCAATCACATCATACAGTCCCTCCATCTCAGATCTCTCTAATCGCAGAGTGCACCCATCACACAGCCCCCCCAGTCACAAAGTCTCCACTTCACATCAGAGCCCCACCTTTTTGCTCCAGCAGCGTGGCAGAGGGTGGGAAGTGGGGGAGGTCTGGAGAAATGCTGGAGGTGGCCCTTCATGCCACCTGCACTGGATCAGCGTCTTGCGTTGCCATAGTGGACAGCCCGCTAACGCCATAGCAACGAATGACTCCGTGCTCCCCTAAAGCGTCATTTGTTGTTATGATTCTGTCAGCCGGCCCACCCGCACCATGGCGCTGATCCAGGACACACTGGGTCCTGTGTTGGCGGCACCAGAGGAAACCCCAAACATCACCTTGCTGGCATTCAAAGATCATGTGTCTTATTTGGAGGACATGTAGCATTTGTCTTTCCATAATGTCTGTCCCAGTTCTCATTGAAGGACATGTTTTGGGGGGTGCGGGAGACTGGAGACTGGCATTTGAGGGTACATAACGGATAACTTGCCTGGAGCACCTTTATGGTTTCTGCTGTTCTGCACATATATTAGTCACCTTTATTGTGTACAGACAGGTTCTCTTCAGTCCCATATGGTTTAGGAATAACATTTGTTTCTCCGTTGTGATTCAGGTGCAGTGACAGTCCAGAGATCTCAGTGACACCAAACCGGGAGGTGTCACCATGCCGCACAGAGCCAAGCAGGTAATACCCCCCCCCCCCCACCCCCGTTCTCTGTACACCACTCATATCCCTAGTGGACTGCACCCCGTCCTTCCACGGCACAGCAGTGTTGTGTGGTTGCAGAACATCTCTCCCCGCCCTCTACTGACATTGTTCTGTCTCTGCAGAGCATCGCACCCGTCCTAGCTCAGAAGCCAAATGTCACCAAACAGATGAAGATTATTTCCAGGCGGAGGGTAAGGACAGCACAGCTTCAACTATTGTGATATTCTGATATATATGTGAGGGGAACATCGGACCAAGGGTATTGTGTAGCACAGTGCTTATAGAAGAGCTTAGTACATAACACATAGCAGGCTGTAGAGGGTATTGTACAGCACAGTGCTTATAGAAGAGCTTAGTACATAACACATAGCAGGCTGTAGAGGGTATTGTATAGCACAGTACTTATAGAAGAGCTTAGTACATAACACATAGCAGGCTGTAGAGGGTATTGTACAGCACAGTGCTTATAGAAGAGCTTAGTACATAACACATAGCAGGCTGTAGAGGGTATTGTATAGCACAGTACTTATAGAAGAGCTTAGTACATAACACATAGTAGGATGTAGAGGGTATTGTGTAGCACAGTACTTATAGAAGAGCTTAGTACATAACACATAGCAGGCTGTAGAGGGTATTGTATAGCACAGTGCTTATAGAAGAGCTTAGTACATAACACATAGCAGGCTGTAGAGGGTATTGTACAGCACAGTGCTTATAGAAGAGCTTAGTACATAACACATAGTAGGATGTAGAGGGTATTGTGTAGCACAGTACTTATAGAAGAGCTTAGTACATAACACATAGCAGGCTGTAGAGGGTATTGTATAGCACAGTGCTTATAGAAGAGCTTAGTACATAACACATAGGAGGCTGTAGAGGGTATTGTATAGCACAGTGCTTATAGAAGAGCTTAGTACATAACACATAGCAGACTGTAGAGGGTATTGTATAGCACAGTGCTTATAGAAGAGCTTAGTACATAACACATAGCAGACTGTAGAGGGTATTGTATAGCACAGTGCTTATAGAAGAGCTTAGTACATAACACATAGCAGACTGTAGAGGGTATTGTATAGCACAGTGCTTATAGAAGAGCTTAGTACATAACACAAAGCAGACTGTAGAGGGTATTGTATAGCACAGTGCTTATAGAAGAGCTTAGTACATAACACATAGCAGGCTGTAGAGGGTATTGTACAGCACAGTGCTTATAGAAGAGCTTAGTACATAACACATAGTAGGATGTAGAGGGTATTGTGTAGCACAGTGCTTATAGAAGAGCTTAGTACATAACACAAAGCAGACTGTAGAGGGTATTGTATAGCACAGTGCTTATAGAAGAGCTTAGTACATAACACATAGTAGGATGTAGAGGGTATTGTGTAGCACAGTGCTTATAGAAGAGCTTAGTACATCAGAAAGCACAACTAAATGCTTAGTAAAGCCAAGCACAATGCGTTATATATTGTACAGCACAGTGTATAGAGTATATCATGTACAGCACAGTGTATTAAGCAAAATAGTATGTATTATATAATGTACAGCACAGTGTATAAAGCCGTGAAGTATGGAGTATATAATGTACAATGCAGCAAATAAAGCTGAATAGTATGAAGCATATCATGTACAGAAGTGGACAGGGTTTTTTTTCAGCGGGAACGCGGGGGGGGAATGCAGTTCCAGCACTGAATTTATATAACGGCAAGGGGTTCTGGGGTGTGCTGGAGGGTTCATTAATGGTGACTTCTGGGGGGTTCTATTGTTTCTGACGGGTTATACTGTTGAAGGAGGGGTCTGGGGGGGGGGTCAATTGTTGCTGGAGTGGATCTACTGTTGAGGGAGGGGTCTGTTGCTGGCTGCTGAAGGATCTATTAATGCTGGCTGCTGGGAAATCTATTCTTGCTGGTGAGGGGTCTATTGTTCCTTGGGTGGATTTATTGTTGCAGGGGGATCTATTGTTGTGGGTATATATTGTTGAGGGAGGAGTCTATTGTTTCTGGGGGGGGTCAATTGTTGCTGGGAAGGATCTACTGTTGAGGGAGGGGTCTATTGTTTCTGGCTGCTGGGGAATCTATTAATGCTGGCCATTGTGATATCTATTATTGTTGCTGGGACATCTTTTGTTGCTAGAGGGGTCTATTGTTGCTTGGGGCCAATGGATTGATCTAGTGTTGAGGGAGGGGTCTATTGTTTCTGGCGGCTGGAATATCTATTAATGCCGGCTGATAGGAGATCTATTATTGCTGGTGGGGTCTATTGTTCCTGGGTTGGATCTGTTGTTGCTGGGGGGGTCTATGGTTGGTAGAGGGATCTGCTTTTGACAGAGGGGTCCACTGATGCTGACTGCTGGGAGATCTATTGCTGGTGGGTTCTCCTGTTCCTGGGGTGGATCTATTGTTGCTGCTATTGTTGTTCTATCGAGAAATGCCCTCCGTTGAAAAATGCCTCCAATGGGTCTGCGCATCCGCAACATCACTCCAGCTGATATGTTGATCAGCTTGCGTGACGTCAACGCGGCGCATGCGCAGATCGTTTGAGGCAGACGATCTGCAAAGCGCCGAGAGAGAATTAAATTGTGAGATTCTGCCTCACTGTTGCGGGGCGGGTTTTGGCTGTAATGAACGGCGTGCTTTCTGTCTGTTGCACGGCGGCTTGAGTGTGTTAAACGGTGGGTTTTGGCTGTGTCTAAGGGCAGGTTAAAACACCCACAAAACCCGCCATTCAAAACACCCACAACCCGCCCCGCACTAGTGAGGCAGAATATGACAATTACGTTCTCCCTCAGATAATGCCTCCGACGATCTGCGCATGCGCCGTGTTGACGTCATGCTAGCTGTTCAACATATCAGCTGGAGTGACGTTCTGTGCATTCTGTCTCACATGTGCAGACCCATCGGAGGCATTTTTTGACGGAGGGCATTTCTTGATACAACACCGGGGGATCTATAGGTGCGGGAGGGAGGGGGGGGGGGGTTATTATTGCTGGTTGCAGGGGATCTATTATACTGCTTTTCTTAAATGGAGTATAACCTCTGGAGATTTAAACTAAGTAGGGGTTTAGAAAGGGAGTACCATCGTCCAAAATTTGCGAAAATTGGGGAAACCGGGAGATCGGTCCCCAACCGGTTGTCCAAAACAGGAAAAACTGACTATATCGGTACTGGCTTAAACAGCATAAACTCAAAAGTTATAATAAGTGAATAGATAATTTTATTAATACAAAATTAAAATCACATGATTAGGTACATAAAAAGTGCATAGTAACAATCCAGATGTATCACCAGCATTATAGTCCCCTAGGAGAGAGGTTCACACTGAGATGAATGTTTACGGATTTAATTTCTCAACATGTTTCGCAGCCTTAATACAGCTTCATCAGGAGGGTATCTGCAATTTGATTGATAGAGTATTAAACAATACATGTCATAACATTGCAACGTGTGGGAAATTTTATTTATCAATACAAGAAAAAAAGGGGGAGGGGAAAAAATAGAGCAATGTGGCTTACCGCAGCTATGGTCCGACCAGGGCAAAAAGTGCCACCAGGGTTCCCCCGCGGCGGCTAACAGACGTGCAAACAATGGACATGTATCTAGGTAAATTAATGATAATATATAGATAGATAAGTAAACTGCACTCATAAGGAACCAATTAAGAAGGGGAAGAAAGGGCGAAGGAGGGGAAGGTGGCAAGAGCAGGGGGGGGGGGGGGGGGGAAGCGGGGGGAGGGAAAGAGGAGAGGGGGGAAGGGAAAAGAAGGGAAGAGGGGGGGAGTTGGAAAAGGGGGGTGGGGGAGGGAAATAAGGGAAAAGAAAAAAGAGAAAAGAAGGGGGAGTAAAGGTAAGGGAACAAAGGAAAGGGGGGGGGAGGGGGAGAGAGTTTAATACTCTATCAATCAAATTGCAGATGCACTCCCGATTAAGTGGTATTAAGGCTGCGAAACATATTGAGAAATGATATCCATAAACATTCATCTCAGTGTGATCCTCCCTCCTAGGGGACTATAATGCTGGTGATCTATCTGGATTGTTACTATGCATTTTTTATGTAGCTAATTATGTGATTTTATTTTGTATTAATAAAATTATATATTTACTTATTATAACTTTTGAGTTTATGCTGTTTAAGCCAGTACCGAGATGAGTCAGTTTTTCCTGTTTTGGCTGACCGGTTGGGGACCGATCTCCCAGTTTCCCCAATTTACTGCTTTTCTTGTTATCGTTAACAAATTCCATACGGATTACTGAGCACCACAAAATGATACTTGGTTCTGCTTTCTCCAAAATGGGCGGTACTGAGAGTTGTGTAGGGGATGGAAGCAGGGAGCGGTGCTCAGAGGTAGGTAGGGGATGGAAGTAGGGAGCGGTGCTCGGAGGTGGGTAGGGGGTGGAACCAAGGAGCGTTGCTCGGAGGCGGGTTGTGGGCGGGGCCAAAAGGGTGACTCAGAAGGGGAGAGTGCATGCACCTATTCTCTGAGAGGGAAAAGCTCTGGAAATACAGAATATAAAGCACTGTGTATGCAGCCAACCTGCGTAATGTATTATTTTACATTTATATAGCTCAGACATATTCCATAGCGCTGTACCATAATGTAATGTAGACCTGGTTAGAATAGTGTGATCCAAATTTTCTATTACTGATAATCTTCTGCTTTTGGTAGGACGATGATGACTCCACAGATATGGGGGATGGAGCTGATGAATGGATGCAGACCAAGACTCTGGTGAAACCTCCGGATCAGCTGGAACTCAGTGAGGCTGTGAGTATTGCTGTTAGCCCTGGATGTGGTCATTGCTAGTATCTCCTGGATGAGGAGGATTAGGAGGAGGATGAGGATGATGAGGATGTTTGTGAATATGGGGAAGTAGAAGACCCACACGGTTTTGTATATGAGAATATCTATAGAATGCTCCATCCTCTGCAGGGACACCCTGAACTATATGGATAGAACTGATTGTAAGTTGCAGGCCGGACATCACGTAGGGGAATGACACCATGGCTGAAAAATGTAGCTTGTCAAGCTAAGCTGTCTATCCAATACCAGACTTTCAGATCGGACACACACACACACACACACACACACACACACACACACACACACACACACACACACACACACACACACACACACACACACACACACACACTTTCTTTCATTTTCAGCTTAACTGAACAAACTGAAGCTAGAAGCTGATTGGTTATTATGCACATTGTTCCAGATCCTGTCTGTTGTAATTGTAACCTCTGTCCGCCCGCTCAGAGTACATCTCTGCTAGGCAACGTACATGTACATCGCCGCCTGATTCCGGGTTTTTGCCCCCCCCTTCCCCCCCTGACATGTGCTGTGATTGAACACAGCATAAGTTTGTCAGCAGATTTCAGCCAATGAAGATCAGCAAACTAGGGGATGAGCAGATCTGGGGGTTACTGCTGAGTGGGGGGATGAGCAGATCTTGGGGTTACTGCTGAGTGGGGGGATGAGCAGATCTGGGGGTTACTGCTGAGTGGGGGGATGAGCAGATCTGGGGGTTACTGCTGAGTGGGAGGATGAACAGAGCTGGAGGTTACTACTGAGTGGGGGATCAGCAGAGCTGGGGGTTACTACTGAATGGGGGATGAGCAGAGCTGGAGGTTACTACTGAGTGGGGGATCAGCAGAGCTGGGGGTTACTACTGAGTGGGGGATCAGCAGAGCTGGGTGTTACTACTGAATGGGGGATGAGCAGAGCTGGAGGTTACTACTGCGTGGGGGATGAGCAGAGCTGGGGGTTACTACTGAGTGGGGGAGGAGCAGAGCTGGAGGTTACTACTGAATGGGGGATGAGCAGAGCTTAGGGTTACTACTGCTTGGGGGATGAGCAGAGCTGGGGGTTACTACTGAGTGGGGGAGGAGCAGAGCTGGAGGTTACTACTGAATGGGGGAGGAGCAGAGCTGGGGGTTACTACTGAGTGGGGGATCAGCAGAGCTGGGGGTTACTACTGAGTGGGGGATGAGCAGAGCTGGGGGTTACTACTGAGTGGGGGATGAGCAGAGCTGGAGGTTACTACTGAGTGGGGGATGAGCAGAGCTGGGGGTTACTACTGAGTGGGGGATGAGCAGAGCTGGGGGTTACTACTGAGTGGGGGATGAGCAGAGCTGGGGGTTACTACTGAGTGGGGGATGAGCAGAGCTGGGGGTTACTACTGAGTGGGGGATCAGCAGAGCTGGGGGTTACTACTGAGTGGGGGGTGAGCAGAGCTGGAGGTTACTACTGAGTGGGGGATGAGCAGAGCTGGAGGTTACTACTGAGTGGGGGATCAGCAGAGCTGGAGGTTACTACTGAGTAGGGGGATGAGCAAAGCTGGGGAGTACTACTGAGCAGGGGATCAGCAGAGCTGGAGGTTACTACTGAGTGGGGGATGAGCAGAGCTGGGGGTACTACTGAGCAGGGGATCAGCAGAGCTGGAGGTTACTACTGAGTGGGGGATGAGCAGAGCTGGGGGTTACTACTGAGTGGGGGATGAGCAGAGCTGGGGGTTACTACTGAATGGGGATGAGCAGAGCTGGAGGTTAATACTGAGCGGGGGGATGAGCAAAGCTGGGGGGTACTACTCAGCAGGGGATCAGCAGAGCTGGAGGTTACTACTGCGTGGGGGTTCAGCAGAGCTGGGGGTTACTACTGAGTAGAGAATGAGCAGAGCTGGGGGTTACTACTGAGTAGAGAATGAGCAGAGCTGGGGGTTACTACTGAGTGGGGGATCAGCAGAGCTGGGGGTTACTACTGAGTGGGGGATGAGCAGAGCTGGAGGTTACTACTGAGTGGGGGATCAGCAGAGCTGGAGGTTACTACTGAGTAGGGGGATGAGCAAAGCTGGGGAGTACTACTGAGCAGGGGATCAGCAGAGCTGGAGGTTACTACTGAGTGGGGGATGAGCAGAGCTGGGGGTACTACTGAGCAGGGGATCAGCAGAGCTGGAGGTTACTACTGAGTGGGGGATGAGCAGAGCTGGGGGTTACTACTGAGTGGGGGATGAGCAGAGCTGGCGGTTACTACTGAATGGGGATGAGCAGAGCTGGAGGTTACTACTGAGCGGGGGGATGAGCAAAGCTGGGGGGTACTACTCAGCAGGGGATCAGCAGAGCTGGAGGTTACTACTGCGTGGGGGTTCAGCAGAGCTGGGGGTTACTACTGAGTAGAGAATGAGCAGAGCTGGGGGTTACTACTGAGTAGAGAATGAGCAGAGCTGGGGGTTACTACTGAGTGGGGGATCAGCAGAGCTGGGGGTTACTAGTGAGTCCCATCGTCCCCTGTGTTGCTACAGGACACAGCAGAGACCCATGGGTCATACAATATGACCACAGAGCAGTGGTATGTGTGTGTGTGGGTGTGTGTGTGTGGGTGTGTGTGTGGGGGACACTCCCTTAATACTGAAGAGTCCTATGGAGAGTGCAGTGCTGGAACATAGGGGGGCGGGGGGGGGGAGATACAGTCCTCCAGAGAGGGGACTATAATGGCTCTTGAATTACACGGAAGCTCCATTCCTAATTATTTAAACCAATGACGGATCAGACACCTTGTAGAGCCGGATCTAGAAGTCTGGTATTGGGAAGACAACATATTTCCTATGACCGGCTCCATTTACAGAACTGACTGGAAGAAGATCCTTGTCTAGGCTGAGCGGCCTCTGAATTCTTCATTAATCTGTCCCGGCAATGGATATCAGGAATACATTTTTACAAGATCCTGTCTGGCAGGCAGCAATAAATCCTGGCGGAGAGACGGATACAATATAGTGTAATGTGTCTGAGCAGCTGAGCCTGGAAATAATGTAATAACAGCCGCAGGTTCACAGATCCAGTGAGTGGGGGGGAGGGGATTCTGCAGAATATCTCATCAATTCCAATAATATAGGCCTTTTGCATGCTTTTATCTGGTCCCTGGGGCAATATTTCATCCACTGACACCAACAAGGGGGCACGATTCCTCCCAATCACACCAACAATTGGGCGTGAATCCTACCAATGACACTAAGAATGGGGCCCAATGGCACCAACGATGGGGCACGATTCCTCCCAATGGCACCAATAAGAAGACACAATTCCTCCCAATGACACTAAGAATGGGGCCCAATGGCACCAACGATGGGGCACGATTCCTCCCAATGGCACCAATAAGAAGACACGATTCCCTCCAATGACACTAAGAATGGGGCCCAATGGCACCAACGATGGGGCACGATTCCTCCCAATGGCACCAGCGATGGGGCACAATTCCTCCCAATGACACAAAGAATGGGGCCCAATGGCACCAACGATGGGGCACAATTCCTCCCAATGGCACCAATAAGAAGACACGATTCCTCCCAATGACACTAAGAATGGGGCCCAATGGCACCAACGATGGGGCACGATTCCTCCCAATGGCACCAATAAGAAGACACGATTCCCTCCAATGACACTAAGAATGGGGCCCAATGGCACCAACGATGGGGCACGATTCCTCCCAATGGCACCAATAAGAAGACACGATTCCCTCCAATGACACTAAGAATGGGGCCCAATGGCACCAACGATGGGGCACGATTCCTCCCAATGGCACCAGCGATGGGGCACAATTCCTCCCAATGACACAAAGAATGGGGCCCAATGGCACCAACGATGGGGCACAATTCCTCCCAATGGCACCAATAAGAAGACACGATTCCTCCCAATGACACTAAGAATGGGGCCCAATGGCACCAACGATGGGGCACGATTCCTCCCAATGGCACCAATAAGAAGACACGATTCCCTCCAATGACACTAAGAATGGGGCCCAATGGCACCAACGATGGGGCACGATTCCTCCCAATGGCACCAGCGATGGGGCACAATTCCTCCCAATGACACAAAGAATGGGGCCCAATGGCACCAATGATGGGGCACGATTCCTCCCAATGGCACCAATAAGAAGACACGATTCCCTCCAATGACACTAAGAATGGGGCCCAATGGCACCAACGATGGGGCACGATTCCTCCCAATGGCACCAGCGATGGGGCACAATTCCTCCCAATGACACAAAGAATGGGGCCCAATGGCACCAACGATGGGGCATGATTCCTTCCAATGGCACTAACAATGGGGCCCAATGACACCAACGATGGGGCATGATTCCTCCCAATGACACCAACAATGGGGCACGATTCCTCTTACCAATGATGGGGCACGATTCCTCTCAATGACACCAACAATCTTATTGTTGACAGTAAAAGGTGACACTACATTTAATACAAGAGAGATCCCCAAACCTGGGCTGCTCACAGCATGAATTTATGGCGTTCAGGAACAACCCGCCTGCACCACACAATGGAGGCGACTTGGCAAACCTACGAAAGGTAGACGCAGCACTTTGTAGGATGTGGAGTGAAGCTAGGGTGGGCTCCCAAAACATGGTGCTGCCTAATACCCATTGCCTTTAAAAGAGAGGTGGTGGTACTACAGGTAAATATTTTAAAAAAAATGTATTACCTAAGGCCCCAATCACACTTGTAAAAGGGGCCGTCTCTGATCATCTGCGGGAACTCCAGTAGGGGTTCACTGCGCTTGGCTGTGGGAGGCATCCACTCAGAAAGCAATGGGTGTCTGACGGCTCCTGCAGATATTTGCAGCTGCTGGTCTTTAATTGTTTATGGAGTGATTATCTGTGGGTGATTGGCCCTGGATGCAGATCGATTGAGTGATTACACGTTATTGGGTGCGATTAGCTGCGGGAGGGAAATCGTTTAGTGGCTGACAGATCATTGTGGCTGCTCGCTTTTAGTTGGTGGAAAAGAACTCCTCCTCCAGATCCTGCGCTTCTCTGTGCAGCCACGGAGAGGCTCATCCCTGCCCCCCGTCTCAGCAGTTGGCAGAAGAGAGGAGGAGAGCAGTTGGCAGAAGAGATCCTGTGCTTCTCTGTGCAGCCATGGAGAATCAAATCTTTACCTCCCATCTCAGCAGTTGGCAGAAAAGAGAAGGAGAACTCCTCCTACAGATTCTGTGCATCTCTGTACAGCCACAGAGAGGTTCCCCCCCCCCATCTCAGCAGTTGGCAGAAAAGAGAAGGAGAACTCCTCCTACAGATTCTGTGCATCTCTGTACAGCCACAGAGAGGTTCCCCCCCCCCCCCCCCCATCTCAGCAGTTGGCAGAAGAGAGGAGAACTCCTCCTACAGATCCTGCTCTTCTCTGTGTAGCCATGGAGAAGCTTGTCTCTGCCCCCATCTCAGCAATTGGTGGAAAAGAGGAGGAGAACTCCTCCTACAGATCCTGTGCCTCTCTGTACAGCAGCAGCACCCCCTCGCCTCTGCCTCCAGCTCTGCTTTGGTCCTCCTCCAGACCCTGCACTTTCTGCTTTCCAGCTCTACCCCCAGCTTCTTCCCAGAAGCAACACAAGAAAGGGGGGGGGGGGGGTGTACACTGTGATGTAAGGGAGGGTGGGGGGCTCTTGACATCGGATAAAAGGGGAATTGGGGTGCTGGGGGTGTTTTAGTCCTACAGATACAACTGACCCTTTGAGGAAACCACAATGCCGATGCAGCCTGTGATGAAATTGAGTTTGTCATCCCTGCCCCAGACTAGTCATGGAGCCAGAAGAGTGACAGAGATTATGGACCTGGCTGCTAGGGCACCTACTGGGTAAAGAAGCTTAGGAGCCCATCAGGGGGCCCCCTAGGGGGTGACCACTTCATTAACATATTGTGTTTATCCATGATAAGACTGGATCCAGTGTGGGGATGTTCTATTGTCTGTATATTGGGACATTAAAGACTAAGCAGGTAAGTGGGTGGTTCTACATTGCAGTCAGAACCTTCACCAACCTCCGCCTACCCATCTTCTTCCCATAGACAGAGGAGCCGCTGTCTCAGCGTTGTTATCATTACTAATTTATTCCATTTGGTTTAAAGGAACTTAAAGAGGAATTCACTCGTATCCTGACTGCAAACAACCCTCATGCACCCCAGAACATTGTGAGGTACAGTTTCAAGGTGAGTACCCAGGAGCACCTACCTCACAGGTACCCGTGTCCATTATGTATGTTCATGCTATAACTCCGCCATTAGTCTGACACCATTCTATAACACACTGGACCTGGGTGAGGACCAGGCAAAACCTGCCTTAAAGCTCTTCTGAACAATCGGATGAAACCAGCCCAATACAATCCAAGTGAATCAAAACAAAAGATCCACAAAGTCCCGCCTGCCAGAGGGACCCTCGCTCTCTGTGTGGAGGCAGTGGTCCCTCTGCAGAGGTCCGATACGCTCCTACTAAGTCAGAATTGGAACTCTCCATTCAGCATGGAGCATGAGCTTTGCTGATTGCAGAGCTAAAGGTCTGACTCACCAAGGGGACCTTTGCAGAGAAATCACTGCTTCCACACAGAGAGAAGAGGTCTTGTTTGCTTCTGGAACAGACATAAGTAAAATCAAGATTCCATGTACCCAATCCCCAACAACTGCTATAGCATGTTTCACAGTCTCTGACCATCTCCTGTACTATGTCTTCAATCTCTGACCATCTCCTGTATCATGTCTGCAGTCTCTGACCATCTCCTGTACTATGTCTGCAGTCTCTGACCATCTCCTGTACTATGTCTGCAGTCTCTGACCATCTCCTGTACTATGTCTGCAGTCTCTGACCATCTCCTGTATCATGTCTGCAGTCTCTGACCATCTCCTGTACTATGTCTCCAGTCTCTGACCGTCTCTTGTAACATGTCTGCAGTTTTCCTCACTGAATATTATGTGGGGTCTTTGGTGATGTCAGGGGCAGCACTTAAGGCCTATATAAAATAAATGTGACCCCCACTCTCTAAGGGGATCTATGGGAGGAATAGAGTAATACATCATGATGGATTCTGTGTCCCTCCATGTGTGTTCTCTGAGCCACCATAACAGGCGATGTTGTCTGTATACAGGAGCGGGTCTACAAACCCATCAGCATCGTGGACCAGCTGGCCGTACACTTCTCCCTGGATGGAAACATGTTACACAAAGACTCGGATGAAGCGCGGCGACAGAGGGCCAAGTTGGGAGTCATTGAAGGTGAGAGGTGACTTGCGGGAGCTGGTTTGGCCAGTTATAGAATAGTGTTGGGCTACTTTCAGGATCTATGCTTGGCAGCTCTGGTATGACATAGGAAGGTTTAACAGGAAAATAATGTGCTGTATTTTGTGATGTGAATGCTTTCTCCTGCCTGTAAGCCAAGGTGCAGCTCTTTCTTAGTCCACTGAACTCCAGGCAAACGTTTAACCGGTTCCCAACCAGGTTATGGCCGAATGACAGCTACAGTGCAGTCACACATTGCTGGGAGGGCGTCATAGAGTGGCACACTCTGTGACTGCCCTGTCCTTTTGAACTCAGCTTTTCACAGATCGAGGTAAAGAGCTAATCACAGCGGCTCTTTACCACATGATCAGCTTTGTCCAATGATAGCTGACCATGATGTAAACACAAGCCAGTTATTGCAGTGCCCACCAGTGCTGCCAATCAGTGCACTTCAGTGCCACCTATCAGTGCAGCCTCATCAGTGCCTCTTCATCAGTGCCCATCGGTGCAGCCCCATGAGTGCCACCTCATCAGTGCAGCCTATTAGTGCCCATTAGTGCAGCCTCACCAGTGCCACCTCATCAGTGCCCATCAGTGCAGCCTACTAGTGCCCATTAGTGCAGCCTCACCAGTGCCGCTGTTTCGTCACATTCGGCTATCCATCACATTTTGCTACCCGCTGGAGTGCGCATGCGCGACGCTGCCATATGCGTTCCAACACTGTTGTAAGACACCACTTTGCCACAGCGCAGCTCGCCACGCTTCGGGCATGGCCTCGCTTCGCTCGGCATAATTATAATCTACCTCTATGTCCACTTGGATGGTAGGGCTTGAACCTGGACTCAGGGGTGTGGCCACAAAATTCTGCGCAAGCGCAGATCACCACAGTGTTGGAACACATATGGCGCAGTCCAGCGGGTAGCCAAATGTGATGGGTCGCCGTATGTGACGAAACGCCACCTCATCAGTGCAGCCTATTAGTGCCCATTAGTGCAGCCTCATCAGTACCACCTCATCAGTGCCCATCAGTGCCTCCTCATCAGTGCCTCCTCATCTGTGCCCATCAGTGCAGCCTCATGAGTGCCACCTCACCAGTGCAGCCTATTAGTGCCCATTAGTGCAGCCTCACCAGTGCCACCTCATTAGTGCCCATCAGTGCACCCTTATCAGTGCCTCCTCATCTGTGCCTCCTCATCAGTGCCCATCAGTGCAGCCTCATCAGTGCCTCCTTATCAGTGCCTCCTCATCTGTGCCCATTAGTGCAGCCTCATCAGTGCCTCCTTATCAGTGCCTCCTCATCTGTGCCCATTAGTGCAGCCTGTTGGTGCCGATAAGTGCCCATCAGTGCAGCGTATTAGCACCCATTAGTGAAGGAAAAAAATTACCTGTTTGCTAAATGTTATAACAAACTATGAAAAACTTTTGTTTTGTTTTTTCTAAATTTTTGGTCTTTTTTCATTCATTTAGCAAAAAAATAAAATAAAAACCCAGCAGTGATTAAATACCACCAAAAGAAAACTCTATTTGTCTGAAAAAAAAATAAAACTTTCATATGGGTAGTGTTGTATGACCACGCAATTGTCATTCAAAGTGTGACAGCGCTGAAAGCTGAAAATTTAGCCTGGGCAGGAAGGGGGTGAAAGTGCCCGGTAGGCAAGTGGGCAAGTCACAGCTGAAATGCATATAAGAGCTGGTTCATCTGAGAGAGAATATTTATTTCTGTCCATCCAGTCATGAGATTTAAACTGCTCTGACACACAGCACAGCCCAGTCTAGCACTGTAAAATACTTGATTTTTCTCTGCTGCCATTCCCTAACATTTACAGGTCTTGAGGGAAAGTTTTTATACTCCGCTCCTACAAACCGTTTCTGCCCTAAAAAGTGTTCCCATACAAAAACCACTCAGACACCCCTGATGTAGGCACATGGACACCGCAGTTTTGCATACAGTGGTATTACAGTTTCCATTATTCCCATAATATACAGTGTAAGCTTCCAGAGGGATATTACAGAGCAGAAAGGATGAAAGGAAGAAGGGAGATGGTGATGATCACAACCACTTGTGAGATGTATACCTAACACATGTGTTGCTGTTACTTTAAATAAATGGTTATTAGAGAGGAAACTGCAGCTTCAGGTCCCCTCTGTGACATCAGCACACCATGTGACTGCACAGAGCGCAGGTGGCTGAGACTGAACCCTTCTGATCTCATCATCCTCCGAGTGTAACTCTATTCCTTATCTTTATCTGTTCTGCAGAGACTCAGACCAGCGACTCCACAGAGGCGGGAGACAAAGAGACAGACGGGAAGTCTGACGCTCAGGTACTGTACATACATCCACACCGGTGGAACAAATGCTGTACCAGGGCATGGGGCCTTCCTGGTGCTGATCCTTCCATTGAATGGGGGGTGGACCTGGTTCTAATCCTTCATTTTAAGTTGGGGGCTAGACCCGGTGCTGATCCTTTCCTTGAATGGGGGTTTGAGCCGGTGCTGATCCTTCTCTTGAATGGGAGGTGGGCCCAGTGCCAATCCTTTTCTTGAAAGGGGGTAGACCCAGTGCCAACCCTTCCTTTTGAATGGGGGCTAGACCCAGTGCTGATCCTTCCCTTGAATGGGGTGTGATAGACTCACCCTTTCAGAATACTCCAGGACTGTGTCTGCGGATGAATACCTGGAGCTCAAGCAGCAGATTCGGGTAGGAGTCCTCCAGGTCGCTGGTATACAGCAGGGCACGTGCTTTCCAACCTCAGAGCAACGGGCCAGTGACCAACGGGATTTGCGGATGCCATTCCTGGAAGAGCGGCCCCAGGAGCAATGGGTGACTGAGTTGGCCAGTGCCTGAGGTGGAGTAGGAGCCAAAGGTGTGTAGGAAGGATCCAAAGTGGGATGTGGATGTAGGTTCGCGGTCCCGGTGGAGGCAGGTTGGAAATACCCAGTCTCAGCCTGGAAAATGCTGACTTGGGTTCTTCTAGTGTGGGGACTTCTCCTATGAGTGCTATGGACTCTCTGGTGGTCACTTATTTAGCAGGTGACAATGTGGAGTCATTCAACAAGAATACAGACTTTTATACACTTGAGAAGGTGGTTCGCCCTCCTGATCATATTACTCTAACAATACAAACTGTAACCAGAAACATACATTAACATGAGCTAATTAACTAATCATTTAACCAGCCTAGGTGACTCAGAGGTCTGACCTTTCAGTTCAGACTTGCCATCTTCTAGCTCAGAAGACACAATACACATTATCATAAATATAAACACAGAACACCTTCACACAAGAGCAGACCTACTTACAATAAACACATTATGGCAGGGGGCCCCAGACCAGTGGCTTGCTGATGACATCAGCCAGGGCCCATAGTCGGTAGGCAAGAGGCTAGCATTCAGTCCCCTCCAAAAGCCTCTGTCCCGGGTGAGTCTATCACATGGGGGGTAGACCCGGTGCTGATCCTTCACTTGAATGGGGGGTGGAACCAGTGCTGATCTATCCCTCGAATGGGGGGTTGACCTGGTACTGATCCTTCTCTTAAATGGGGGGTGGACCCAGTGCTGGCCCTTCACTTGAATGGGGGGGTGGACCCAGTGCTGCCCCCCCCCCCCCCCCCCGCCTACCTGATGGGGCCTGGGCCCAGTACAGCTTGTACCCAGGATGAGTGCAGCCTACATATTTTTATTGCTGCTTTCAAAATCCAAAGCCACACACTGATGACCTCACACCACAGTCCTCGCCTGTAGCCACACCCCCAGACACGTTTTACCCAGATTGGGCTTAGTCGTAGAGGTCGGGGTGGCCAGAATGGGCCACCAGCTCTTACTATGTGTTGGGTACCTGCTGATGGTGCTACGTTAATGTAACACACTGTATAAAGGTGAAGGTACTTCTAGTTACAAAAAAAAAAGTTTTTCCTACAAGAAAAATGATAAGGATAGCAGCGTGAGGTCTAATTTGCTGTAACTAGGGAGGTTAATGGGGGATCTGCTGTGATTGTGTCCCCAGACCAGTGAAGAATGGACTGAAGGTGAGGAAATACCGTCCAGGAACAAGAAGGAGAGAAAACTGACCAACCAGTTCAATTACAGCGAGAGAGCGTCCCAGAGCATTAACAACCCCCTGCGGGTGAGTGATAGGAATGGCGGTGGATTCATAGAATGATGTTGATACGATGTTCATCTCGCACATCTCTCTGTATTCATGTTCCAGGAGCGAGCTTCTCAGACAGAGCCACCTCCAAGGGCCACCTTCTCTGCCACTGCAAACCAGGTACCTTCATTCTTTGTTCCATTAACCACTTGAAGACCAGGCCTTTTCTAGAACTTTTTGTTTAAAGTTTTAAATCCAGTATTTTTTGCTAGAAAATTACTTAGAACCCCCCAAACATTATATATTTTTTAGCAGAGACCCTGGAGCAGCCTTCCTCAACCTTTTCAACACAGAGGAACCCTTTGAAATAACTTTCCAGTCTCAGGGAACCCCTGCTTAAAATGACTATATTTACAACTCGTAATATATTAGTGTGATGGTCAGTGGGAATAATGCTTCTTATGCCGTGTACACACGGGTGGACTTTTCGACCAGACTGGAATCCGTCGGACAACAAATCCGTTGGACAATCCGACCGTGTGTGGGCTTCATCGGACCTGCAGCAGACTTTTTCGGTTGAAAATCAGATGGACTTTAGAAATAGAACATGTTTCAAATCTTTCCGATGGACTCAAGTCCGGTCGAAAAATCCGCTGGTCTGTATGCTAGTCTGACGGACAAAAAAGGACGCTAAGGCAGCTATTGGCTACTGGCTATGAACTTCCTTATTTTGGTCCGGTCATACGTCATCACGTACGAATCCGTTGGACTTTGGTGTGATCGTGTGTAGGCAAGTCCGGTTGTGTGCTAGTCCGTCGGAAGTCCGTCAAAAGTCAGTCGGAAAGACCGTCGGACCTTTGATGCCGAAAAGTCCGCCCGTGTGTACACGGCATTACACTTGTGGTCATTGGGAAGAATTGCCTCCCTACAGATAGCTAAAAAAGACTAATGGTATCGGTGGGAACTTATCTGAGAGGCAGAAATTGCTCATTGCTCAAGGAACCCCTAGCAACCTTTGGAGGAACCCTTGGGTTGCATGGAACCCTGGTTGAGAAACACTGCCCTAGAGAATAAAATGGCAATCGTTGCAATATTTTATGTCGCACAGTATTTGCGAAGCGGTCTTTTTTTCTTTCTCGAACATCACGGGACACAGAGCCACAGTAATTACTGATGGGTTATATAGGTATCACTGGTGATTGGACACTGGCACACCCTATCAGGAAGTTCAACCCCCTATATAATCCCTCCCCCTTGCAGGGATACCTCAGTTTTTACGCCAGTGTCTTAGGTGATGGACGTGTAAAGATGTCCTGTGCTGAGCTCCAAAGGGAATATCCTAAGATCCTATACTGGGGCAAGCCAGGCGAACCGGATCCATTCAAAGTGTCTTTTCATGGCCGAATTGAATGGTACCCGGGCCTCGTGTCCGTTGACAGGCGGACTATCTAAGTCGCCAGCAGTTACTCCCAGGAAATATGTCATAGGTAGAATCCTTGACTTTCTACAGATGGGATTAGAGATGAAGCTGGCCTTGAGTACCATCAAGGGCCAGGTCTCTGCTTTATCAGTATTATTTCAGCGGCCACTTGCTTCGCATTCTTTGGTCCGAAACTTTATGCAGGGGGTGATGCGTCTTAATCCTCCGGTTAAAGCGCCCCTAAACCCCTGGGACTTGAATTTGGTCCTGGCTGTGTTACAGAAACAGCCTTTTGAACCAATAAGTCAGATTCCTTTGGTCTTGTTGACAAGGAAATTAATTTTTCTGGTGGCCATCTCTTCTGCTAGAAGAGTATCAGAATTAGCAGCTCTTTCCTGTAAGGAGCCTTATTTGATTATACACAAGGATAGAGTGGTACTACGCCCTCATCCTAGTTTTTTACCGAAGGTGGTTTCTGATTCTCATTTAAACCAAGACATTGTTCTACCTTCCTTTTTTCCAGATCCCTGTTCTCCGGAAGAGAGATCTCTACATTCGTTGGATGCAGTAAGAGCAGTTAAGGCCTATCTAGGGGCAACTACTCAGATCCGCAAGACGGATGTTTTGTTTGTGCTGCCAGAGGGTCCCAATAGAGGACAGGCAGCGTCAAAAGCGACCATTTCTAAATGGATTCGACAGTTGATCATTCAAGCTTACGGTTTGAAACAGAAGATTCCTCCGTTTCAGATCAGGGCACATTCCACAAGGGCTATTGGTGCTTCTTGGGCAGTGCATCACCGGGCCTCTATGGCTCAAATCTGCAAGGCCGCAACCTGGTCTTCAGTTCATACATTCACCAGATTCTATCAGGTGGATGTGAGAAGGCATGAGGATATCGCCTTTGGGCGTAGCGTGCTGCAGGCAGCGGTACAGGGTCCTCAGGTCTGATTGCACCCTACTTGGTCGTGGTCCCCCCCCCTCAGGTAGCATTGCTCTGGGACATCCCATCAGTAATTACTGTGGCTCTGTGTCCCGTGATGTTCGAGAAAGAAAATAGGATTTTTTTATTACAGCTTACCTGTAAAATCCTTTTCTTTCGAAGGACATCATGGGACACAGAGGTCCCGCCCCTCTTCTAATACACTATATTGCTTGGCTACAAAACTGAGGTATCCCTGCAAGGGGGAGGGATTATATATGGGGTTGAACTTCCTGATAGGGTGTCCTCTATTGGGACCCTCTGGCAGCACAAACAAAACATCCGTCTTGCGGATCTGAGTAGTTGCCCCTAGATAGGCCTTAACTGCTCTTACTGCATCCAACGAATGTAGAGATCTCTCTTCCGGAGAACAGGGATCTGGAAAAAAGGAAGGTAGAACAATGTCTTGGTTTAAATGAAAATCAGAAACCACCTTCGGTAAAAAACTAGGATGAGGGTGTAGTACCACTCTATCCTTGTGTATAATCAAATAAGGCTCCTTACAGGAAAGAGCTGCTAATTCTGATACTCTTCTAGCAGAAGAGATGGCCACCAGAAAAATTAATTTCCTTGTCAACAAGACCAAAGGAATCTGACTTATTGGTTCAAAAGGCTGTTTCTGTAACACAGCCAGGACCAAATTCAAGTCCCAGGGGTTTAGGGGCGCTTTAACCGGAGGATTAAGACGCATCACCCCCTGCATAAAGTTTCGGACCAAAGAATGCGAAGCAAGTGGCCGCTGAAATAATACTGATAAAGCAGAGACCTGGCCCTTGATGGTACTCAAGGCCAGCTTCATCTCTAATCCCATCTGTAGAAAGTCAAGGATTCTACCTATGACATATTTCCTGGGAGTAACTGCTGGCGACTTAGATAGTCCGCCTGCCAACGGACACGAGGCCCGGGTACCATTCAATTCGGCCATGAAAAGACACTTTGAATGGATCCGGTTCGCCTGGCTTGCCCCAGTATAGGATCTTAGGATATTCCCTTTGGAGCTCAGCACAGGACATCTTTACACGTCCATCACCTAAGACACTGGCGTAAAAACTGAGGTATCCCTGCAAGGGGGAGGGATTATATAGGGGGTTGAACTTCCTGATAGGGTGTGCCAGTGTCCAATCACCAGTGATACCTATATAACCCATCAGTAATTACTGTGGCTCTGTGTCCCGTGATGTCCTTCGAAAGAAAAGGATTTTACAGGTAAGCTGTTTTAAAAAATCCTATTTTTTCCTTTTCTTTTTTTATAAATGTTTTTATTTAATTTCTTAGACAAACAAACAAAACAAAACACGACAAAACATCATACACATTGAACCTGAAATATATTAGTTGAATATCAAGATCCCATCGCATTGCACAGCAACTAACAATCCAAAATTAGGATCCAAAAAAAAAAAGGAATATAATAATTACCAGAGAGGATATTTTATCTAGGCCATCCCATGTATCCATTCAAATGTCAAGCCTCAACCCATATATGTAAGGAAAAAGGAGGAAGCAAACATTAGTCCCTTCTATCACCAATAGCCCCAGGCATCCCCTATAAGGAAACACCCAGATTCTGATTCATTACCCCCATCTACATTAGATGCTGTATACCATTTGTCCAACCACTTTGCCCAGACTTTATCGTACGTACTAGGGCAAACCCTATTCCTGTAGGTGTCTCTGTACAATGGGAGATTATTATTTATCAATTGTTTCCAATATAAAAGCGTAGGAGAACAGGGTTTCTTCCAATGCAAAGCAATGGCTTTTCTTGCATAGAATAATGCTGTATTAACAAATATTTGCTCAGTCACTGTAGGGATAATGGCCTCTACCAAACCCAACAAGCAAACAGACATTGAAACCAGTAAAAGAGCAGAGGTGATGGAATTCAATAAATCCACCACCTCCACCCAAAAATTATCTATCTATCTATCTATATATGGGCAAGTCCAAAAGATGTGTGTGAAATCCCCCTGAGATGTTCCATACCTCCAACACTTAGAAGAGCAACCAGGATTTATCTTTTGAAGTCTATAAGGCGTAATATATGCTCCATGTACCAGTTTAACTGCTTCAGATCCGTGCTATAGCCGAATGACGGCTACAGTGCGGATCTGCTTTGCCGGGAGTACATCTATTGACGTCCTGCCCTTTGCAGGCTCGCCATGCCCCCCTGAAGGGCGCACGCGGCGCATTGCGGTGATCCCCTGAGTCAATGAGACTCGGGTGATCACAGATCCGAGTAAGGGGCCTATCCCGGCCCCTTACCACGTGATCAGCTGACAGCTGATCACGTGATGTAAACAGAAGATGTGAGGAGAAAAAAAGCCGATCACCGGCTTCTGTTTGAAGGGACATCGGTCCCGAAGAGGAAGAGCCTCAGCCTGCCAGTGTCATGAATCAGTGCCCACAGTGTCACGAAGCGGTGCCCACAGTACGTAAGTGCCAGCAATCAGTGCCCACAAGTGCCACCTATCAGTGCCACCTAACAGTGCTGCCTATCATTGTGACCTACCAGTGCCCATCACTGTCACCCACTGTCACCACCTAATTAGTACCCTTCAGTGCCACCTATGAATGCCCTTCAATGCCACCCATCAGTGCCACCTCTCAGTGCCCACAAGTGCCGCCTTATCAGTGCCCACCAGTGTCGCCTTATCTGTGCCCATCAATGCAGCCTATCAGTGCCCATCAGTGTAGCCTCATCAGCGTACATCAATGAAGGAGAAAAATTACCTGTTTGCAAAATTTATTAACAAAAATTTATAAAAACGGTTTTATATTTTTTTTTAAAAAAATAGTTTTTTTTAAATTTTTTAACAAAAAATAAAAAACCAAAGGTGATCAAATAGCACCAAAAGAAAGCTCTATTTGTGGGGAAAAAAATGATAAAAAATGTCATTTGGGTACAGTGGTGTATGACCGCGCAATTGTCATTCAAAGAGTGACAGCGCTCAATTATGAAAATTGGTCTGGGCCGTAACCAGCTAAGTGGAGGAGTTCTAGAAATCTGGGCTTAGCCACCATACAGCCGTAACCAGCTGAGTGGCCAAAAAGTATTTATAGAAATCCAGAAAAGCTAAGCCTCCCTGTTCACAAGGGCGCATCAGGGTAATTAATTTATACCTGGGGTTCTTTGACCCCCCCCTAAAATAGATGAACACAGCTGATTTAATCTTGTGAAAAAGGATACAGGGAGCCACTGAGGAGAATGTCTAAATAAATACATACATACATGGTATAATTTTCATTTTTTTAAAGATGAATACGTCCCAATAAGGACAATGGTAGAGACTTGCATGCTTTCAATTTTGACCCAACATCTCCCAGAATTGGAGTCCGATTCAAAGAAATAAATTCAGAAGCTTGACGGGAAATTACAACTCCTAAATACTTGAAATTCTCTACCCACTGCAGTGGAAAATCCTTCAAAGCCGTGCTACGGGCCTCCATATCTATTGGCAACAAAAAGGACTTAGTCCAATTTACCTTCAGCCCTGTAACCGTTAAAAATGAATCCAGTATCTCTAGGACCCCTTGGAGCGAGGGGCCAGCATTGTTCAAAAATAATAGGAGGTCGTCTGCATACAAAGCTACCCTCTCCTCCAACCAACCGATCCGCAATCCCCTAATATTGGTCTTTAAAACCGAGTTTGTTTTGGAAAAAATACACTTTAATGACTAAAAAAACAAAACAAAAAATATTTACCCCAATTTTTTTGTATAATGTGAAAGATGATGTTATGCTTAGGAAATAAATAGTTGCACACACTAGTGAAATGAAGACAAACAAAAAGTATCTTTAATGAGTTCTCCTAAATGAGACATCAGGTGTCTCAAAGAACACTCACATCGCACAGAGTGCATAGGTCAGGAGCGCACGTGGCACAGAGTGCATAGGTCAGGAGCGCACGTGGCACAGAGTGCATAGGTCAGGAGCGCACGTGGCACAGAGTGCATAGGTCAGGAGCGCACGTGGCACAGAGTGCATAGGTCAGGAGCGCACGTGGCACAGAGTGCATAGGTCAGGAGCGCACGTGGCACAGAGTGCATAGGTCAGGAGCGCACGTGGCACAGAGTGCATAGGTCAGGAGCGCACGTGGCACAGAGTGCATAGGTCAGGAGCGCACGTGGCACAGAGTGCATAGGTCAGGAGCGCACGTGGCACGAAGTGCACGTCGCACAGAGGTCAGGAGTGGGAAGAGTGCAGAGGTCGGGAGAGTGGGCAGAGGTCGGGAGAGTGGGCAGAGGTCGGGAGAGTGGGCAGAGGTCGGGAGAGTGGGCAGAGGTCGGGAGAGTGGGCAGAGGTCGGGAGAGTGGGCAGAGGTCGGGAGAGTGGGCAGAGGTCGGGAGAGTGGGCAGAGGTCAGGGGACAAGAGAGCGCAATGCACAGAGAGCAGGGGTCAAAGTGAGTAATGTACGGAGTACAGGAGTCAGGCCTGGCACTGCTGTCAGCACTACCTCCCCCCCTTATCTACGCCCTTGTACCTACAGTATATGACATTCAGTAAAGGTTTACGGTACATCTACTTTAACAGACCTGATGGTGTTTAAAATCCCTTCACTAATCTTGCTATGCATTTTGTCAGCAGCATTCCCTATGCTTTCCCTATCACATGCTGGTCTCTCGCCCATCTGTAGGCCCTGGACCTGCATGGTGGGTGCCGCCAGGTAGAGGGAAGGGAGATCAGTCAATGCCTGTTCCTGATCTCCTCTTCCTGTTATTAACTCAGAAGTGACATGTAAAACTTCACTTCCCGGGTCCTGGTGTCACTTCCTCCAGCCAGTGTGGCCGGGGAAGAAGCTAATTGAGTGTTCTTTTAGACTGCTGATGTCTCATTTAAGAGAATTCTTTTAAGATACTTTTTGTCTCCTATGTGATGAAGAAAAAAAAATCCCCCCCACAGCATGCTGCCATAAAATGCAGACATGCTGCATTTTATTGCAGCGCACCAGCCAGAGTCACACTGCAATGTCAGACAGCTTAGCGCATTGTGCCGCTCCGACATTGCAGTGAATGAAGTGTAAGTTTTGTACATTTCACACATAAAGTTTGTTCAAAACATAAAAAAGGGGAAGGTGTGGTTCGCCGAATCGTGCACCACACTGGCCCCTAGCCAGCCGGCAATGCAGAGTGGCCGGAGTGGTAACTTGCTCCGGTTGTTCTGCGATTTCATAGAGGGGCAGTGTGAATTGGCCATTAAACCATTTCTTATAGAAAGTACGGGGTACCGAAGTTTGTTGGCGTTTCATGGACATGTTACGGCTTGACATGTGGGGTATCAATTTAGTTGGCACAATCTCATCTTTTATATTTTACCAAAAAACTGAGTCATTTATTGTGTTTTGTGCTGTAAAATTAACTTCGGTGTATTTTTTACTGAAATATTGTTTCATAAACCACTACTCTAATATCGTGTGACCTAAAAACTTGGAACTACCACTATTTTATTCTCTAGGGTGACTGCTTTCAGAAAATACAGTATAAAGTGTTTCACGTAATCTTCAGGCCTAAAATTGTTTAAATGTGTGCAAAATCTGCAAAAACGGCCCCCCGCCCCGACTGAAGGGGCATGGGGGGGGGGTGAGCAAATACTTTTAGTGTACAGTATATTGGAATTATAACATATCCAGGTTCTTCTTCAGTACTGCTGCACAGTGCTTCTGCTTCATCGCTCCTCTCTCTCAATGAAAGTCTATGGGTCACATCTGACCTGGCTGGTAGCAATGCAATGCGTATGTAAGATTTTACCTCGGCAGTAGTTCACCAGGAGGGGATTGCAGTAAAATGTAGACAAGACATTAGTGGTATATGTAATACAATGATAGCAACATGGTACAGCAAAGATCATAAACCTTCATACTATCTGTCATGGATAAGTTGGATGAAGGGGCGGTATTGGAGATTTGTTTGATTTCCTCTGTTCTATTTCAGTGGGAAATTCATGACGCCTATGTACAAGAGTTACAGAAACAAGAGAAGATGAAAGAAAAGCAGAAAGCACCGGCAAGCAAGAAAGAGGATGAACACCATTCCAGGAAGAAGCTACCCACTACCGAATCTCAGGTAGGTACCCTGCTGTGCCCATTATGAGATGTTACCACCATCCCTGTGCTGAGTTCCCAGGTCTGTACACTTGCTGTGCCCATTATGAGGGGTTCCCACCATCCCTGTGCTGAGTTCCCGGGTCTGTACACCCGCTGTGCCCATTATGAGGGGTTCCCACCATCCCTGTGATGAGTTCCCGGGTCTGTACACCCGCTGTGCCCATTATGAGGGGTTCCCACCATCCCTGTGATGAGTTCCCGGGTCTGTACACCCGCTGTGCCCATTATGAGGGGTTCCCACCATCCCTGTGATGAGTTCCCGGGTCTGTACACCTGCTGTGCCCATTATGAGGGATGCCCACCATCCCTGTGCAGAGTATAGAATATACTGCTTCACAATGTCATGGAGGTGCACACAATCCATTATGGGATATCGGGGGCTGGGTTGCCAAGTTCCTCTTGGTATTTGTTTACTGAGCACACCCAGAATCTTGTGGTGCTGTCAGTACATTGTGTAGTATATACTGCAGACAGGTTCTCTTTAGTTGTAACTGTTCATTGAGAGGTCTTCTGCCTCACCTTCTGTACAGTTTCATGCTTAGGATACGAAGGATGATTCCATTACATTATGATTGTGTATCTTGACTCCTTTTGTTTTTGGTGCAGAGCGATGACATCAGCAAAGTAATGAAGTCTAGTAAGATCATGGAAAGGATGGTGAACCAGAACACATTTGATGATATCACACAAGGTATTGTTTACATACATACAGAGGAGGCTTCGGGGACTATAGAGGTCTGCTTTGGTGTCTCATGGTTAGGATGGTGGATGCAGGTCACCATATGATGCAAAGGAGGCCTCAGGGACTGTAGAGATCTCCTCAGGTATCCCATGGAAAGGACGGTAGATGCAGGTCATCTTCTGATGGGGAGGAGGCCTCGGGGACCATAGAAATCTCCTCCAGTATCCCATAGCCCGGATGATACATGCAGGTCACCATATGATGAGGAAGAGGCCTGCCGGGCTATAGATTTATGCTTGGGCATCCCATGTTCAAGATAGTAGGTGTCGTTCACCATAAGATGAGGAATTTTGGAGATCTGCACAGGTATCCCATGGCCAAGATGGTAGACGCAGGTCACCATATGGGGAGGGGGTCTCAGGGACTAAGGAGATTTACTCAATAATCCAATGGGCAGGGCAGTAGATGCAGTTCACCAATGAGGAGGCCTCAAGCTATAGAGATCTTCCTGGGTAGCCCATGGTCAGGAGGGTAGATGTAGGTCACCCATAGTAGGAAGAGCCATCAAGGACTATAGAGTTCTGCTTGGGTATCCTACAGCCAGGATAGTGAATGCAAGTCACCATATGATAAACCCTCACCATATGATCATCTTATGGGGGCAGTTGGTAAAAAGTACAGATGTGCACCAGGTTTAGCTTCTTTCCAATCCTGAAATTCTGATCCAGAGGAGACAAAACCGTATCACCACGTGACAATTCCTTCTGAATTTCTGACTAATGCAACTCTTATCACCTTTATAAAAAACACTACAAAAAAACAAAATAAAAAATTAGCCTGTTTATATGTAAAGTGGATGTAAACCGTTCCATATTCCCAGTGAAGTGACTGGCCTCAGGTGATACACAGAGATTAGACCAATCCTCCTACATAAGTTGTACCTGTTGATCTGTAGTCTTCTCTTCTCTACATATATCAAATTGCTGAATTATAAAGCTTGTCTAAGTGTTCAGAAAAAGGCGATGGAGAGCTTAAATGACATCAGTGAGGAGAGCTCTGAGAGCTGATTGGAGGGAAGGGACACGCCTCCCATCACACAGCACACAGGAACAGAGCTGAGGCTGTCAATCAGCTGGAGATCCCTCCCCTGTCACCTTTTTCTCTCTTGGTGTCAGGAAAACCTGTTGGAAATGACTCACTCTGATAGCAGAGGAAGGAGGCAGCAGACAGAAATTACACTTAGTGCTCTGGACTGAGACAAGTACACACTATAGAGGGATAGGCTTTGTTCATATTTCATGTCTGAGGTTTACAACCACTTTAAGCTGGAATGTGTCCAGACAGTTTTCTATAATTTTCATCTACCAGGGTGTTTAGAGGACTTTGTACACACGTGCTGCAGACTGTATAGGAGCAGTGTGTACAGACAAGGCATTTGTGAAGCTTTCAAGTAAGCTTTGAGCAGATTTTTTTTATGCCTATTAAAGCATCTTTCAGTAGCTTGTTTAAAGTGATTGTAAACGATCACCTTGTAAAACAACCCTTTCAGTTTAATATATAAATGAAAAGCAAAACATTTGTGTATGGATATAAAAAAAAAACATTATAAATACCTTGTCTCCCTTTTTTATAAGTGACCACATTCCCTCTGTTCTTAGCTGCATGAGGGGGGAGCAGCAAACTGAGCTTGCCAGTGAATTTCTGTGCAGCGGGGGGGTGGGGGGGGGGGTGTCAGGACAAGTCTGATCATTGGAGGAGGGCAGGCTGAGTTCCCAGCATAACTAGAGAACTGACCACGATGTGCTCTCCTGCTTAGTGTGATCAGCTTGTAATAGGAAATCAGAGGGACTGGCAGGAACACCAGGGATTTCAGATAAAGGAAGCAATACAAGGAGAACAGGAGACTTTCTCATACATGGTAGAGCAGGCACATATCAGGAATAGGAAATGTTGGGGTAACAAATGCCAGCACTCCCATTATGATCAGGGTTTAACCACTAGACATCCGCGCTATGGCCGAATGACGGCCTCCCCTGTGCACGCTCCCTGTAGGGCGCGCGCCAGGCGTGCTGTGATCACCGAGTCACTGAGACTTGGCTGATCACCGATCCGAGTAAGGGGCCGGTCCCGGCCCCTTACCATGTGATCAGCTGTCAGCCAATGACAGCTGATCACATGATGTAAACAAAAGATCGGTAATCGTTTTTTTTCCTACTCACGCTGACAGCGCGAGTAGAAAAAAAAGCCGATCACCGGTTCAGATGTAAGGGAAATCGGTCCCGAAGTGGAAGAGGCACATCTGCCTCATCAGTGCCACCATAATAGTGCTACCTAACAGTGCCCACAGTGCCACCTAACAGTGCCCACAAGTGCCACCTATCAATGCCCACCTGTAGTGCCAATCAGTGCCACCTGCCAGTGCTGCCCATGACTGCCACCCATCAGTGCCCATCACTGCCGCCTATCAGTGCCCATCACTGCCGCCTCATCAGCGTACATCAATGAAGGAGAAAAATTACCCGTTTTAAATTTTTTATAACAAAATATAAAAAAATTAAAAAAAATTATTTTTTTAATTCTGTTTTTTACATTCTTTTTAACAAAAAGTAAAAACCGCAGAGGTGATCAAATACCACCAAAAGAAAGCTCTATTTGTGGTGAAAAAATGATAAAAATGTCATTTGGGTACAGTGTAGCATGACCGAGCAATTGTCATTCAAAGTGCGTCAGCGCTGAAAGCTGAAAATTGGTCTGGATAGGAGGGGGGTTTAAGTGCCCTGTAAGCAAGTGGTTAAGATGCTTCAAAAACATTAAGGGCTTGTTTACATTTGAGATGCCCTCCTGAATTGCGATCCACAGTGCATCACTTTTCAGAAGGTGTTTGACAGGCGGTGAGGAGGCATTATGTTTAATCCCTAAAAACCTGCACTGCCGCTCCGCAATTGCACAAAGTTGTGGGGTAGTTGCGGCGTTGCCTCAGAAAAATGTTGAAGCCTAACTGAAGACTCTGCAAATGCCTTGTAAAAGCTTCATGTACACACTGCTTATGTACCGTCTGAAGGCCCAAAAAAGTGCCGAGTAGGGTGCAAGTATACTATTAATACACTATATTACCAAAAGTATTGGGACACCTGCCTTTACACACACGTGAACTTTAATGACATCCCAGTCTTAGTCCGTAGGGTTCCACATTGAGTTGGCCCACCCTTTGCAGCTATAACAGCTTCAACTCTTCTGGGAAGGCCGTCCACAAGGTTTAGGAGTGTGTCTATGGGAATGTTTGACCATTCTTCCAGAAGAGCATTTGTGAGGTCAGGCACTGATGTTGGAGGAGACAAGCTTTTAACGCATACTTTTAGGTTATTTGGTTGTCTGCGGGTAAGTTACTCTTGTTTTTTCCCTTGGATTTATCCTTGGCCTTGTTTGTTGTACCTGTTGGACAAGAAGGCCTGGCTCGCAGTCTCCCCTCTAATTAGATGTTCTATTGGGTTGAGGTCAGGACTCTGTGCAGACCAGTCCAAGTTCCTCCACCCCAAACTCGCTCACCCATGTCTTTATGGATCTTGCTTTGTGTACTGGTGTGCAGTCATGTTGGAACAGGAAGGGGACATCCCCAAATTGTTCCCACAAAGTTGGGAGAATGAAATTGTCCAAAATGTCTTGGTATGCTGACGCCTTAAGAGTTCCCTTCACTGGAACTAAGGGGCCAATCCCAACCCCTGAAAAACAACCCCCCACCATAATCCCCCCTCCACCAAATGATTTGGACCAGTGCACAAAGCAAGATCCATAAAGACAAGGATGAGCGAGTTTGGGGTGGAGGAACTTGACTGGTCCTGACCTCAACCCGATAGAACATCCTTGGGATGAATTAGAACGGAGACTGCGAGCCAGGCCTTCTCATCCAACATCAGTGCCTGACCTCACAAATGCTCTTCTGGAAGAATGGTCAAACATTCCCATAGACACACTCCTAAACCTTGTGGACGGCCTTCCCAGAAGAGTTGAAGCTGTTATAGCTGCAAAGGGTGGGCCAACTCAATGTTGAACCCTACGGACTAAGACTGGGAGGCCATTAAAGTTCATAAAGGCAGACGTCCCTTTTGGTAATATAGTGTATATTAGAGTTGGAGAATACACTTTCCTTGTAACACCTGACATTCGTATACTCTGTATCAGGGGTGTAAGAATGTGTTATGTGCTCTCTATCTGGTAGAGGAATGCTGGGATTTGTAGTTTGTGGGGACCGTGCAGAAGTTCCTAAAGTGACATCGCTCTATTAACAACTTCTCTTGTGTCTTCAGACTTTAAGTACTTTGAAGATGTCGCTGATGAGTTCAGGGAACAAGAAGGAACGCTTCTGCCGCTATGGAGGTTTCAGTACGATAAAGCCAAACGCCTGTCTGTGACCGCCCTCTGCTGGTGAGTTCAGGAAGTAGAAGTGTGTTCGAGGCTGGTACTGCCTGAGAAATCTTTCTGTGAATTGCCGCGGGTTCGTGAAAATGTATTAAATAGATCCACTGTGAAGAAAGTAACCTTGCCATTAAGGGAATGAACAGTGTTATGTGTTTTTATTTATTTTTTACATGGCTTTCCTTCATTTTTTTTCAGAACTACTATTTATTGCATTCAGGAAATCAAAAATTCTGCAAATGCATTATCTTTTTATAAAAAGACCAACAAGGGAGGACAGCGCTGGACTCAAGTAATAAAATAAGAGTGGGCCTCTGGTAAATAAAAAACAAATCTTCTATTCCATGAAGGTGGGGGAATGGAGTGTCGGGTATACAGCAGCCTGAGGAACATGGAATTAGACCAGAACTCTGAGCAGGCCTGTCTTTAAAGCAGGGCAAAAAGGGCTGCTGCCCCGGGCCCAGTCATTGTTGCGGGACCCAAAGCAGCTGCCCCTTGAGCCCACACTGCCTGAAAATAGTGGATTCAGAAGGGCCCAAAAAAATGTTTGCCCACGGTCCAATCAATATTAACCACTTGCCGACCGCTGCACGCCGATATATGTCGACACAATGGCAGCAGTGGGCAATGGGCGTACCCGTATGTCCCCTTTACAGCTTGACCGTGCCCACGGGTCCCACGGACTCTATGTCCGCCGGTGTCCCGCGATCGTGTCACGGAGAGGCAGAACAGGGAGATGTAAACAAGGGATTTCCCTGTTCTGCCTAGTGACAAGACAGAGATCATTGCTCCCTGTCATCGGGAGCAGTAGATCTGTCAGTGGTAGCCCATCCCCCCCACAGTTACAATCACTCCCTAGGACACACTTAACCCCTTTATCACCCCCTAGTGTTTAATATCCCATCCCTGCCAGTGTCATTTACACAGTAATCAGTGCATTTTTTTTTAGCACTGATCACTGTATAAATGCCAATGGTCCCAAAATAGTGTCAAAAGTGTCCGATGTGTCCGCCATAATGTCGCAGTCACATTAAAAATCACAGATAGCTGCCATTACTAATAAAAAAAATAATAATAATAAAAATGGCGTAACTCTATCTCCTATTTTGTAGACGCAATAAATTTTGCGCAAACCAATCAATATACGTTTATTGTGATTTTTTTTTTTTTTTACCAAAAACATGTATAAGAATAAATATTGGCCTAAACTGAGAAAGAAATTTGTTTTTTTTTTTTTATATATATTTTTTAGGGATATTTATTATAGCAAAAAGTAAAAAATATTGCTTTTTTTTTCAAAATCGTCTGTCTTTTTTTTTGTTTATAGCACAAAAAATAAAAACCGCAGAGGTGATCAAATACCACAAAAAGAAAGCTCTATTTGTTGGAAAAAAAAAAAAAGGACGTCAATTTTGTTTTGGCGTAACGTCTCACGACCGCGCAATTGTCAGTTAAAGCGGCGCAGTGCCGAAACGCAAAAAGTGCTGTGGTTAGGAAGGGGGTAGAACCTTCCGGGGCTAAAGCGAGTAAAGATGGGCATGACTCTGAGTACCTGGAGGCGCCCCAGGCTTCTGTATACCCGACACTCCATTCCCCCAACTTCATGGAATAAAAGTTTTGTTTTTTATTTAAGAGAGGCCCGCTCTTATTTTATTACTGGGGTCTTCCCTTGTTGGTCTTTTTTGTTCGTCTCATTGCTCATGAGTTGGGAAGAGCAGCTACCTTGACTATTTCCTTTACCTATTTAGGCTATTGTTTATGCGCCTGGACACTTGTTTGTGGTTTTTTTTTTTTTTTTATAATTAATAGAGAGGTATGGGATTTGGGTCTTTCTTTAGAATCATACTTACCTGGGTGGAGGCTGCATCTGTTGCCCGCTGGCTTTAACCTTTTCGATGCCAGAGCCATTTTTTGCGTTTTTTTGCACACATATTTAAAAAATCATTTTAGTCCTGAAGATTACACAAAAAACCCACAAATATTCTATATTTTCTGAAAGCAGACACCCTAGAGAATAAAATAGCGGTAGTTGCAATTTTTTTATGTCACACGATATTACCGCCTAGGAAAGGCAAGATTTCAGTAAGAAAAACATACTAACGTGAATTTATGGGCAAACAAAACCAATATATTACCCACATTTTTGGTAAAATGTAAAAGACGAGGCTGCACCGAGTAAATAGATACCCAACATCCCAAACCTTAAATTTGTGTGCGCCCGTGATATGGTGTCAAACTTCAGTACTCAATAATTTCTATAGGCGACGCTTCAAAAGCCCCCTATGGGTATCAGTTTAGTGTTAAGGAGGAGGTCTTGTGTTAGAATTATTGCTCTCGCTCCGGCGTGCGCGGCGATATGTAACATGTGTATCGCAATCAACGTTTTCACGCGTAGGCGCCCCGACGCATTAGTTTATGTTCATGCTTGTGTATTTGTGGGAGGCCTCAAAAAAAATGTTGGGGGGGCGGGATTTTATGTGCTTGGGTGTAACTTTATTTTTTTGCAAATTTTTAGGTGACAGGTTCTCTTTATTGAAATATGCAGGGTCTAAAAGACCCCCAATGTCTCCCCTGTATTCCGCCGAATGTTTGCAATGCAGATCGCTTTGCAAAACATCCTTTCCCGGCAAAGTGAGCCGGGGACACGGAGAGCTTGACCCGGAAGTGACGTCAGAGACTTTGCTTTCCGGGTCACATGAAGAAGTGGAGGAGAGCGGACGTGTGCCCACTCTTCTCCTTCCCCTCGACCCGCCGGCACCTGCCATGGACATCCCGTGCCCGCTTATGGGCAAACGGAGCCCGGTAAGCATGGCAGGGCGCCGCGGCAGGGGGGAGCACCGGTACTGGGGGTGTGTGTGAGCAATTGGGCGGCAGCGGAGTGACAGGAGTCTGCCTGTCAGTTTCACACACAATCCCGGGGGCTGCAGCCACCGGATTGTGTGTGATTCCCCCCCCCCACCGTTAGCAAAAGAAGAACGTGGCTGTTTAAGTTACAAGTCAACATAACAATAGTAACTGAACACTGCTGGAGGTCCTGGACCACCTAGATGCAGAGACGTGTGTGGTTCCAGGACTCTGTCTCTGCATCAGGGTGGTCCAGGACCTCCAGCAGTGTTCAGTTACTATTGTTATGTTGACTTGTAACTTAAACAGCCACGTTCTTCTTTTGCTTCTTTCATGTCAATTATTTTTTACTATTTGTCATGTAATAAAAAAAATATGTAATTTATTATATTTTTGTACTCTTTGGTGTTGGTCTACAACTACCAGGGCCCTTAAAGTCCTGCAAGGGGGAACCTTGCTCCTTTCATCTATTTTTTGGATGTTGGCCCACCCCTAGTTCGATCTATCTCAACTTTTTTCTGTCCTGTGTCATAACAACCAGTCGGCCGCTTGTTAACTTAAAAAGTGGGGCAGCTCCCGCCCTCCATCCAGACCGATCGCTCCTCTCACCCTTTACCCTGCTGTGAAGATGACAGCAGCGGCAGGAGCAAGAAAGGACACACAGGCAGCTAAATGGCATGGCTGTGGGGACCCAAAAAGGACTGTCACTCAGTCCGGATCTGGACCCCCTCCGCCATTTAGTGATGCCTGGTCTAAACCTTCAGAAATATGCACTGATGCTGATACATTGCTTGGAGTATCTGGATCTTATCACAGAAGTTTTGAAAGGATGGAAGCCCCATCCATTCAAAACTTGAATGAATACCTCTGGGGTTCCAGCAAGACCCCACAGTTGCTGGTAAAGAAACAAGAGAAAGAAAGCGCCTCTGAGTGCAAGTATTTAATAAAAGATAAAAAGGACGTATTCGCACTTACACCAAGGTAAATAGAGTACAGCTCCAGTGGAGAGAACATCCTAGGTTAGTCCTGCGTCCATGTGCAGAAAGCTGCGATGTAGCTCCGAGGGGATGGCCGCGGACCTCCACACGGAGTAGCAGGCTGCTGGGCTGCTGAGCTGGATAGAAGCTTCCGCGTTCCAGGAAAGCGCTCGTGGGCGTGTGACCTCACCATGATGACTCAGATGGACGGGAACACACGACGCGTTTCGGCACATGCTCTAAAACGCGTCGTGTGTTCCCATCCATCGGAGTCATCCTGGTGACGTCACATGCCCAAGAGCGCTTTGCCGGAACGCGGAAGCTTCTATCCAGCTCAGCAGCCCAGCAGCCTGCTACTCCGTGTGGAGGTCTGCGGCCATCCCCTCGGAGCTACATCGCAGCTTTCTGCACATGGACGCAGGACTAACCTAGGATGTTCTCTCCACTGGAGCTGTACTCTATTTACCTTGATGTAAGTGCGAATACGTCCTTTTTATCTTTTATTAAATACTTGCACTCAGAGGCGCTTTCCTTCTCTTTTTTCTTTATGGCTGTTTGGAGAGCTGACTTCGCTCAACATGAAAGCTGCCCTTAGTGCTGGTGTCCACTAAAGATCTCCCAGGTCACCATATCCACTCATCATCACGGACTGTTTATAGACTTTCTGATATTTTTCTCAGCAACCATTATGGGACATATTGATGTGATTCATGCTATTGGTCCCGAGCGCTGACACATATATATACATTACCACAGTTGCTGGTGAGCAGCCTCTAGGACCACAAACCACCCATTTCATCAAAACACATCCACATAAGGACTCCATTCAGCACTCCTACATCACAAAGATTGCATGGATCTTATCATAGACACAGCTCAGGCCAATATATTTTTTCCTCAGAAAAACTTCTGACTCTCGGCTCTCAGACTCTACGCTACAGTCCAGGAGCTGTCCAGCTCTGTGATTCTATATGAGAGTTCAGGACTTGATGTTAGCCTTGTATGAGGCAGTCAGTTTTGCTCAGTTCCACTCCAGGCTCCCATAACACAACATTATGTGATTATGGGACGGTCATTTCGGTCTCTAGACAAACCAACTTGCCTGACACTGAAGACCAGATTGCCTCTGGCCTGATTGTACAAAAATCAAGCTCTGGAGGTAAGGAAATCCTTTTTCCCAATGTCTTGGAAGACCCTAACCATGGATGTCACCCTGAAAGGCTGGGGAGAAGTCCTAGACCATAGGTTGTCAGAGGAATCTTATCTCCCGATCAACGTTCTGGAGCTCGGAACAATTTGGCTGTTCTATCAATGATAGATACTGACTACAAGGTCGTCCAATCAGAATTTAGTCAAACACCACAGCGGTGACTTACAGTATCTCACAAAAGTGAGTACACCCCTCACATTTTTGTAAATATTTTCTTCTATCTTTTCATGTGACAACACTGAAGAAATGACACTTGTCTACAATGTAAAGTAGTGAGTGTACAGCTTGTATAACAGTGTAAATTTGCTGTCCCCTCAAAATAACTCAACACACAGCCATTAATGTCTAAACCACTGGCAACAAAAGTGAGTACACCCCTAAGTGAAAATGTCCAAATTGGGCCCAAAGTGTCAATAATTTGTGTGGCCACCATTATTTTCCAGCACTGCCTTAACCCTCTTGGGCATGGAGATCACCAGAGCTTCACAGGTTGTCACTGGAGTCCTCTTCCCCTCCTCCATGATGACATCACAGAGCTGGTGGATGTTAGAGACCTTGCTCTCCTCCACCTTCTATTTGAGGATGTCCCCACAGATGATCAATAGGGTTTAGGTCTGGAGACATGCTTGGCCAGTCCATCAGCTTTACCTTCAGCTTTATTACCCTGTTTCCCCGAAAATAAGACCTAGCGTGATTGTCGGTGATGGCTGCAATATAAGCCCTACCCCCCAAATAAGTAAAAATGTCCAAATTGGGCCCAATTAGCCATTTTCCCTCCCCGGTGTCATGTGACTCGTTAGTGTTACAAGGTTTCAGGTGTGAATGGGGAGCAGGTTTAAATTTGGTGATCTGATAAAAAGAATTGTTGCTCTACATAAAGATGGCCTAGGCCAGTGATGGCGAATCTTGGCACCCCAGATGTTTTGGAACAACATTTCCCATGATGCTCATCTACACTGCAGAGTGCATGAGCATCATGGGAAATTTAGTTCCAAAACATCTGGGGTGCCAATGTTCACCATCACTGGCCTAGGCTATAAGAAAATTGCCAAGACCCTGAAACTGAGCTGCAGCACGGTGGCCAAGACCATACAATGGTTTAACAGGACAGGTTCCACTCAGAACAGGCCTCGCCATGGTCTACCAAAGAAGTTGAGGTCACGTGCTCAGCGTCATATCCAGAGGTTGTCTTTGGGAAATAGACGTATGAGTGCTGCCAGCATTGCTGCAGAGGTTTTAGGGTTGGGGGGTCAGCCTGTCAGTGCTCAGACCATACGCCGCACACTGCATCAAATTGGTCTGCATGGCTGTCGTCCCCAAAGGAAGCCTCTTCTAAAGATGATACACGAGACAAGCAGACTAAGGACATGGATTACTAGAACCATGTCCTGTGGTCTGATAAGACCAAGATAAACATACTTGGTTCAGATGGTGTCAAGTGTGTGTGGCGGCAACCAGATGAGGGGTACACAGACAAGTGTGTCTTGCCTACAGTCAAGCATGGTGGTGGGAGTGTCATGGTCTGGGGCTGCATGAGTGCTGCCGGCACTGGGGAGCTACAGATCATTGAGGGAACCATGAATGCCAACATGTACTGTGACATACTGAAGCAGAGCATGATCCCCTCCCTTCGGAGACTTGGCTGCAGGGCAGTATTCCAACATGATAACGACCCCAAACACACCTCCAAGATGACCACTGCCTTGCTAAAGAAGCTGAGGGTAAAGGTGATGGACTGGCCAAGCATGTCTCCAGACCTAAACCCTATTGAGCATCTGTGGGACATCCTCAAACAGAAGGTGGAGGAGCGCAAGGTCTCTAACATCCACCAGCTCTTTGATGTCATCATGGAGGAGGGGAAGAGGACTCCAGTGGCAACCTGTGAAGCTCTGGTGACCTCCATGCCAAAGAGGGTTAAGGCAGTGCTGGAAAATAATGGTGACCACACAAAATATTGACACTTTGGGCCCAATTTGGACATTTTCACTTAGGGGTGTACTCACTTTTGTTGCCAGCGGTTTAGACATTAATGGCTGTGTGTTGAGTTATTTTGAGGTGACAGCAAATTTACACTGTTATACAAGCTGTACACTCACTACTTTACATTGTAGCAAAGTGTCATTTCTTCAGTGTTGTCACATGAAAAGATAGAAGAAAATCTTTACAGAAATGTGAGGGGTGTACTCACTTTTGTGAGATACTGTGTATCCACCATGAGGGAGGAACCAGAAGTTTTGCTGTAGCGAGAGGTATAAAGGATTCTGTCCTGGACAGAACTCCATGTTCCAGCCATCTCTGCCATTTACATTTTAGGTGTAGACAAATGGCAGGCCAACTGCCTCAGCTGGCAGCTTCTGGAATGGGGGGGGAATGGTCCCTACACCCACAAGTTACATAGTTACATAGTAGGTGAGGTTGAAAAAAGACACAAGTCCATCAAGTCCAACCTATATGTGTGATTATATGTCAGTATTACCTTACATATCCCTGTATGTTGTGGTCGTTCAGGTGCTTATCTAATCGTTTTTTGAAACTATTGATGCTCCCCGCTGAGACCACCGCCTGTGGAAGGGAATTCCACATCCTTGCCCCTCTTACAGTAAAGAACCCTCTACGTAGTTTATGGTTAAACCTCTTTTCTTCTAATTTTAATGAGTGGCCACGTGTCTTGTTAAACTCCCTTCAGCGAAAAGGTTTTCTCCCTATTGTGGGGTCGCCAGTACGCTATTTGTACATTGAAATCATATCCCCTTCTCAAGCGTCTCTTCTCCACGTGTTCCTGGACCTGTGTCACAAGTGGAGGATGGCAGATCTGGACCTCCTGGCTTCCAGATTCAGCATCAAACTGGACATGTTTGTCTCCAGATGAAGAGATCCTCTGGTGGCAGCAGTGGATTCTCTGGTGCCTCCATGGAATCAGTACAACAATAGTCCTGTAAGGAGAGTCTCCGTGGACAGGTGGCCCCAGTCAAAGTGAAATGTTGTTCACATTTAGCACAGGGCCCCATACACATTGTAAACAGATCGTGACACTGAATACATTTATTCTTTTCTTATATAACTCGAAATCTCATGTCTAACCCTCTTCCAGTTCAGGATGAGCATGCACACAGGGCATATAGAAGGTGTTCCTTTAATTCATAATTCAGTAGGAAGGGACCCAGGAGGGAGCAGTCAGGCAGAGGTTATCACTTTGCATGGCTGGCCGCACACAGGAAGATGTGTCCCTGATCACCACGAGGAGACATCTGTCTGTACATTGCAGCACCACACACACCGCTGCTTCTTCTTCTCATGTGACTTGCCCATTGGACTGGAGCAGCATTAACACCTTCCTTTCCTGTTCTCTGTCATCAGGACAAACAGAGATTTTCAAAAATCTGGCATACAAATGTTCTGTGATATGCCCTCCTTGGCCTGATCCGCACCTGAGAGCTACATTTGGGCTGTTGGCTTAGGGCAGTGATGGTGAACCTTGGCACCCCAGATGTTTTGGAACTACATTTCCCATGATGCTCAACTATAACTGCAGAGTGCATGAGCATCATGGGGAATGTAGTTCCAAAACATCTGGGGTGCCAAGGTTTGCCATCACTGGCTTGGGGCATGGGTGCTCAACCTGTGGCTCTCCAGTTGTTGCAGAAAAGTCCTATGAGGCATTGCAAGGCTGACAATTACAAGCATGACTCCCAAAGACAGATGCATGATAGGACTTGTAGTTCCACAAAAAAAAAAATAGAAAAACAATGAATTAAAGAAAAAAAATATTTGCATATTTGTCAGTATATACAGAGCATCCAGAAAATATTCACAGCGCTTCACTTTTTCCACACTTTTGTTATGTTACAGCCTTATTGCAAAATGAATTAAATTCAATTATTTTCCTCAAAATTCTACAAACCATCCCCAATAATGACAATGCAAAAGAAGTTTGTTTGAAATCTTTGCAAAATCTTAAAATAATAAAAAAGGAAACAAATCCCATGTACATAAGTATTCACAGCCTTTGCTCAATACTTTGGTGAAGTTCCTTTGGCACCAATTACAACCTCAAGTCTTTTTGAGTATGATGCTACAAGCTTGGCACACCTATTTTTGGCCAGTTTCTCCCATTCTTCTTTGCAGGACCTCTCAAGCTCCATCAGGTTGGATGGGGAGCGTCGGTGCACAGACATTTCCAGGTCTCTCCAGAGATGTTCAATCGGGTTCAAGTCTGGGCTCTGGCTCGGCCCCCCAAGGATATTCACAGAGTTGTCCCGTAGCCACTTCTTTGTTATCTTGGGTTTTTGTCCTGTTGGAAAATGAACTTTCGCCCCAGTCTGAGGTTTACAGCGCTCTGGAGAAGATTTTCATCAAGGATGTCTCTGTACATTGCTGCATTCATCTTTCCCTCGATCCTGACTAGTCTCCCAGTTCCTGACGATGAAAAACATCCTCACAGCATGATGCTGCCACCACCATGCTTCACTGTAGGGATGGTATTGGCCAGGTGATGAGCGGTGCCTGGTTTCCTCCAGACATGACGCTTACCATTCAGGCCAAAGAGTTCAATCTTTGTTTCATCAGACCAGAGATTTTTTTTTTCTCCTGGTCTGAGAGTCCTTCAGGTGCCTTTTGGCAAACTCCAGGCGGGCTGCCATGTGCCTTTTACTGAGGTGTGGCTTCCGTCTGGCCACTCTACCATACAGGCCTGATTGGTGGAGTACTGCGGAGATGATTGTTCCTCTGGAAGGTTCTCCTCTCTCCACAGAGAAACACTGGAGCTCTGTCAGAGTGACCATCGGGTTCTTGGTCTCCTCCCTGACTAAGTTCCTTCTCCCCCGATCACTCAGTTTGGCCAGGAGGCCCGCTCTAGGAAGAGTCCTGGTGGTTCCAAACTTCTTCCATTTACGGATGATGGAGGCCACTGTGCTCACTGGGACCTTCAATACTGCAGACATTTTTCTGTACCCTTCCCCAGATCTGTGCCTCTATACAATCCTGTCTCGGAGGTCTACAGATCTGTGCCTCCATACAATCCTGTCTCGAAGGTCTACAGATCTGTGCCTCCATACAATCCTGTCTCGAAGGTCTACAGATCTGTGCCTCCATACAATCCTGTCTCGAAGGTCTACAGATCTGTGCCTCCATACAATCCTGTCTCGAAGGTCTACAGATCTGTGCCTCCATACAATCCTGTCTCGGAGGTCTACAGATTTGTGCCTCCATACAATCCTGTCTCGGAGGTCTACAGATTTGTGCCTCCATACAATCCTGTCTCGAAGGTCTACAGATCTGTGCCTCCATACAATCCTGTCTCGGAGGTCTACAGATCTGTGCCTCCATACAATCCTGTCTCGGAGGTCTACAGATCTGTGCCTCCATACAATCCTGTCTCGAAGGTCTACAGATCTGTGCCTCCATACAATCCTGTCTCGAAGGTCTACAGATCTGTGCCTCCATACAATCCTGTCTCGAAGGTCTACAGATCTGTGCCTCCATACAATCCTGTCTCGGAGGTCTACAGATCTGTGCCTCCATACAATCCTGTCTCGGAGGTCTACAGATCTGTGCCTCCATACAATCCTGTCTCTGAGGTCTACAGATCTGTGCCTCCATACAATCCTGTCTCGAAGGTCTACAGATCTGTGCCTCCATACAATCCTGTCTCGAAGGTCTACAGATCTGTGCCTCCATACAATCCTGTCTCGGAGGTCTACAGACAATTCCTTGGACTTCATGGCTTTGTTTGTGCTCTGACATGCATGATAACTGTGGGACCTTATATATAGACAGGTGTGTGCCTTCCCAAATCCTGTCCAATCAACTCAACTTATCACAGGTGGACTCCAATCAAGTTGTAAAAACATCTCGAGGATGATCAGTGGAAACAGGAGGCACCTGAGCTAAAATTTGAGTGTCATGGCAAAGGCTGTGGATACTTATGTACAGGGCTTTTTTTCTCATACAATAGGGGCAGGAACTCCCCCTTTCCGAGTCACCCCTTTTCTCCATCCCTACCCACCTCCGAGCACCACCCCTTGGTTCCATCCCCTACCCACCTCCGAGCACCACCCCTTGGTTCCATCCCCTACCCACCTCCCAGTACCGCCCCTTTTAGACAATACAGAAACAAGTATAATTTTGTGGTGCTAAGTAATTGGTATGGAATTTGGTAATGATATCAAAAAAAGCAGTAAAATAGATCCCCCTAACAGCAATGGAGCAGCCCACAACAAAATTCCCCCCCAGCAACAATAGACTCCCAGCAGCATCAACAGATCTCCGCACAGCCAGCATTAATAGACTCTCCGGCAGCCATCAACAATTGACCCCTCCCCCCAACAGTAGATCTCTTTCAGCAACAACTGACCCCCCAGCAACATAAGACCCACCCCCAGCAACAATAGGTCCCCCACCAGCAACCATAGACCTCCTTAGCAACAATAGACCCGTCCAGCAAAAATATATCCCCTCCCGCTTGAATAGATCCCCCAGCAGTGAGCATCAGTACACTGCAGCACACCCCAGCACCTCTTACCATTACATACAGTCAGTCCAGGAGGTGCCGGAACTGCGTTCCCCCGCGTTCCCGCTGAAAAAAAGCCCTGCTTATGTACATGGGATTTTTTCCTTTTTTATTTTTAATAAATGTATTGTTTGTAGAATTTTGAGAAAAAAAATGAATTTAATCAATGCTGGAATAAGGCTGTAATATAAAAAAATGTGGAAAAAGTGAAGTGCTGTGAATACTTTCCGGATCCTCTGTAAAAAAGGAGCAGTGTTCTTTTTTTTTTTTTTTTTTGTAGTAAATAAAAACCTTTATATGTCTTCAAGCAAACAGTTTAAAAATAATTTAGCTATGAAAATGATACCTAGCTATTGTTAGGTTAACTGACCCATACTAATAGTGCACAATTTAGCCTGAACACCTAGGCATCAATGACCTCTGGTCACAAAAAGCATTAAAAAGTATTAAACCCCTTCCCACCCCCCACCCCCCCTTTTTTTGTTAGGGAAGATGCGCTTGCCTAAGTCTGCTGTCCCTTGCCAGAGTTGTTTCTGGGTGCAGGGACTGCTAATCCAGCACTGCAGATGTGCCCACACCAGCCAGTCCCTGACGGTCCTCTTGCACTGAAATGGCTGCTGCAGACTCTTCTTCTGGATCCCGAGAGGACCCTGCCACTGGACAGCATAGATGCCAGCTGTCCCCAATTTGCCAGCACAGTCCTACATCTAGCTGATGTGTGCTGGAGATTAAAGCATCACCTTTACTGAGCATGCACAATAACTCAAAAAATATACTATTGGTGGGATCACAGCTGTAAATGGGGGTGGGTCCTACATAATTAGGGGTGGGACTACCAAGAAATTAGTTGTGATTTGGGCGGGACCCCCTGGAAGGAGCACTTCCCAGGGACAAATATGTTGACATGAAGCTGAACAAGGACCTTTCCTCCTGTAAGTGTAAGCAGGAGAAGAGGGAAGACTTTGGACTGGAATGTCATGTGACCACAGCTTGAGGTGAGTAAAAGGGCTGTTATTTATTTAATTTGGAATGTCAGTAATCAGTTAGAGGGGTTGCAGGGGGAGGGGTGTGGGGGGGAGATTGGAGATCAGCTTTAAAGTGGTTTTAAACCTCCGACATGAAATCTGAACAAAGCATATCCCTCTATAGTGTGTACTTATCTTAATCCAGAGCACTAAATGTAATTTCTGTCTGCTGCCTCCTTCCCCTGCCATCAGCGTGAGTCACTTCTGACAAGTTTTCCTGACACCAAGAAAAAAAAAGGTGAGGTGGAGGAACTCAGACACACAACCTGTGATTGCCAGCCTCAGCTCTGTTGCTGTGTAAAGGGGGGTGTGTCCCTTCCCTCCAATCAGCTCTCAGATCTCTCCTCACTGAGCTATGCAGAGTGTAACTTCAGCTCTCTGCCCCCTGCTTTCTGACAGCTCAGCAAGTTTTTTAAATCCTGCACTCTAAATGGCTGTAGAGGAGAGAGTGCTGCAGATAAACAGATACAATGTATATAGGAGAATTCATTTCATCTCTGTGTATCACCTGCGGCTAGTCACTTCACTGGGTATATGTAAGGGTTTACAACCACTTTAAATAGCACATTCTAAGATCGTTTTATTATCCACTTGCCAATCTCAATACATATATATACGTTGCGGCTTTCAAGTGGTTTACCAGGGTTATGGCTGAAGCTATCAGCCGCAGGTTCGCTTTCATAAGCAGCGGGAGGGGTCGTCCCGCCACTCACCAGTGTTTTACGGGCTTAACGTTCTTGCCAATGAGCCCAGGAAATGAACCGATGGTTTGTGCGACTGGCCACCGAGGTTAACAGAGACCAGATCGTCTCTCCCCACCTCTATGACCTAGGAGGACCGGAGTGACGTCACTTTTGGTCTAGGGTGGATCTTTTGCTTTCAAAGGTAGAGTAGAGATTTGGGGGTCACATAGACCCCAGATCTCTCCATAAAGAGGACCTGTCATCCCTTTTTTTCTATGGGATGTTTACATTCCTTGTAATAGAAATAAAGTGAAAACAAAAGAAATAAAAATTAAGGGGACAGTGTAAAAAAAAAAAGAAAAGAAAAGAAAAATATTTAGAGAGTCCCCGTCCCTCCGTGCGTGTGCACAGAAGCGAACGCATATGTAAGTCACACACACGTATGTAAACGGTCTTCAAACCACACATGTGAGGTATCCCCACGAACGTTAGAGCGAGAGCAATAATTCTAGCACTAGAACTCCTCTGTAACTCTAAACGGGTAACCTGTACATTTTTGAACCTTCAACTATGGAGATTTTGAAGTATCGTAATTTGTCGCCATTCCACAAGCGTGCGCAATTTTAAAGCATGACATGTTAGGTATCTATTTACTCGCCGTAACATCGTCTTTTATATTATACCAAACAAGTGGGTTATATATTGTGCTTGTTTGCATTAAACAGTATTTTTTCCCAAAAAAAAATTACTTTTGAAAACCGCTGTGCAAATACCATGGGACATAAAAAATTGCAATCATCGCCATTTGATTCTCTAGGGCCTCTGCTAAAAAAAAAATATATATATATATAAAATGTTTGGGGGTTCTAAGTAATTTTCTAGCAAAAAATACAGATTTTTTACTTGTAAAAAAAAAATAGTGCCAGAAAAGGCCTGGATCTGAAGTGGTTAGAATCTTCCCATCCAGTCACCAGTTATAGACATTCCACCTCCATACATTCTCACTGATGTCTTCTTCTTCTACAGGAGCCCCAAGTACAAAGACCTGTTTGCGGTGGGCCACGGATCCTGTAAGTGTCTCCTCTGTCAGTAAGATTAATGAATGGCGGGATGGTGGAGGTGATGTGGAAGTGTATGTTACCCCAAAAACTAAGATTCTATATAGTTCCATGTATATCTATCCTGTAATATTCAATATTTTCTGTTGGTGAAAAATGCCGGTGATCCTGCCAATCCCCCATGGTTATGGTTTTAATCTGACCACGCCAGGCACGGAAGCATATCCATGGTGGTGTGGTCATTTTGCATCTCTGGGGGTCACAGGACTGGTCTGTATCTCCCGTAGTCACTTACCCCCTGCCAACCCTGCTATGCCCTGTACTATCTGTGTACTGAACACTATACAGATTTCTGACGTCCTGTACACCGGGGATCACACAGCCAGCTTTCCTGCACCCCCCTAGCTATTTAGAAAATGGTAGGCAAGGAGTACCTGGGGATGCCAGTCGGTCCTATAGCTGCGCCCATAGATAGCACTAGGGGGTTTCCTGGTCTCCAAGGAGCGACCACAATCAAAGCACAGAGAAAGGTGTTTAGAGGCATTTTAATAAATTTGGGGAACATTCTTTGTCTTTGCCGATGTGCAGCTATTTATACATTAATCTCTTGCCGACCGCACTATAGCCGAATGATGGCTACAGTAGAACCTGGCCCCGTGCCCATGGGGTGCGCATCAGGCGCGGTCTGTGATTGCGCTAAAGGGCCAATCACAGCGGCCCTTTACCATGTGATCAGCTGTGTCCAATCACAGTGCATCACATGTAAACAAATGCCGGTTATCAGCATTTCCTTTCCCCAGCCCTGTCACTGTGTGAGGAAAGGAGAACTGATAACCAGGTTTCCTGTGACAGGGCACATTTACCGCATATCAATGCCCATCAGTGTAGCGTCATCAGAGCCTATCACTGTCCATCAGTGCAGTCTATGAGTGCCCATTAGTGCAGTCTATTAGTGCCCATTAGTGCAGCCTATCAGTGCAGTCTATTAGTGCCCATTAGTGCAGCCTATCAGTGTCCATCAGTGCAGTCTATCAGTGCCCATTAGTGCAGCCCATCAGTGCAGTCTATCAGTGCCCATTAGTGCAGCCTATCAGTGCCCATTAGTGCAGCCTATCAGTGCCTATCAGTGCAGCCTATTAGTGCCCATCAGTGGAGTCTATTAGTGCCCATCAGTGCAGCCTTGCAGTACCCATCAGTGCAGCCTTTCAGTGCCCATCAGTGCAACCCATTGGTGCAGCCTATCAGTGTCCATCAGTGCAGCCTATCAGTGCCCATCAGTGCAGCCTATCAGTGCAGCCTATCAGTGCCCATCAGTGCAGCCTATCAGTGCAGCCTACAGTGCCCATCAGTGCAGCCTATCAGTGTCCATCAGTGCAGCTTATTAGTGCCCATCAGTGCAGCCTATCAGTGCCCATCAGTGCAGCCTATTGGTGCCCATCAGTGCAACCCATCAGTGCAGCCTATTAGTGCCCATCAGTGGAGTCTATTAGTGCCCATCAGTGCAGCCTTGCAGTACCCATCAGTGCAGCCTTGCAGTACCCATCAGTGCAGCCTTTCAGTGCCCATCAGTGCAACCCATCGGTGCAGCCTATCAGTGTCCATCAGTGCAGCCTATCAGTGCCCATCAGTGCAGCCTATCAGTGCAGCCTATCAGTGCAGCCTATCAGTGCCCATCAGTGCAGCCTATCAGTGCAGCCTACAGTGCCCATCAGTGCAGCCTATCAGTGTCCATCAGTGCAGCTTATTAGTGCCCATCAGTGCAGCCTATCAGTGCCCATCAGTGCAGCCTATTGGTGCCCATCAGTGCAACCCATCAGTGCAGCCTATTAGTGCCCATCAGTGGAGTCTATTAGTGCCCATCAGTGCAGCCTTGCAGTACCCATCAGTGCAGCCTTTCAGTGCCCATCAGTGCAACCCATCGGTGCAGCCTATCAGTGTCCATCAGTGCAGCCTATCAGTGTCCATCAGTGCAGCCTATCAGTGCAGCCTATCAGTGCTCATCAGTGCAGCCTATCAGTGCTCATCAGTGCAGCCTATCAGTGCCCATCAGTGCAGCCTATCAGTGCCCATCAGTGCAGCCTATCAGTGTCCATCAGTGCAGCCTATTAGTGCCCATCAGTGCAGCCTATCAGTGCCCATCAGTGCAGCCTATCAGTGCCCATCAGTGCAGCCTATCAGTGCCCATCAGTGCAGCCTATCAGTGCCCATCAGTGCAGCCTATCAGTGTCCATCAGTGCAGCCTATTAGTGCCCATCAGTGCAGCCTATCAGTGCCCATCAGTGCAGCCTATTGATGCCCATCAGTGCACCATATCAGTGCCCATCAGTGCAGCCTATTAGTGCCCATCAGTGAAGAATAAAAATTACTTATTTTCAAAATTTTATAACAGAAGCAAAGAAAAAGTTTTGGTCTTTTTTTGTTTGTTTAGCAAAAAATAAAAAATTAAATACTACCGAAAGAAAAATCTTGTCATTCAAAGTGTGAGAGCGCTGAAAGCTGAAAATTGGCCTGGGCAGCAAGGGGGTGAAAGTGCCCGGTAGGCAAAGTGGTTGTAAAGCATGCCAAATGAACAAAGCATATCCTTCTATAGTATGTACTTGCCTCTGTCCACAGCACCTAGAGTGGACTCTAACTGCTCTCTCCTTCCTCTGCTATCTGCATGAGTCACTTCCCAATATTTATCTAGACACCAGCAAATCCATGAGACCGCCCCGCCGTCCCTTCAGCACACAAACTGTGATTGACAGCCTCGTGCGTGTTTCCCTATGAGACTCTGTAGAGTGGGTTGTGTCCATTGCCTCCACTCAGGTCTCATATTACACTCAGCTGTGTGCTGTGTGTGTGACATAATACTCCCAACGCACACGTTCCTGCACAAACGGCTGTATCTTAGATTGGGTGCTGAAATGACCAACGGCTGGAACCGACTGCAATCATGAGAAAGAAGTGTCACCAGCACACCAGGATCTCCAAAATCGGGTCCAAAACTTTAATCGCATAGTATCAAAAAAATTAATAGAAGCAACGTTTCGGAGCCACGTAGGACCCCTGGTCATATGCCTGATGAAGGGGTCCTGCGTGGCCCCAAAACGTTGCTTCTATTTATTTTTTTGATACTATGCGATTAAAGTTTTGGACCCGATTTTGGACATCCTGGTGTGCTGGTGACACTTCCTTCTCATGACATCAAATCCTGACCTCCTGTTAGCTGAGAAATACCCTTTTGTTCTGTGTACTTTGAATGGCTGTAGAGGAGAGCGGGCTCAAGGAAACGGCAACTGCCCCAACGCATGTCAAACAACAAAGAAAAATTCCCAGTTCACCTACCAACCAGCCTGCAACAAACCGCATTGTCCTGTTTAACAGTTCACGTTAAAAATGGGTTTAGGTTGCACACACTTTCAAATACATGCGTGAGCTGCAGAGGCCACTTCACTGCACCCCAGGATTGCCTGCAGTCCTCCATAGTAGGAGCACAAACATTATAATGGATAGATAGAGGGCAGGTGGGCCTGGGGGTAGCCCACCCCTCCTTAGAGGCACAGGAGTGCAGTGGACACCCAGCACATAGCACAAGATGAGGAGGAGAGAGGGCTGCAGGTAAACAGGTACAACGTATGTAGGAGGATTTGGGTCACCTCTGTGTGTCACCTGAGGCCAGTCATTTTACTGCATACATGTAAAGATTTACAACCACTTTAAGACTGTAAGGCCTCTTTCACACGGGCGGCCTGATGGTGGTAAAAACAGGTGACTGATCCATGTTTTTTTCCACCCCCTCAGGCCCGTCCACCTAAAGTGTACAGTACAGCTGGAGGAGGCTGTTCACATGCCATGCAGGGCATCCTGGCAGTGGCAAATTTAGGATGACATGCTTTGTTGACAGGCAGCACCACCTGTCAAACTCAACCATTCAAGTCAGTGGGGCTGCAAATGCCTGGCTTGGGGTTGTGGCACATACGCCCCAATATAAATTACCATTTGGCAAATCAAAAAACAGCACAAAGAACAGGCATTCAGGAGGTGGCAGGATCTCCTCCTAAATACGTGACAGCGACTGCTTAGCCACACTCTGAAAAGCGATCCATCACATATCACTTTTCAGAGCATTGGCTAATGACCCTTTACCCCTCCCCTTCCCAGCAGGTGGGGGTTCCACTCGTGGCAGCCGCTGTCACATTTTAAAATCGGATTGGCAATGTGGGGCTCCATAAGCACAACTGCATCCTTAAACCACAGGGCTCTGTGAATGAATAAACTACAAGTCCCATCTCCCACCGTGGCAGATGGGATTTGTAGTTTCAATGGATGATCAGCCCCCTTGTAGTCCTTTCACTCTCCCTGCAGCTCAGGAACGGTCAGTCCTTTATGGAGGTATGGGCATAGAGCTATAGGAAGAGTCTGCAGGAGCCTGACGATGCACCCGCAATCCACTGATCTTGGGTACAATGCTCTGCAGGCTCCTGAGAAAAAAAATAATAAATGCTCATTTTTTTTTTCTAACCTGCAAAAATATGTGCATTTATTTGTCAGAGGCAAACTTAGCTTTGGGAGAGGGATTGAGTAGAAGGTCCGCTGTAAATAGAACAATCGGCTCCCTCCTTGTGGAATTCCTCCCTCTAGTGGTCAGATGCAGCATTGCTTCAGTTTAATAAGTGTAGTCAGGATTGAATTTCCACTTTTGCAGCCAAATTGGGATATTACCTGCTTTATATTCTTATCATGTTACCATTCACATAGCATAACCTAAAAAAAAAAAAAATAGAATAAAAAAAAAATTTAAAAAAGTGCTTACATTTTCTCATGCTTTTTTTCAGACAACTCCAAAATTTAGATTTTCCCTGTAACATAAAAGCCGTATTAAACCCAAATGCAGCCATTTATTATTTTGCAACTTACCAATTCCTAGGTGCAGTGGCTGCATCGGTTTTCTTTTTTAGGGTTACTTTCCTTTATTTTCATCTGGTGATCCAGCCAGTAAGTCTGTTTTGCAAAAGAACAAGCTCTCCAGCAGGTATAGCAGTTGCAGGAATGAGAGAAACCATTGTCCACTGGTAGGGGTGCTTACAATTAATCAACTTTTTATTTCTTCGTGTAAAACCTTTATCCCAAAAGTAAAATAAATAAATGTTTTCTAGAACTGATTATAAATTATTAGCTGGAGTTTGGCTTCAATTTGTTAGTGTATCTAAATCTGCGAGTACATCTAACACTCCCCCCCCCCCCCCCAGACTGATGATGCTGCTGTCCAAATTTGTCCCCTGTGCTCCTTCATCCAGAGTGGGGGGGGGCGTTCTAATACAGGAGGTGTGTTACTGGCCAGATCACCAGGTGAAAACAGAGGGGGGGGGGGGGAATGAAAAAAAAAAAACAAATGCAGCCACCACATCTAATGATTGGTAAACTGCAATATAATACATTTTTGGTTTTATGTTTTAATATTGCTTTGAGGAGGGGGCTGGGGATTTATGTTTACTATAATTAACCCAGTCTTTACTGAACTGGTAGATCTTATTATTATATATATATATTTTACCTTAAGATCATCCCTCTACAGAAAAAAAGGGATTATAGTAGAATGAAGAGAATGTAGGAAAGGAAGGAATCGTCATTGACAGAGATCTGTATCCACTGATAAAGACAGATGGAGTGCAGGAGATACAGGAGCGTACCTGAGGGTGCATGGAGAGGCAAGTAATATAGAGGTGCTCAGGGGGCACTGGAATCACCAGTTTACACTAGATACTCTGGGGTCACTGGGTGACACAGTAGTGCACAGGGTTAGCAGAGTCAATGGAGGACTAGGAGTGCTGGGGTCACGGGGGTACATAGAGGGCAAAAAGAAATTACTGGAGGCTCAGGAACGCTGCAGTCAATTTAGTGCTAAGGGTTACTGCAGATATAGGAGGGCAGGGGTCATTGAAGACACAGAAGTGCAGGAGCCACTGGAGACACAGAAGTGCAGGACCCACTGGAGGCAAAGCAGCAGGGGTCATTGAAGACACAGAAGTGCAGGACCCACTGGAGGCAAAGCAGCAGGGGTCATTGAAGACACAGAAGTGCAGGAGCCACTGGGGACATAGAAGAGCAGGAGCCACTGGAGACACAGGAGGGCAGGGGTCACTGGAGGCACAGGAGGGCAGGGGTCACTGGAGGCACAGGAGGGCAGGGGTCACTGGAGGCACAGGACCGCAGGGGTCACTGGAGGCACAGGAGGGCAGGGGTCACTGGAGGCACAGGACCGCAGGGGTCACTGGAGGCACAGGACCGCAGGGGTCACTGGAGGCACAGGACCGCAGGGGTCACTGGAGGCACAGGACCGCAGGGGTCACTGGAGGCACAGGACCGCAGGGGTCACTGGAGGCACAGGACCGCAGGGGTCACTGGAGGCACAGGACCGCAGGGGTCACTGGAGGCACAGGACCGCAGGGGTCACTGGAGGCAGAGGAGCGCAGGAGTCACTGGAGGCAGAGGAGCGCAGGGGTCACTGGAGGCAGAGGAGCGCAGGGGTCACTGGAGACAGAGGAGCGCAGGGGTCACTGGAGACAGAGGAGCGCAGGGGTCACTGGAGACAGAGGAGCGCAGGGGTCACTGGAGACAGAGGAGCGCAGGGGTCACTGGAGACAGATGAGCGCAGGGGTCACTGGAGACAGAGGAGCGCAGGGGTCACTGGAGACAGAGGAGCGCAGGGGGTCACTGGAGACAGAGGAGCGCAGGGGGTCACTGGAGGCACAGGAGCGCAGGGGGTCACTGGAGGCACAGGAGCGCAGGGGGTCACTGCAGGCACAGGAGCGCAGGGGGTCACTGGAGGCACAGGAGCGCAGGGGGTCACTGGAGGCACAGGAGCGCAGGGGGTCACTGGAGGCACAGGAGCGCAGGGGGTCACTGGAGGCACAGGAGCGCAGGGGGTCACTGGAGGCACAGGAGCGCAGGGGTCACTGGAGGCACAGGAGCGCAGGGGTCACTGGAGGCACAGGAGCGCAGGGGTCACTGGAGGCACAGGACCGCAGGGGTCACTGGAGGCACAGGACCGCAGGGGTCACTGGAGGCACAGGACCGCAGGGGTCACTGGAGGCACAGGACCGCAGGGGTCACTGGAGGCACAGGACCGCAGGGGTCACTGGAGGCAGAGGAGCGCAGGAGTCACTGGAGGCAGAGGAGCGCAGGGGTCACTGGAGGCAGAGGAGCGCAGGGGTCACTGGAGACAGAGGAGCGCAGGGGTCACTGGAGACAGAGGAGCGCAGGGGTCACTGGAGACAGAGGAGCGCAGGGGTCACTGGAGACAGAGGAGCGCAGGGGTCACTGGAGACAGATGAGCGCAGGGGTCACTGGAGACAGAGGAGCGCAGGGGTCACTGGAGACAGAGGAGCGCAGGGGGTCACTGGAGACAGAGGAGCGCAGGGGGTCACTGGAGGCACAGGAGCGCAGGGGGTCACTGGAGGCACAGGAGCGCAGGGGGTCACTGCAGGCACAGGAGCGCAGGGGGTCACTGGAGGCACAGGAGCGCAGGGGGTCACTGGAGGCACAGGAGCGCAGGGGGTCACTGGAGGCACAGGAGCGCAGGGGGTCACTGGAGGCACAGGAGCGCAGGGGGTCACTGGAGGCACAGGAGCGCAGGGGTCACTGGAGGCACAGGAGCGCAGGGGTCACTGGAGGCACAGGAGCGCAGGGGTCACTGGAGGCACAGGAGCGCAGGGGTCACTGGAGGCACAGGAGCGCAGGGGTCACTGGAATCACAGGAGCGCAGGGGTCACTGGAGGCACAGGAGCATAGGGGTCACTGGAGGCACAGGAGAGCAGGGGTCACTAGAGGCACAAGAGAGCAGAGGTCACTTGAGATACAGGGGTGTAGAGGTCACTGGAGACGCAGAAGAGCAGGGCTCGCTGGAGACACAAGCGCGCAGGCATCATTGGAGACACAGGAGAGCAGGGGTCACTGGACGCACTGAGGTCACTGGAGATGCTGGAAACACAGGGGTCCCTGGAGACACTGAATTCACTAAAGATGCTGGGGTCATCGGAGACATTGGGTTCACTGGAGACACAGGGTTCACTGGAGACCTAGGGGTCACCGGAGGCACTAGGGTCATTTGAGACACTGGGGTCATTGAAGATGCTAGGGTCATTGAAGACAGGGGTCACTGGAGAAACTGGGGTCATTGGAGACGCTAGGGTAATTGAAGACAGGGGTCTCTGGAGACACTGGGGTCACTGGAGACACTGGGGGTCATTGGAGACACTAGGGTCATTTAAGACAGGGGTCCCTAGAGACACTGGGGGTCATTTGAGACACTAGGGGTCATTGAAGACAGGGGTCACTGGAGACACTGGGGTCACTGGAGACACTGGGGTCACTGGAGACACTGGGGTCATTGGAGACGCGAGGGTCATTGAAGACACTGGGGTCACTGGGGGTCATTGGAGACGCTAGGGTCATTGAAGACAGGGGTCCCTGGAGACACTGGGGTCACTGGAGAAACGGGTCATTGAGAACGCTAGGGTAATTGAAGACTGGGGTCACTGGGGTCATTGGAGACACTAGGGTCATTGAAGACAGGGGTCACTGGAGACACTGGGGTCATTGGAGACACTAGGGTCATTGAAGACAGGGGTCCCTGGAAACACTGGGGGTCATTAGAGACACTAGGGTCATTGAAGACAGGGATCCCTGGAGACACTGGGGTCACTGGAGACACTGGGGTCGCTGGAGACGCTAGGGTCATTTGAGAGGCTAGGGTCATTGAAGACAGGGGTCCCTGGAGACACTGGGGTCATTAGAGACGCTAGGGTCATTGAAGAAAGGGGTTCCTGGAGACACTGGGGTCATTGGAGATGCTAGGGTCATTGAAGACATAGGGGTCACTGAAGACACAGGGGTCATTGGAGACGCTAGATTCACCAAAGACAGGGGTCCCCGGAGTCACTGAGGTCACTGGAGAACCTGGGGTCATTGAAGACAGGGGTCCCTGGAGACACTGGGGTCACCAGAGACACTGGGGGTCATTGGAGACGCTAGGGTCATTGGAGAAACTGGGGTCATTGAGAACGCTAGGGTCATTGAAGACTGGGGTCACTGGAGACACTGGAGTCATTGGAGACGCAAGGGTCATTGAAGACACTGGGGTCACTGGAGACAATGGGGTCATTAGAGATGCTAGGGTAATTGAAGACAGGGGTCCCTAGAGACGCTAGGGTCCATGAAGACAGGGGTCCCTGTAGACACTGGGGTCATTGGAGATGCTAGGGTCATTGAAGACAGGAGTCACTGAAGACACAGGGGTCGCTGGAGACACTGGGGTCACTGGAAACACTGGGGGTCATTGGAGGCGCTAGAGTCACCGAAGACAGGGGTCCCTGGAGACACTGGGGTCACTGGAGAAACTGGGGTCATTGAGAATGCTAGGGTCATTGAAGACTGGGATCACTGGAGACACTGGGGTCATTGAAGACACTAGGGTCATTGAAGACAGGGGTCACTGGGGTCATTGGAGGCGCTTGGGTCATTGAAGCCAGGGGTCCCTGGAGACACTGGGGTCCCTGGAGACACTGGGGTCCCTGGAGACGTAAAGGTTATTGAAGACGCGAGGGTCATTGAAGACACTGGGGGTCACTGGAGACACTGGGGGTCATTGGAGACACTATAGTCATTGAAGACAGGGGTCCCTGGAGACACCGGGGTCCCTGGAGACACTGGGGTCACTGGAGGCACTGGTGTCATTAGAGACGCTAGTGTCATTGAAGACAGGGGTCCCTGGATACACTGGGGTCTCTGGAGAAACTGGGGTCATTGAGAACGCTAGGGTCATTGAAGACTGGGGTCACTGGAGACACTGGGGTCATTGGAGACACTAGGGTCATTGAAGACAGGGGTCACTGGAGACACTGGGGTCACTGGAGACACTGGGGTCATTAGAGACGCTAGGGTCACTGAAGACACAGGGGTCGCTGGAGACACTGGGGTCACTGGAGACACTGGGGGTCATTGGAGACGCTAGGGTCACCGAAGACAGGGGTCCCTGGAGACACTGGGGGTCATTGGAGACGCTAGGGTCATTGAAGACAGGGGTCACTGGAGAAACTGGGGTCATTGAGAACGCTGGGGTCACTGGAGACACTGGGGTTATTGGAGATGGGAGGGTCATTGAAGACATGGGTCACTGAAGACACTGGGGTCACTGGAGACACTGGGGGTCATTTGAGACGCTAGGGTCATTGAAGACAGGAGTCCCTGGAGAAACTGGGGTCACTGGAGACACTGGGGTCATTAGAGATGCTAGGGTCATTGAAGACAGGGGTCCCTGGAGACACTGGGGTCACTGGAGACACTGGGGTCATTAGAGACGCTAGGGTCATTGAAGACAGGGGTCCCTGTAGACACTGGGGTCATTGGAAACACTAGGGTCATTGAACATAGGGGTCACTGAAGACACAGGGGTTGCTGGAGATACTGGAGTCACTGGAAACACTGGGGTCATTGGAGAAACTGGGGTCAATGAGAATGCTAGGGTCATTGAAGACTGGGATCACTGGAGACACTAGGGTCATTGAAGACAGCGGTCTCTGGAGACACTGGGGTCATTGGAAACGCTTGGGTCATTGAAGACAGGGGTCCTTGGAGACACTGGGGTTACTGGAAACACTGGGGGTCATTAGAGACACTAGGGACATTGAAGACAGGGGTCCCTGGAGACACTGGGGTCACTGGAGAAACTGGGGTCATTGGGAACGCTAGGGTCATTGAAGACTGGGGTCACTGGAGACACTGGGGTCATTAGAGACGCTAGGGTCATTGAAGACAGGGGTCACTGGAGACACTGGGGTCATTAGAGACGCTAGGGTCATTGAAGACAGGGGTCCCTGGAGACACTGGGGTTATTGGAGACACTAGGGTCATTGAAGACAGGGGTCCCTGGAGACACTGGGGTCACTGGAGGCACTGGGGTCATTAGAGACGCTAGGGTCATTGAAGACAGGGGTCCCTGGAGACACTGGGGTCACTGGAGACACTGGGGTCGTTAGAGACGCTAGGGTCATTGAAGACAGGGGTTCCTGGAGACACTGGGGTCATTGGACGCTAGGGTCTTTGAAGACACAGGGGTTACTGAAGACACAGGGGTCGCTGGAGTCACTGGGGTCACTGGAGACATCGGGGTCACTAGAGACACTGGGTTTTTTGGAGACGCAAGGGTCATTGAAGACATGGGTCACTGAAGACAATGGGGTCATTAGAGACGCTAGGGTCCATGAAGACAGGGGTCCCTGTAGACTCTGGGGTCATTGGAGACGCTAGGGTCATTGAAGACAGGGGTCACTGAAGACACAGGGGTCGCTGGAGACACTGGGGTCATTGGAGGCGCTAGAGTCACTGGAGTCATTGAGAATGCTAGGGTCATTGAAGACTGGGATCACTGGAGACACTGGGGTCATTGGAGACGCTAGAGTCATTGAAGACAGGGGTCCCTGGAGACACTGGGGTAATTGGAGATGCTAGGGTCATTGAAGACTAGGGTCCCTGGAGACACTGGGGGTCATTGAAGACAGGGGTCCCTGGAGACACTGGGGTCATTGAGAACGCTAGGGTCATTGAAGACTGGGGTCACTGGAGACACTGTTGTCATTGGAGACACTAGGGTCATTGAAGTGAGGGGTCACTGGAGACACTGGGGTCACTGGAGACACTGGGGTCATTGGAGACGCGAGGGTCATTGAAGACAGGGGTCCCTGGAGACACTGGGGTCACTGGAGACACTGGGAGTCATTGGAGACACTAGGGTCATTGAAGACAGGGGTCCCTGAAGACACTCAGGTCACTGGAGACGCTAAGGTCATTGAAGACACTGGGGTCATTGAAGACACTGGGGTCACTGGAGACACTGGGGTCACTGGAGACACTGGGGTCATTGAAGCCGCTAGGGTCATTGAAGACAGGGGTCCCTGGAGACACTGGGGTCACTGGAGAAACTGTGGTCATTGAAGACAAGGGTCCCTGGAGACACTGGGGTCACTGGAGATACTGGGGTTATTGGAGACACTAGGGTCATTGGAGACACTGGGGTCACTGGAGGCACTGGGGTCATTAGAGATGCTAGTGTCATTGAAGACAGGGGTCCCTGGAGACACTGGGGTCATTGGAGACGCTAGGGTCATTGAAGACAGAGGTCCCTGGAGGCACTGGAGACACTGGGGTCATTAGAGACACTAGGGTCATTGAAGACAGGGGTTCCTGGAGACACTGGGGACACTAGGGTCATTGGAGACGCTAGGGTCACTGAAGGCCCTGGGGGTCACTGAAGGCCCTGGGGGTCACTGGAGACCCTGGGGGTCATTGGAGACACTGGGGGTCATTGGAGACGCTAGGGTCATTAAAGACTGGGGTCACTGGAGACATTGGGGTCATTAGAGACGCTAGGGTCATTGAAGACAGGGGTCACTGAAGACACAGGGGTTGCTGGAGACACTGGGGTCATTGGAGAAGCTAGGGTCACCGAAGACAGGGGTCACTGAAGACACTGGGGTCACTGGAGAAACTGTGGTCATTGAAGACAAGGGTCCCTGGAGACACTGGGGTCACTGGAGATACTGGGGTTATTGGAGACACTGGAGTCACTGGAGGCACTGGGGTCATTAGAGATGCTAGTGTCATTGAAGACAGGGGTCCCTGGAGACACTGGGGTCATTGGAGACGCTAGGGTCATTGAAGACAGAGGTCCCTGGAGGCACTGGAGACACTGGGGTCATTAGAGACGCTAGGGTCATTGAAGACAGGGGTTCCTGGAGACACTGGGGTCATTGGAGACGCTAGGGTCATTGAAGACAGGGGTCACTGAAGACACAGGGGTCACTGGAGACACTGGGGGTTACTGGAGACACTGGGGGTCATTGGAGACACTGGGGGTCATTGGAGACGCTAGGGTCACCGAAGACAGGGGTCCCTGGAGACACTGGGGGTCATTGGAGACGCTAGGGTCATTGAAGACAGGGGTCACTGGAGAAACTGGGGTCATTGAGAACGTTAGGGTCATTGAAGACTGGTGTCACTGGAGACACTGAGGTTATTGGAGACGGAAGGGTCATTGAAGACATGGGTCACTGGAGACACTGGGAGTCATTTGAGACGCTAGGGTCATTGAAGACAGGAGTCCCTGGAGACACTGGGGTCATAAGAGACGCTAGGGTCATTGAAGACAGGGGTCCCTGGAGACACTGGGGTCATAAGAGACGCTAGGGTCATTGAACATAGGGGTCACTGAAGACACAGGGGTCGCTGGAGACACTATGGTCACTGGAAACACTGGGGGTCATTGGAGGCGCTAGAGTCACCGAAGACAGGGGTCCCTGGAGACACTGGGGTCATTGGAGAAACTGGGGTCATTGAGAATGCTAGGGTCATTGAGGACTGGGATCACTGGAGACACTGGGATCACTGGAGACACTGGGATCATTGGAGACACTAGGGTCATTGAAGACAGGGGTCTCTGGAGACACTGGGGTCATTGGAGACACTTGAGTCATTGAAGACAGGGGTCCTTGGAGACACTGGGGTTACTGAAAACACTGGGGGTCATTGGAGACACTAGGGACATTGAAGACAGGGGTCCCTGGAGATACTGGGGTCACTGGAGAAACTGGGGTCATTGGGAATGCTAAGGTCATTGAAGACTGGGGTCACTGGAGACATTGGGGTCATTAGAGACGCTAGGGTCATTGAAGACAGGGGTCACTGAAGACACAGGGGTTGCTGGAGACACTGGGGTCATTGGAGAAGCTAGGGTCACCGAAGACAGGGGTCACTGAAGACATTGGGGTCGCTGGAGACACTGGGGTCATTAGAGACGCTAGGGTAATTGAAGACAGGGGTCCCTGGAGACACAGGGTTGCTGGAGACACTGGGGTCATTGGAGAAGCTAGGGTCACCGAAGACAGGGGTCACTGAAGACATTGGGGTCGCTGGAGACACTGGGGTCATTAGAGACGCTAGGGTAATTGAAGACAGGGGTCCCTGGAGACACAGGGTTGCTGGAGACATTGGGGTCGCTGGAGACACTGGGGTCATTAGAGACGCTAGGGTCATTGAAAACAGGGGTCCCTGAAGACACTGGGTTGCTGGAGCTACAAGGGATGCTTGAGACACAAGCCGGCATGGAGCACTGTAGGCATAGTGACACATTACTCAAATTCCGAGCAATGTATCCTCAAGTACTTTAAAATGCCAGCTGTAAGCTGACTGGTCACAGCATGGGCGCTCTGGGAGAAACCTGAAAATGCCAGTGGTCATGTGCCAGAGAGGAGTCCTGATCCTGGCTCCCAGGAGCAGCAAGTATGACAGGGATGACTTTATAAAATGGCAAACTCATCCACAAAAATGTATTCCTTTGTTCTCCCTTTGTAGCAGAGTATTTTTACAATGTTTTACAATTAATGTTAGTAAATGTAGAAATTTGGAGTTTAAAGCCGTATTAAACCCAAAACCAAAAATGTAATCTATTGCATCTTACCAATCATTAGATGTGGTGGCTGCATTTGTTTTCTTTTTTTAGGCTTTTTCCCCTCTGTTTTCACCTGGTGATCTGGCCAGTAACTCACCCCCTGTATTGGTGAGACACAACTCTGGATGAAGGAGAACAGCAGACAGTTGTCAGTCTGGGGGGAGGGGAGTGATAGATGGACTAGCAGATTTACAATCTAATATGCCCCCACAGTCACACACTATTATTATTATACATATACAGTGCATCCGGAAAGTATTCACATTACTTCACTTTTTCCACATTTTGTTATGTTACTGCCTTATTCCAACATTGATTGCATTCGTTATTCTCCTCAAAATTCTACAAACAATCCCCCATAATGACAACACGAAAGAAGTTTTTTTTGAAATCTTTACAAATTTATTAAAAATAAAAAAGGAAAAAAATCTCCTGTACATAAGTATCCACAGCCTTTGCCATGACACTCAAAATTGAGCTCAGGTGTATCCTGTTTCCACTGATCATCCTTGAGATGTTTCTACAACGTGATTGGAGTCCACCTGTGGTAAGTTCAGTTGATTGGATGTGATTTGGAAAGGCACACACCTGTCAATATAAGGTCCCACAGGTAACAGTGCATGTCAGAGCACAAACCAAGCCATGAAGTTCAAGGACTTGTCTGTAGGCCTCCGAGACAGGATTGTATGGAGGCACAGATCTGGGGAAGAGTACAGAAACATTTCTGCAGCATTGACGGTCCCAATGAGCACAGTGGCCTCCATCATCTGTAAATGGAAGAAGTTTGGAATCACCAGGACTCTTCCTAGAGCGGGCCTCCTGGCCAAATTGAGCGATCGGGGGAGAAGGGCCTTAGTCAGGGAGGTGACCAAGAACCCAATGGTTTCTCTGTGGAGAGAGGAGAACCTTCCAGAAGAACATCCATCTCCGCAGCACTCCACTAATCAGGCCTGTATGGTAAAGTGGCCAGACAGAAGCCACACCTCAGTGAAAGGCACATGACAGCCCACCTGGAGTTTGCCAAAAGGCACCTGAAGGACTCTCAGACCATGAACTCAGGTCTGATGAAACAAAGATTGAACTCTTTGGCCTGAATGGCAAGCGTCATATCTGGAGGAAACCAGACACCGCTCATCACCTGGCCAATACCATCCCTACATTGAAGCATGGTGGTGGCAGCATCAGGCTGTGGGGATGTTTTTCAGGGGCAGGAACTGGGAAACTAGTCAGGATCGAGGGAAAGATGAATGCAGCAATGTACAGAGACATCCTTGATGAAAACCTGCTCCAGAGCGTTCTGAACCTCAGACTGGGGTGAAGGTTCATCTTCCAACAGGACAACGACCCCGAGCACACCGCCAAGATAACAAAGGAATGGCTACGGGACAGCTCTGTGAATATCCTTCATTGACCCAGCCAGAGCCCAGACTTGAACCCGATTGAAAACCTCTGGAGAGATCTGAAAATGGCTGTACACCGACGCTCTCCATCCAACCTGATGGAGCTTGAGAGTTCCTGCAAAAAAGAATGGGAGAAACTGGCCAAAAATAGGTGTGCCAAACTTGTAGCATCATACTCAAAGACTGGAGGCTGTAATTGGTGCCAAAGGAACTTCACCAAAGTATTGAGCAAAGGCTGTGAATACTTATGTACATGGGATTTGTTTTCGTTTTTTATTTTTAATAAATTTGCAAAGATTTCAAACAAACTTCTTTCACAATGTCATTATGGGGGATTGTTTGTAGAATTTTGAGCAAAATAATGAATTTAACTTCTTCAGATCCGCGCTATAGCCGAATGACGGCTACACTGCAGACCTACTTTGCCGGGAGTACGTCAATAGACATCCTCCCGTGCCCGAGCGTGTCTTATCTGTCCTCATCAGTACCACCTTATCTGTCCCCATCAGTACCTCCTTATCTGTCCCCATCAGTACCGCCTTATCTGTCCCCATCAGTACCGCCTTATCTGTCCCCATCAGTACCTCCTTATCTGTCCCCATCAGTACCGCCTTATCTGTCCCCATCAGTACCGCCTTATCTGTCCTCATCAGTACCACCTTATCTGTCCCCATCAGTACCTCCTTATCTGTCACCATCAGTACCTCCTTATCTGTCACCATCAGTACCGCCTTATCTGTCCCCATCAGTACCGCCTTATCTGTCCCCATCAGTGCCGCCTTATCTGTCCCCATCAGTGCCGCCTTATCTGTCCCCATCAGTGACGCCTTATCTGTCCCCATCAGTGACGCCTTATCTGTCCCCATCAGTGCTGCCTTATCTGTCCCCATCAGTACCGCCTTATCTGTCCCCATCAGTACCACCTTATCTGTCCCCATCAGTACCGCCTTATCTGTCCCCATCAGTACCGCCTTATCTGTCCCCATCAGTACCGCCTTATCTGTCCCCATCAGTACCGCCTTATCTGTCCCCATCAGTACCGCCTTATCTGTCCCCATCAGTGCCGCCTTATCTGTCCCCATCAGTACCTCCTTATCTGTCCCCATCAGTGCCGCCTTATCTGTCCCCATCAGTACCACCTTATCTGTCCCCATCAGTACCACCTTATCTGTCCCCATCAGTACCGCCTTATCTGTCCCCATCAGTACCACCTTATCTGTCCCCATCAGTACCACCTTATCTGTCCCCATCAGTACCGCCTTATCTGTCCCCATCAGTGCCGCCTTATCTGTCCCCATCAGTGCCGGCTTATCTGTCCCTGTCAGTACCACCTTATCTGTCCCTGTCAGTGCTGCCTTATCTGTGCCCATCAGTGTAGCCTTATAAGTGCAAACCAGTGCAGTCTATCAGTGCCCAACAGTGCTGCCTCATCAGCGCATATCAATGAAGGAGAAAAATGACCTGTTTGCAAAATTTTATAACAAACTATGAAACATGATTTATTTTTTTTTCAAAATTTTCCAACTTTTTTGTTTGTTTAGCAAAAAATAAAAATCCCAGCTGTGATTAAATACCACCAAAAGAAAGCTCTATTTGTGTAAAAAATGATAATTTTCATTTGGGTACAGTGTTGTATGACCGCGCAATTGTCATTCAAAGCTGAAAATTGGTCTGGGCAGGAGGAGGGTTTAAGTGCCCAGTAAGCAAGTGGTTAATCCATTTTGGAATAAGGCTGTAACCTAAAATGTGGAAAAAGTGCAGCGCTGTGAATACTTTCCGCATGCAATGTATATACAGTATTTCACAAAAGTGAGTACACCCCTCACATTTTTGTAAATATTTTCTTCTATCTTTTCATGTGACAACACTGAAGAAATGACACTTTGCTACAATGTAAAGTAGTGAGTGTACAGCTTGTATAACAGTGTAAATTTACTGTCCCCTCAAAATAACTCAACACACAGCCATTAATGTCTAAACCGCTGGCAACAAAAGTGAGTACACCCCTAAGTGAAAATATCCAAATTGGGACCAAAGTGTCAATATTTTGTGTGGCCACCATTGGGATATTCACACGTTTGAGGATGTCCCACAGATGCTCAATAGGGTTTAGGTCTGGAGACATGCTTGGCCAGTCCATCACCTTTACCCTCAGCTTCTTTAGCAAGGCAGTGGTCGTCTTGGAGGTGTGTTTGGGGTCGTTATCATGTTGGAATACTGCCCTGCGGCCCAGTCTCCGAAGGGAGGGGATCATGCTCTGCTTCAGTATGTCACAGTACAAGTTGGCATTCATGGTTCCCTCAATGAACTGTAGCTCCCCAGTGCCGGCAGCACTCATGCAGCCCCAGACCATGACACTCCCACCACCATGCTTGACTGTAGGCAAGACACACTTGTCTTTGTACTCCTCACCTGGTTGCCGCCACACACGCTTGTCACCATCTGAACCAAATAAGTTTATCTTGGTCTCATCAGACCACAGGACATGGTTCCAGTAATCCATGTCCTTAGTCTGTTTGTCTTCAGCAAACTGTTTGCAGGCTTTCTTGTGCATCATCTTTAGAAGAGGCTTCCTTCTGGGATGACAGCCATGCAGACCAATTTGATGCAGTGTGCAGTGTATGGTCTGAGCACTGACAGGCTGACCCCCCACCCCTTCAACCTCTGCAGCAATGCTGGCAGCTCTCAAACGTCTATTTCCCAAAGACAACCTCTGGATATGATGCTGAGCATGCGCACTCAACTTCTTTGGTGGACCATGGCGAGGCCTGTTCTGAGTGGAACCTGTCCTGTTACACCGCTGTATGGTCTTGAACACTGTGCTGCAGCTCAGTTTCAGGGTCTTGGCAATCTTCTTATAGCCTAGGCCATCTTTATGTAGAGCAACAATTCTTTTTTTCAGATCCTCAGAGAGATCTTTGCCATGAGGTGCCATGTTGAACTTCAAGTGACCAGTATGAGAGAGTGAGAGCGATAACACCAAATTTAACACACCTGCTCCCCATTCACACCTGAGACCTTGTAACACTAACGAGTCACATGACACCGGGGGAGGGAAAATGGGTAATTGGGTCCAATTTGGACATTTTCACTTAGGGGTGTACTCTTTTTTGTTGCCAGCGGTTTAGACATTAATGGCTGTGTGTTGAGTTATTTTGAGGGGACAGCAAATTTACACTGTTATACAAGCTGTACACTCACTACTTTACATTGTAGCAAAGTGTCATTTCTTCAGTGTTGTCACATGAAAAGATAGAATAAAATATTTACAGAAATGTGAGGGGTGTACTCACTTCTGTGAGATACTGTATATACACACACAGTATATATTTAATAGCAACTGATCATATACCATTGGGGGAAAACAGTCTGAAGTAATTCCTGCATATTTAGGATGTATCTGGTCTATAGAATATTTACAAAAATGTGAGGGGTGTACTCACTTTTGTGAGATACTGTAGCTCTGACATATATACGTCAGTGCTGTACAGAGAACACTGAGCCAGTCACATCAGTCTCTGTACCAGAGGAGCTTACACTCTAATGTCCCCCCACAGTCACACACTATTATTATTATACATGTATATAGTGCTGACATATACCACCGCGCTGTACAGAGAACACTGAGCCAGTCAGTCTCTGTACCAGAGGAGCTTACAGTTGTAGTACCTGCGGATGTCCACTAGATGTCAGTATAGTATAGCTGTGTTCCATTCATAGTGAGTGATATAAAGCAGGGCTGAGTCTTCTCAGATCCAGAGGTATATAGTATATACACCTCCATCCCAATCCCCCCAAAATGGTTTATTTCCTATTCAAAGGTAGCAGGCAAGGCTATGCAAATCATTATATGCTACTAGGCCAATTGTCCATCCAGAGCTGCTGACACTATTTATTCCAAACTACCTATAGATGTTTCAGGCATGTTGGCCATCATCAGTGCAATACATGGAAGCCATAGGAGGGCTTGGGAAGTAACAGGTATAGCCAGGCAGGCTGTGGTGGAGAGGACTAAAGGAACTGAATGGCCTCCACTAAACCTGTGCAAAACCCTCCTAAAAGAGAAAGTACCTAGAAAGGTGAAAAAGTAAATGCACCCCATAGAAACTGTTGTCTTTTTCCACATATTTGAAAAGGCAGACGTTAGATCTTCATTCCTTCATTGCTCCCCCCCTCTCACTCCTCCCTCATCAACATGCTAATGAGATTTTTAAATAAAACTTTTTCCATTTTCATTATAAACCATATTTTATACCCAGTGATGAGGTCTCTGTGCTTCTCTATGCAAGGCAGGCATATCATGGCGGGTGGAAGGAGCTAGCAGGGTGCTGTACATAGCTTCCCGAGAACATCCCAGCCCCCGGCCTCAGTAGTGAAGAGCGCTCAGTGATGTCTGGTTGCTGTGGGTCAGGGCACTTTATGGTCCAGTAGAGTTGTGCTGTGTATGATAACGCCCACATTCTCTTCCCCCCATTCACAGATGACTTCATGAAGCAAACGCGAGGGATGCTCCTCCTCTACACCTTGAAGAACCCCTCCTTCCCGGAATACATCTTCAGCACGGAGAGTGGAGTCATGTGTCTGGACATCCATAAAGAACACCCGTACCTGGTGGCCGTGGGCTTCTATGACGGGAACGTGGCCATCTTCAACATGAAATCCAGCAGCCCCCAGCCAAAGTACATGAGCTCAGCCAAGTCCGGCAAACACACCGACCCCGTATGGCAGGTCAGTGTCCCTTTATACCCGTCACCGGGGTGGTGGTTGTTTACCATTGACTGCAGATGGTTCACATCATGTGACTTGTGTTAAAGGTGGGAGGATTGCAGGCTTCTGTGTTCTGACAATTGCCCACAGCCCATCCCCCCCGGTATGGGGACAAGGTCCTTTCAAGTGGTTGTAAACCTCAGACATGAAATATGAACAAAGCATATCCCTCTATACTGTGTACTTGTCTCAATCCACAGCACTAAGTGTCATTTCTGTCTGCTGCCTCCTTCCTCTGCTATCAGCATGAGTCACTTCTGACAAGTTTACCTGACACCAAGAGAAAAATGGTGACGGGGGAGGGAGCTCCAGCACACAGCCTGTGATTGACAGCCTCAACTCTGTTCCCAGATGTCCTCACACTAGCAATACCCCATCCAATCTCTGGCATATACACCTGCAACTTGCACACCTAACTTCCGCCATCTTCAGAGCTGAGGCTGGCGATGTCATCTGTGTTCAGATACGGCTGGGTAAAGAACTCCAACACTCCTTCACTCCTTGTAATTCCAATAGAGGTCCACAGATGACTACCACACTGCTTGTGGTTTAGGGGCTGCATGTGGTCTGGGTGCTGCATGTGGTGTGGGGGACTGGAAATGGTCTAGGGGCTTCATATGGTCCGAGGGCTGCATGTGGTCCAAGGGCTGCATTTAGTCTGGGGGCTACATATGGTCCAAGGGCTGCATTTAGTTTGGGGGCTGCATGTGGTCTGATGGCTGCATGTGGTTCGATGGCTACATGTGGTCCAGGGGTGCATGTGGTCCGGGTGCTGCATGTGGTCTGGGTGCTGCATGTGGTCTGGGTGCTGCATGTGGTCCGGGGGCTGCATGTGGTCCGGGGGCTGCATGTGGTCCGGGGGCTGCATGTGGTCCGGGGGCTGCATGTGGTCTGATGGCTGCATGTGGTTCAGGGGTGCATGTGGTCCGGGTGCTGCATGTGGTCCGGGTGCTGCATGTGGTCCGGGTGCTGCATGTGGTCCGGGGGCTGCATGTGGTCCGGGGGCTGCATGTGGTCCGGGGGCTGCATGTGGTCCAGGGGCTGCACCTGGCTGAACCTATTCTGCTGTCCTCTAGGCCCCGGGAGACAGTAGTCAGTGTTTTCCATACTTAGGTGCTTACTCAAGCCAGTGAATGTTCTATACATCCTGCTCCTCTATAGATACAGTACGGTGAGTGAGCATTGTCCCCCTTAGAGCCAGTTCCCACCGTTTTGGCCGCAGCACAATTGTATTTGCCGTTTACCTGCAGTTCTAGGTGTGCTCCCACTGACCTCTATTAGACCGTGTGTCTTCATGAAAGTCCTGCATGCTGTATCCTTCATGCACTTTCAGGAAACGCACGTTCTAAAAGTCGATGGGAGCGCACCAAAATGTAGGGGTCAACCACATCTCTACTAGGAAGCCATGCTATAGTCATAGATGCAGTATGCAGTTTAGCATTGTCCTGCTGAAATATGCAAGGCCTCCCCTGAAAAAGACATCATCTGGATGGGAGCATATGCTGCTCTAAAACCTGGATATATCTGTCAGCATTGATGGTGCCTTTCCAAATGTGCAAGATGCCCATTTCATACAAACTAATGACCCACCCCCCCATACCATCAGAGATGCCGTCTTTTGAACTGAGCGCTGATATAACAAGCCAGAGGGTCCTTTTCCTCTTTAGTCCAGAGGTTGCCAAAAAGAATGCCAAATTTAGATTCATCTGACCATAGAACAGTTTTCCACTTTGTAACAGACCATTTTAAATGAGCTTTGGCCCAGGGAGCAGTTTTCCACTTTGCAACAGACCATTTTAAATGAGCTTTGGCCCAGGGAACAGTTTTCCACTTTGCAACAGACCATTTGAAATTCGCTTTGGCCCAGAGAAGACGGCGGTGTTTCTGGACCATGTTCAGATATGGCTTTGTATGATAGAGATTTACCTTGTATGTTTGGATGGCACTGTGATATGTGTACACAGACAGTGATTTATGCAAGTATTCCTGAGCTCATGCAGTGATGTCCATCACACAATCACGCCTGAGAGCCAAAAGTTCACCGCCATCCAATAGTGTGTTTCGGCCTTGTCCCTTGCGCACAAAGATTTCTCCAGATTCTCGGAATCTCATGATATTACGTACTGTAGGTGATGATATACACCGCTCAAACAAATGAAAGGAATACTTTTAAAACACATCAGATCTCAGTGGGGAAAAATCTCATGCTGGATATCTATACTGGTATGGACTGGTTAATGTGTTAGGATCTATACTGGTATGGACTGGGTAATGTGTTAGGATCTATACTGGTATGGACTGGGTAATGTGTTAGGAATGAAAGGATGCCACATCGTTTGATGGAAATGAAAATGGTCGCCCTACAGAGGGCTGAATTCAAAGACACCCGGAAAATCAAAGTGAAAAAATGCTGCAGCAGGCTCGTCCATTTTGCTGAAATTTCATTGCAGCAACTCAGAATGGCCCTCAGTAGTTTGTATATTCCCCACATGATTGTATGCATGCCTGACAACGTAGGAGCATGCTCCTAATGAGATGACGGATGGTGTCCTGGGGTATTTCCTCCCAGATCTGGACCAGGGCATCACTGAGCTCCTGAACAGACTGAGGTGCAACCTAGCCGCATCGACTGGACCAAAACATAATGTCCCAGAAGTGTTCTATTAGTAGGTCAGGCGAGTGTGGGGGGCATTCAAAGGTATCAATTCCTTCATCCTCCAGGAACTGGCTACACACTCTTGCCACAGAGGCCGGGCATTGACGTATACCAGGAGGAACCCAGGACCCACTGCACCAGAGTAGGGGTTGACCATAAGTCCAAGGATTTCATCTCGATACCTAATGGCAGTCAGGGTGCCATTGTCTGGCCTGTAGAGGTCTGTGCGTCCCTCCATGGATAAGCCTCCCCAAACCATCACTGACCCACCAACCAAACCGGTCATGCTGAATGATGTTACAGGCAGCATAATGTTCTCCACAGCTTCTCCAAACCCTTTCATGTCTGTCACATATGCTCAGGGTGAACCTGCTTTCATCTGTGAAAAGCACAGGGTGCCAGTAGAGGACCTGCTAATTCCAGTGTTCAATGGCTAATGCCAATTAAGCTCAATGTTGCCGGGCAGTGAGCACAGGGCCCACTAGAGAACGTTGGGCCCTCAGGCCACCCTCATGAAGTCTGTTTCTGATTGTTTGCTCAGAGACATTCACACCAGTGGCCTGCTGGAGGTCATTTTGTAGGGCTCTGGCAGTGCTCATCCTATTCCTCCTTGTACAAAGCAGCAGATACTGGTCCTGCTAATGGGTTAAGGACGTCATCGGCACATGCGCACCTTAGAAAGGGCACATTTGTGCTTTTTCTGCAGGGCCTGTGCCGTGACGTCATTCGACTCTGGCCAGTCACAGAGCCGGAGTCCGCGGCCTGGGAAGCAAGAGGGGGGAAGATGGATGCTTCCACCAGCGGGAACATCGCGGACTTCGTTTGCAGGTAAGTGGCACATAATGGGCTAGTATGCTTTTACTTTGCAGAGGAATAAAGAGGAAGTAAAACCCATCAGGGTTTACTTAGTCTTTAATTGGCTTGATGCTATACTCTGATTAACCACTTGCCCACCGGGCACTTAAACCTCCTTCCTAACCAGACCAATTTTCAGCTTTTGGGGCTCTCACATTTTGAATGACAATTACTCAGTCATGCAACACTGTACCCCATATGAATTTTTTTTCTTTCAGTGGTATTTGATCACCACTGTGTTTTTTATTTTTTGCGCTTTAAATTAATACATTTAAAATAAAAAAAATAATAATTTTTGCAAATTTAGTAATTTTTCTAAATAAATTTTGGCCAAAATTTATACTGCTTCACATCTTTGGTAAAAATAACCCAAATCAGTGTAAATGATTTGGTATTTGGGAAATTTATAGAATCTACAAGCTATGGTGCCAGTCACTGAAAACTGATCACACCTGATTTACTGGCGGACTATCTCATTTCTTGAGACGCTGACAAGCCAGGAAAGTACAAATACCCCCCAAATGACCCCATTTTAGAAACTAGACAGTCTAAGGTATTTAGTAAGAGGCATGGTGAGTTTTTTGAAGTTGTGTTTTTTTTCCCCCACAATTCTTTGCAAAATTAAGATTTATTTTTTCTTTTTGATTTTTTTCACAAAATTGTCATTCTAACCAGTTGACGACCGCCTCACGCCGATGTACGTCGGCAAAGTGGCACGGACAGGCAAAATCACGTACAGGGTACGTGATTTGCCTTCCGCGGGGTGGGGGGTCCGATCGGACCCCCCCCGGTGCCCGAGGCGGTCGTCGTTTGTCCAGCGGCGATCGGTGGTGAGGGGGAGACCATCCGTTCGTGGCCCCCCCCCCTCGCGATCGCCGCCGGCCAATCGAATCATTCCTTTGCTGCTGTATGCTAAACAGCAGCAAAGGAAATGATGTCATCTCTCCTCGGCTCGGTAATTTCCGTTCCGGCCCGAGGAGAGAAGACATCAATGTGAGTGCACCAACACACACACACACAGTAGAACATGCCAGGCACACAAAACACCCCGATCCCCCCCCCGATCGCCCCCCGATCCCCCCCAATCACCCCCCCCCCCTGTCACAAACTGACACCAGCAGTTTTTTTTTTTTTTCTGATTACTGCATAGTGTCAGTTTGTGACAGTTACAGTGTTGGGACAGATACTGTTACCCCCCTTTAGGTCTAGGGTACCCCCCTAACCCCCCCTAATAAAGTTTTAACCCCTTGATCACCCCCTGTCACCAGTGTCACTAAGCAATCATTTTTCTGATCGCTGTATTAGTGTCGCTGGTGACGCTAGTTAGGGACATAAATATTTAGGTTCGCCGTCAGCGTTTTATAGCGTCAGGGACCCCCATATACTACCGAATAAATGTTTTAACCCCTTGATTGCCCCCTAGTTAACCCTTTCACCACTGATCACCGTATAACCGTTACGGTTGACGCTGGTTAGTTTGTTTATTTTTTATAGTGTCAGGGCACCCGCCGTTTATTACCGAATAAAGGTTTAGCCCCTGATCGCCCGGCGGTGATATGCGTCGCCCCAGGCAGCGTCAGATTAGCGCCAGTACCACTAACACCCACGCACGCAGCATACACCTCCCTTAGTGGCATAGTATCTGAACGCATCAATATCTGATCCGATCAGATCTATACTAGCGTCCCCAGCAGTTTAGGGTTCCCAAAAACGCAGTGTTAGCGGGATCAGCCCAGATACCTGCTAGCACCTGCGTTTTTGCCCCTCCGCCCGGCCCAGCCCAGCCCACCCAAGTGCAGTATCGATCGATCACTGTCACTTACAAAAGACTAAACGCATAACTGCAGCGTTCGCAGAGTCAGGCCTGATCCCTGCGATCGCTAACAGTTTTTTTGGTAGTATTTTGGTGAACTGGCAAGCACCAGCCCCAGGCAGCGTCAGATTAGCGCCAGTAGCGCTAACACCCACGCACGCAGCATACGCCTCCCTTAGTGGTATAGTATCTGAACGGATCAATATCTGATCCGATCAGATCTATACTAGTGTCCCCAGCAGTTTAGGGTTCCCAAAAACGCAGTGTTAGCGGAATCAGCCCAGATACCTGCTAGCACCTGCGTTTTTGCCCCTCCGCCCGGCCCAGCCCACCCAAGTGCAGTATCGATCGATCACTGTCACTTACAAAAGACTAAAACGCATAACTGCAGCGTTCGCAGAGTCAGGCCTGATCCCTGCGATCGCTAACAGTTTTTTTTGGTAGCGTTTTGGTGAACTGGCAAGCGCCAGCGGCCTAGTACACCCCGGTCGTAGTCAAACCAGCACTGCAGTAACACTTGGTGACGTGGCGAGTCCCATAAGTGCAGTTCAAGCTGGTGAGGTGGCAAGCACAAGTAGTGTCCCGCTGCCACCAAAAAGACAAACACAGGCCCGTCGTGCCCATAGTGCCCTTCCTACTGCATTCGCCAATCCTAATTGGGAACCCACCGCTTCTGCAGCGCCCGTACTTCCCCCATTCACATCCCCAACCAAATGCAGTCGGCTGCATGAGAGGCATTTTCTTTATGTCCTCCCGAGTACCCCTACCCAGCGAACGCCCCCAAAAAAGATATTGTGTCTGCAGCTAGCGCGGACATAGGCGTGACACCCGCTATTATTGTCCCTCCTGTCCTGACAATCCTGGTCTTTGCATTGGTGAATGTTTTGAACGCTACCATTCACTAGTTGAGTATTAGCGTAGGGTACAGCATTGCACAGACTAGGCACACTTTCACAGGGTCTCCCAAGATGCCATCGCATTTTGAGAGACCCGAATCTGGAACCGGTTACAGTTATAAAAGTTAGTTACAAAAAAAGTGTAAAAAAAAAAAAAAATATATATATATATATATATAAAATAAAAAAAAATAGTTGTCGTTTTATTGTTCTCTCTCTCTCTATTCTCTCTATTGTTCTGCTCTTTTTTACTGTATTCTATTCTGCAATGTTTTATTGTTATTATGTTTTATCATGTTTGCTTTTCAGGTATGCAATTTTTTATACTTTACCGTTTACTGTGCTTTATTGTTAACCATTTTTTTGTCTTCAGGTACGCCATTCACAACTTTGAGTGGTTATACCAGAATGATGCTGCAGGTTTAGGTATCATCTTGGTATCATTCTTTTCAGCCAGCGGTCGGCTTTCATGTAAAAGCAATCCTAGCGGCTAATTAGCCTCTAGACTGCTTTTACAAGCCGTGGGAGGGAATGCCCCCCCCCCACCGTCTTCCGTGTTTTTCTCTGGCTCTCCTGTCTCAACAGGGAACCTGAAAATGCAGCCGGTGATTCAGCCAGCTGACCATAGAGCTGATCAGAGACCAGAGTGGCTCCAAACATCTCTATGGCCTAAGAAACCGGAAGCTACGAGCATTTTATGACTTAGATTTCGCTGGATGTAAATAGCGCCATTGGGAAATTGGGGAAGCATTTTATCACACTGATCTTGGTGTGGTCAGATGCTTTGAGGGCAGAGGAGAGATCTAGGGTCTAATAGACCCCAATTTTTTCAAAAAAGATTACCTGTCACTACCTATTGCTATCATAGGGGATATTTACATTCCCCGAGATAACAATAAAAATGATTAAAAAAAAAATAAAAATGAAAGGAACAGTTTAAAAATAAGATAAAAAAGCAAAAAAATAATAAAGAAAAAAAAAAAAAAAAAAAAAAAAAGCACCCCTGTCGCCCCCTGCTCTCGCACTAAGGCGAACGCAAGCGGCGGTCTGGCGTCAAACGTAAACAGCAATTGCACCATGCATCACCGCGAAGGTTAGATCGAGGGCAGTAATTTTTGCAGTAGACCTCCTCTGTAAATCTAAAGTGGTAACCTGTAAAGGCTTTTAAAGGCTTTTAAAAATGTATTTATTTTGTTGCCACTGCACGTTTGTGCGCAATTTTAAAGCATGTCATGTTTGGTATCCATGTACTCGGCCTAAGATCATCTTTTTTATTTCATCAAACATTTGGGCAATATAGTGTGTTTTAGTGCATTAAAATTTAAAGTGTGTTTTTTCCCCAAAAAATGCGTTTGAAAAATCGCTGCGCAAATACTGTGTGAAAAAAAAAAATGAAACACCCACCATTTTAATCTGTAGGGCATTTGCTTTAAAAAAATATATAATGTTTGGGGGTTCAAAGTAATTTTCTTGCAAAAAAAAAATAACTTTTTCATGTAAACAATAAGTGTCAGAAAGGGCTTTGTCTTCAAGTGGTTAGAAGAGTGGGTGATGTGTGACATAAGCTTCTAAATGTTGTGCATAAAATGCCAGGACAGTTCAACCCCCCCCCCCAAATGACCCCATTTTGGAAAGTAGACACCCCAAGCTATTTGCTGAGAGGCATGTCGAGTCCATGGAATATTTTATATTGCAACACAAGTTGCGGGAAAGAGACAATTTTTTTTTTTTTTTGCACAAAATTGTCACTAAATGATATATTGCTCAAACATGCCATGGGAATATGTGAAATTACACCCCAAAATACATTCTGCTGCTTCTCCTGAGTACGGGGATACCACATGTGTGAGACTTTTTGGGAGCCTAGCCGCGTACGGAACCCCGAAAACCAAGCACCGCCTTCAGGCTTTCTAAGGGCGTGAATTTTTGATTTCTCTCTTGACTGCTTATCACAGTTTCGGAGACCATGGAATGCCCAGGTGGCACAAACCCCCCCCAAATGACCCCATTTTGGAAAGTAGACACCCCAAGCTATTTGATGAGAGGTATAGTGAGTATTTTGCAGACCTCACTTTTTGTCACAAAGTTTTGAAAATTGAAAAAAGAAAAAAAAAAAGTTTTTTCTTGTCTTTCTTCATTTTCAAAAACAAATGAGAGCTGCAAAATACTCACCATGCCTCTCAGCAAATAGCTTGGGGTGTCTACTTTCCAAAATGGGGTCATTTGGGGGGGTTTTGTGCCACCTGGGCATTCCATGGCCTCCGAAACTGTGATAGGCAGTGAAGAGTGAAATCAAAAATTTTCACCCTTAGAAATCCTGAAGGCGGTGATTGGTTTTCGGGGTCCCGTACACGGCTAGGCTCCCAAAAAGCCCCACACATGTGGTATCCCCGTAATCAGGAGAAGCAGCTAAATGTATTTTGGGGTGCAATTCCACATATGCCCATGGCCTGTGTGAGCAATATATCATTTAGTGACAACTTTGTGCAAAAAAAAAAAAAAAAATGTGTCACTTTCCCGCAACTTGTGTCAAAATATAAAATATTCCATGGACTCAATATGCCTCTCTGGAAATAGCTTGGGGTGTCTACTTTCCAAAATGGGGTCATTTGGGGGGGTTTTGTGCCACCTGGGCATTCCATGGCCTCCGAAACTGTGATAGGCAGTAAAGAGTGAAATCATAAATTTACGCCCTTAGAAATCCTGAAGGCGGTGATTGGATTTCGGGGCCCCGTACGCGGCTAGGCTCCCAAAAAGTCCCACACATGTGGTATCCCCATATTCAGGAGAAGCAGCAGAATGTATTTTGGGGTGCAATTCCACATAGGCCCATGGCCTGTGTGAGCAATATATCATTTAGTGACAACTTTTTGTAAATATTTTTTTTTTTTTTGTCATTATTCAATCACTTGGGACAAAAAAAAAAATATTCAATGGGTTCAACATGCCTCTCAGCAATTTCCTTGGGGTGTCTACTTTCCAAAATGGGGTCATTTGGGGGAGGTTTGTACTGCCCTGCCATTTTAGCACCTCAAGAAATGACATAGGCAGTCATAAACTAAAAGCTGTGTAAATTACAGAAAATGTACCCTAGTTTGTAGACGCTATAACTTTTGCGCAAACCAATAAATATACGCTTATTGACATTTTTTTTTACCAAAAACATGTGGCCGAATACATTTTGGCCTAAATGTATGACTAAAATTGAGTTTATTGGATTTTTTTTATAACAAAAAGTAGAAAATATCATTTTTTTTCAAAATTTTCGGTCTTTTTCCATTTATAGCGCAAAAAATAAAAACCGCAGAGGTGATCAAATACCATCAAAAGAAAGCTCTATTTGTGGGAAGAAAAGGACGCAAATTTCGTTTGGGTACAGCATTGCATGACCGCGCAATTAGCAGTTAAAGCGACGCAGTGCCAAATTGGAAAAAGACCTCTGGTCCTTAGGCAGCATAATGGTCCGGGGCTCAAGTGGTTAATAAGTTATTTCTCTCACACAGCATATGCATACCACAAATTACACCCCAAAATACATTCTGCTACTCCTCCTGAGTATGGCGATACCACATATGTGAGACTTATACACAGCCTGGCCACATACAGAGGCCCAACATACAGGGAGCACCGTTAGGCATTCTAGGAGCATAAATTACACATATAATTTCTTGACTACCTCTTACACTTTTGAAGGTCCTCGAGCACCAGAACAATGGAAACGCCCCAAAAAAGACCCCATTTTGGAAAGTGAACACCCCAACGTATAATCTATGAAGCATTATGAGTCTTTTTTCCACAAGTTTTTAGAAAATGTGGAAAGAAAATGAAAACGCATTTTTTTTTAATATAAAGTTTTCCATTTATAAGATATTTCTATCACATAGCATGTACATAGCAAAAATGACACCCCAAAATATATTCTGCTACTCCTCCTGAGTATGGTGATACCACATGTGGGGAGGCTTTTCCACAGCCTGGCCACATACAGAGGCCCAACATGCAGGGAACACCATCAAGTGTTCTAGGGGCATATATTTCAAATCTAATTTAACTACCTACAGTTGTGCTCATAAGTTTACATACCCTGGCAGAATTTATGATTTCTTGGCCATTTTTCAGAGAATATGAATGATAACACAAAAACATTTCTTTCACTCACGGTTAGTGTTTGGCTGAAGCCATTTATTATCAATCAGCTGTGTTTACTCTTTTTAAATCATAATGGCAACAGAAACTACCCAAATGACCCTGATCAAAAGTTTACATACCCCAGTTCTTAAGACTGTGTATTGCCCCCTTTAACATTAATGACAGCTTGAAGTCTTTTGTGGTATTTGTGGATGAAGCTCTTTATCTTCTCAGATGGTAAAGCTGCCCATTCCTTGGCAAAAAGCCTCCAGTTTCTGTGAATTCTTGGGCTGTCTTGCATGAACGGCACGTTTGAGATCTCCCCAAAGAGGCTCAATGATATTGAGGTCAGGAGACTGAGATGACCACTCCAGAACCTTCACTTTATTCTGCTGTAGCCAATGACAGGTCAACTTGGCCTTGTGTTTTGGATCATTGTCATGTTGGAATGTCCAAGTACGTCCCATGTACAGCTTCCTGGCTGATGAATGCAAATGTTCCTCCAGTATTTTTTGATAACATACTGCGTTCATCTTGCCATCAATTTTGACCAAATTTCCTATGCCTTTGTAGCTCACACATCCCCAAAATATCAGTTGATCCACCTCTGTGTTTTACAGTAGGAATGGTGTACCTTTCATCATAGACCTTGTTGACTCCTCTCCAAATGTAGCGTTTATAGTTGGGGCTATAAAGCTCAATTTTGGTCTCATTACTCCAAATGACTTTGTGCCAGAAGGTTTGAGGCTTGTCTCTGTGCTGTTTGGCGTATTATAAGCGGGATACTTTGTGGCATTTAGTAATGGCTTTCTTCTGGCGACTCGACCATGCAGCCCATCTTTCTTCAAGTGCCTCCTTATTGTGCATCTTGAAAAAGCCACGCCACATGTTTTCAGAGAGTCCTGTATTTCACCTGAAGTTATTTGTGGGTTTTTCTTTGCATCCCGAACAATTTTCCTGGCAGTTGTGGCTGAAATTTTAGTTGGTCTACCTGACCTGTGGTTTGGTTTCAACAGAACCCCTCATTTTCCACTTCATGATTAGAGTTTGAACACTGCTTATTGGCATTCTCAATTCCTTGGATATCTTTTTATATCCCTTTCCTGTTTTATACAGTTCAACTACCTTTTCCCGCAGATCCTTTGACAATTCTTTTGCTTTCCCCATGACTCAGAATCCAGAAACGTCAGTGCAGCACTGGATGAAAGATGCAAGGGTCTGACAGGAGTCCAGAAAAGCATTGACCTTTTATACACACATACTAATTACAAACAAACAGATCACAGGTGAGAATGGTTACCTGTATTACACTTTTGTGAGACACTGATGGGCATTGTAGTGGCACTGTAATGGCATGGATGTGGCACGGATGAGTACTGAGGTGGCATGGATGTGGCACGGATGAGCACTGAGGTGGCATGGATGTGGCACTGATGAGTACTGATGTGGCACTGATGAGTACTGATGTGGCACGGATGAGAACTGATGTGGCACGGATTTGCACTGATGTGGCACGGATGAGAACTGATGTGATATGGATGAGCACTGATGTGGCATGTATGTGACACGGATGAGCACTGATGTGGCATGAATGAGAACTGATGTGGCATGAATGAGAACTGATGTGGCATGGATGATAACTTATGTGGCAGAGATGATAACTTATGTGGCAGAGATGATCACTGATGTGGCAGAGATGATTACTGATGTGGCAGAGATGATCACTGATGTGGCAGAGATGATCACTGATGTGGCAGAGATGATCACTGATGTGGCAGAGATGATTACTGATGTGGCATTGATGATCATGGATGTGGCATGGGTGATCACTGATGTGGCACGGGTGATCACTGAAGTGGCATGGATGATTACGGGTTTGGCACAGATGATCACTGATGTGGCATAGATGAGCTATTAATGAGTCATGAATGGGGATCGGTGAGCATGAATGAGCCATGGATGGGGATGGATAAGCCATGGATGAGACATGAATGTGTATGTATGATTCATGGATGGAGCATGGATGAGCCAAGGATGGAGCATGGATGAGGGATGGATGGATGAGCCATGGATGGAGCATGGATGGATAGATGAGACATAGATAAAGAGAGAAGTGATCAGCGCAATTTCCTAAAGTGATAAAATCTAAAATTCCAGTAAATATAATAATATAGTCCAATAAAGTGCAAACAAAATGTCCAAACAAGTGAAAGTGAAGTGGTTCTTCTAAAAAGTGATAACAGGTACTTCTCAATATATAAATCTTCACAAAAGCTGGGTGCTCACAGAGCGCTTACCTCCATTAGGAGTATAAAAAGCCTTGAAGGTATCCTGTGGTGGGGGTGGGTACACCGCGGTAGGTCTCCAGTTGATGGCTGTACCGGAAGTTATTTTCAGGGTGCTAATAATATCCAACCAGGTTGTAGTCATGCCCTACAGGATACATCACGACACGTGACTTCATCAGGGGACCCCTGATTTGTTTTACATACTACCCTATGGGAGGCTTTCTTTTATCTTTCCTCTAATGGTTTGAACCGGAGTGGCACCCAGTCACTGTAGGGTCTGAAGGAGCAGCGGACCATCAAGTACAGCGAGACTACAACCTGGTTCGATATTATTAGCACCCTGAAAATATCTTCGGGTACAGCCATCACATTTTGTTTGCACTTTATTGGACTATAAGATCACATTTACTGGAATTTTAGATTTTATCACTTTAGGAAATTGCGCTGATCACTTCTCTCTTTATCTAATCTATTGTGCATTGTGTTCACTTTAGATCTAGCAGCATTTTCACCTTATTTAGTTAGATACTGTTCACTTAGTAGCGCGAGGGACTATATTTCATATTGATGGATGAGACATGTATGAGCACAGATCAGCGCTGTGGGCACTTCAGATGCAGCCCACAAGCGCTGCTACGTCTGGCTCCCCCCCTCTCCTCACACGCTGTACTGATCGGCGAGAGGGGAGGAGCCGAACCAGACAATCTCGGTTTGTTTACAAGTAATCATGCTGTCATTGGCCCTTTACCCCAATCCGTGACACACCGGAAACCCGACGGTCACGGACATTCCCACGTGTGCGCCCCAGGGGGCACGCGAGAGCGCGATTCTGGGAGGACGTCATAGTACGCCCTCCCAGAGTTATCCGACCGCGCTGTAGCCATCATTCAGGTATGGCCCGGCCGGCAAGTGATTAAAAAGTGTTCCTTTCATTTTTTTGAGCAGTGTATTTAGAGTCTTTGCAATTTTATATTGAGGAACATTATTCTGAAATTGTTGGACCCTTTTTAGATGCAGCTTTTCACAGATTGGTGAACTTCTGCCTCTCTAAGATGCTCTTTTTATATCCAATCATGTTACTGATCTTTATCCAATTAATCTAATTAGTTGCAAAATGTTCTTTCAGCTTTTCCTTGTTAGTACCACTGACTTTATCAGTTTTTTGTTGCCCTGACCCAACTTTTGGGACATGTGTTGCTGCCATCAATTTCACAATTACCGGTACCTGTTTTTTTTTTTTTTTTTTTTATTAAAATGGTACATTTTCTCAGTTTAAACATTTGATACGTTCTCTTTTTTCTAATGTGAATAAAATCCGGGTAGGATTTGCAGATTGTTGCGTTCTGATTTTGCACAGTGTCCCAACTTTTATGGAATTGGGGTTGTAACTGCAACAAAGCAAAGCACCTCCTATGGAAAGCTCGGATGGATGCAGTGTCCATGATGTATGCACTGCATGCCTCTTTAGATTTGTTACCCCACAGCTACTATATTTTCTAAGCGCTGGGGCTTCCGTCAGAGCCCAGTCACACAGGTCTCTTTCATTATGAAAGATTTCCATTGTCTTATGAACAGTAAGAAGTTCTGAGAATAGTTAGAAGTTCCCATTATCACAGCAGAGGGAGAGGATCTCGTCCCCCCCCCCCCCCCCCCATATCCTCCCGTTTCCCCCCCCCCCCCCCCCCCCCGTGTTGTCTTTGTGTTTATACTCTTTATATAGATCTCGCATTAGGGAATGTTACATTCCCCCTCCTGTTGGCCCTTCTTGATGTACGATCTCATTTTCCTCCTTCTGATTGCTTCATATAAATAAAGATAATGGAGTCTCATTCTTCCGGCAGTAATTATCATACAGGATGAGTATTCTTCCTGATTACTGCAGAAATCTTTCTTATATATACACCGATCAACCTTAACATTATGACCACCCACTATAACCAGTCAAGGCATGGACTTCACTAGAGCTAGGAAGGTATGATGTGGTATCTGGCATCAAACCGTCAGTAGCAGATCCTTTAAGTCCTGTAGGCTGTGAGGTGGGGTCCCCATGGATTGGACTTGTTTTTCCAGCACATCCCACAGATGTTCTATTGGATTGAGATCTGGAGAATTTTGAGGTCAAGTCAACACCTCAAACTCGTTATTGTGTTCCTCAAACCATTCTTGAATTCATCAGACCAGATCGCCTTCTTTCATTACTCCATTTCTAGTTCTGATGCTCATGTGCCCATTGTACGTACTTTTGGCTGTGGACACGGGTTAGCATGGGTACCCTGACCGGTCTGCGGCTACACAGCCCCATTCACAACAAACTGTGATGCTCTGTGTGTTCTGACACCTTTCTATCAGAACCAGCATTACCTTTTCAGCAATCTGAGCTCCATTAGCTCTTCTATTGGATTGTTGTGCACAGGTCATCCTTCCCTGCCCACTTCCACCAATGAGCCCCCCACCCCCACCTCCATCGATGAAACCCCCCCCCCCCATCCATCAATGAGCCTTACCTCACCACCTTCATCAATGAGCCTTCTCTCCCCACCTCCATCACTGAACCTTGCCTCCCCACCTCCATCAATGAGCCTTTTCCCACACCTTCATCAATGAGCTTTCCATCCCCACCTATATCATGAACCCTGCTCTCTCCACTTCCATTAATGAGCCCCCCCCCCCACCTCCAGCAATTAGCCCCCCCCTACCTCCATCAATAAGCCTTCCCTCACCACCTCCATCAATAGGCCCACCCCCTTCCCCACCTCCATCAATGAGCCCCCCCAACCTCTATCAATGAGCCTTCCCTCACCACCTCATCAATGAGCCTTCCCTCCCCACCTCCATCAATAAGCCCCCCCACCTCAATCAATGGGCCTTCCCTCCCCACCTCCATCAATGAGCCTTCCATCCCCACCTCCATCAATGAGCCTTCCCTCCCCACCCCCATCAATGAGCCTTCCCTCCCCACCTCCATCAATGGGCCTTCCCTCCCCACCTCCATCAATGAGCCTTCCATCCCCACCTCCATCAATAAGCCTTACCTCCTCACCTCCATCAATGAGCCCCCCCTCCCACCTCCATCAATGAGCCTCCCCCTCCCACCTCCATCAATAAGCCTTACCTCCTCACCTCTATCAATGAGCCCCCCCTCCCACCTCCATCAATGAGCCTTCCCTCCCCACCTCCATCAATGAGCCTCCCCCTCCCACCTCCATCAATAAGCCTTACCTCCTCACCTCCATCAATGAGGCCCCCCCCCCCCCACCTCCATCAATAAGCCTTACCTCCTCACCTCCATCAATGAGCCTTCCCTCCCCACCTCAATCAATGGGCCTTCCCTCCCCACCTCCATCAATGGGCCTTCCCTCCCCACCTCCATCAATGGGCCTTCCCTCCCCACCTCCATCAATGAGCCTTCCCTCCCCACCCCCATCAATGAGCCTTCCCTCCCCACCTCCATCAATGGGCCTTCCCTCCCCACCTCCATCAATGAGCCTTCCATCCCCACCTCCATCAATGAGCCTTCCCTCCCCACCCCCATCAATGAGCCTTCCCTCCCCACCCCCATCAATGAGCCTCCCCCTCCCACCTCCATCAATAAGCCTTACCTCCTCACCTCCATCAATGAGCCCCCCCTCCCACCTCCATCAATGAGCCTCCCCCTCCCACCTCCATCAATAAGCCTTACCTCCTCACCTCTATCAATGAGCCCCCCTCCCACCTCCATCAATGAGCCTTCCCTCCCCACCTCCATCAATGAGCCTCCGCCTCCCACCTCCATCAATAAGCCTTACCTCCTCACCTCCATCAATGAGCCCCCCCCACCTCCATCAATAAGCCTTACCTCCTCACCTCCATCAATGAGGCCCCCCCCCCCACCTCCATCAATAAGCCTTACCTCCTCACCTCCATCAATGAGCCTTCCCTCCCCACCTCAATCAATGAGCCCCCCCTCCCACCTCCATCAATGAGCCTCCCCCTCCCACCTCCATCAATAAGCCTTACCTCCTCACCTCCATCAATGAGCCCCCCCCCACCTCCATCAATAAGCCTTACCTCCTCACCTCCATCAATGAGCCCCCCCTCCCACCTCCATAAATGAGCCTCCCCCTCCCACCTCCATCAATAAGCCTTACCTCCTCACCTCTATCAATGAGCCCCCCCTCCCACCTCCATCAATGAGCCTTCCCTCCCCACCTCCATCAATGAGCCTTCCCTCCCCACCTCCATCAATGAGCCTCCCCCTCCCACCTCCATCAATGAGCCTCCCCCTCCCACCTCCATCAATAAGCCTTACCTCCTCACCTCCATCAATGAGCCCCCCCCCCCCACCTCCATCAATAAGCCTTACCTCCTCACCTCTATCAATGAGCCCCCCCTCCCACCTCCATCAATGAGCCTTCCCTCCCCACCTCCATCAATGAGCCTCCCCCTCCCACCTCCATCAATAAGCCTTACCTCCTCACCTCCATCAATGAGCCCCCCCCCCCCCACCTCCATCAATAAGCCTTACCTCCTCACCTCCATCAATGATATAACCAGTCAAGGCATGGACTTCACTAGAGCTAGGAAGGTATGATGTGGTAACTGGCATCAAACCGTCAGTAGCAGATCCTTTAAGTCCTGTAGGCTGTGAGGTGGGGTCCCCATGGATTGGACTTGTTTTTCCAGCACATCCCACAGATGTTCTATTGGATTGAGATCTGGAGAATTTTGAGGTCAAGTCAACACCTCAAACTCGTTATTGTGTTCCTCAAACCATTCTTGAATTCATCAGACCAGATCGCCTTCTTTCATTACTCCATTTCTAGTTCTGATGCTCATGTGCCCATTGTACGTACTTTTGGCTGTGGACACGGGTTAGCATGGGTACCCTGACCGGTCTGCGGCTACACAGCCCCATTCACAACAAACTGTGATGCTCTGTGTGTTCTGACACCTTTCTATCAGAACCAGCATTACCTTTTCAGCAATCTGAGCTCCATTAGCTCTTCTATTGGATTGTTGTGCACAGGTCATCCTTCCCTGCCCACTTCCACCAATGAGCCCCCCACCCCCACCTCCATCGATGAAACCCCCCCCCCCATCCATCAATGAGCCTTACCTCACCACCTTCATCAATGAGCCTTCTCTCCCCACCTCCATCAATGAGCCTTTTCCCACACCTTCATCAATGAGCTTTCCATCCCCACCTGTATCATGAACCCTGCTCTCTCCACTTCCATTAATGAGCCCCCCCCCCACCTCCATCAATAAGCCTTCCCTCACCACCTCCATCAATAGGCCCATCCCCTTCCCCACCTCCATCAATGAGCCCCCCCAACCTCTATCAATGAGCCTTCCCTCACCACCTCATCAATGAGCCTTCCCTCCCCACCTCCATCAATAAGCCCCCCCCACCTCAATCAATGGGCCTTCCCTCCCCACCTCCATCAATGGGCCTTCCCTCCCCACCTCCATCAATGAGCCTTCCATCCCCACCTCCATCAATGAGCCTTCCATCCCCACCTCCATCAATGAGCCTTCCCTCCCCACCCCCATCAATGAGCCTTCCCTCCCCACCTCCATCAATGGGCCTTCCCTCCCCACCTCCATCAATGAGCCTTCCATCCCCACCTCCATCAATAAGCCTAACCTCCTCACCTCCATCAATGAGCCCCCCCTCCCACCTCCATCAATGAGCCTCCCCCTCCCACCTCGATCAATAAGCCTTACCTCCTCACCTCTATCAATGAGCCCCCCCTCCCACCTCCATCAATGAGCCTTCCCTCCCCACCTCCATCAATGAGCCTCCCCCTCCCACCTCCATCAATAAGCCTTACCTCCTCACCTCCATCAATGAGCCCCCCCCCCACCTCCATCAATAAGCCTTACCTCCTCACCTCCATCAATGAGCCTTCCCTCCCCACCTCAATCAATGGGCCTTCCCTCCCCACCTCCATCAATGGGCCTTCCCTCCCCACCTCCATCAATGGGCCTTCCCTCCCCACCTCCATCAATGAGCCTTCCCTCCCCACCCCCATCAATGAGCCTTCCCTCCCCACCTCCATCAATGGGCCTTCCCTCCCCACCTCCATCAATGAGCCTTCCATCCCCACCTCCATCAATGAGCCTTCCCTCCCCACCCCCATCAATGAGCCTTCCCTCCCCACCCCCATCAATGAGCCTCCCCCTCCCACCTCCATCAATAAGCCTTACCTCCTCACCTCCATCAATGAGCCCCCCCTCCCACCTCCATCAATGAGCCTCCCCCTCCCACCTCCATCAATAAGCCTTACCTCCTCACCTCTATCAATGAGCCCCCCCTCCCACCTCCATCAATGAGCCCCCCCTCCCACCTCCATCAATGAGCCTTCCCTCCCCACCTCCATCAATGAGCCTCCGCCTCCCACCTCCATCAATAAGCCTTACCTCCTCACCTCCATCAATAAGCCTTACCTCCTCACCTCCATCAATGAGCCCCCCCTCCCACCTCCATCAATGAGCCTCCCCCTCCCACCTCCATCAATAAGCCTTCCCTCCCCACCCCCATCAATGAGCCTCCCCCTCCCACCTCCATCAATAAGCCTTACCTCCTCACCTCCATCAATGAGCCCCCCCTCCCACCTCCATCAATGAGCCTCCCCCTCCCACCTCCATCAATAAGCCTTACCTCCTCACCTCTATCAATGAGCCCCCCCTCCCACCTCCATCAATGAGCCCCCCCTCCCACCTCCATCAATGAGCCTTCCCTCCCCACCTCCATCAATGAGCCTCCGCCTCCCACCTCCATCAATAAGCCTTACCTCCTCACCTCCATCAATAAGCCTTACCTCCTCACCTCCATCAATGAGCCCCCCTCCCACCTCCATCAATGAGCCTCCCCCTCCCACCTCCATCAATGAGCCTCCCCCTCCCACCTCCATCAATGAGCCTCCCCCTCCCACCTCCATCAATAAGCCTTACCTCCTCACCTCCATCAATGAGCCCCCCCCCCCACCTCCATCAATAAGCCTTACCTCCTCACCTCCATCAATGAGCCCCCCCTCCCACCTCCATAAATGAGCCTCCCCCTCCCACCTCCATCAATAAGCCTTACCTCCTCACCTCTATCAATGAGCCCCCCCTCCCACCTCCATCAATGAGCCTTCCCTCCCCACCTCCATCAATGAGCCTCCCCCTCCCACCTCCATCAATAAGCCTTCCCTCCCCACCTCCATCAATGAGCCTTCCCTCCCCACCTCCATCAATGAGCCTTCCCTCCCCTCCTCCATCAATGAGCCTTCCCTCCCCACCTCCATCAATGAGCCTTCCCTCCCCATCTCCATCAATGGGGACACTCTGCAAGAATCCGGCAACCGCATGCATTGCATGCGGTTGCGATGTACTTATGTGGGGTTCATGGGGTTATAGAAGGCGATGTGGAGGCAATAGAACACCTCCTCACCAAGCGATCCAAATGTGGATTGCTCTTCAAAGAGCAAAAGCCCTTACATTTCACTTCTGGACTCATTCTAGCTAAGGGAGATCCCTCCCCTCCATGCGGGTCCCGGGACAGCAGGCGGGACAGTAGAGTCACAGTCGATCACATGTGCAACCCCAAGGCAACTGCAGATCAAACAGAGGCTAAGATGGAAGCTTCCTTGGCTGCAAATGATTGGAGGGTTTAGTTGCGCTTTAAGGAAAAGTTTTTGTGGACGGAGTTCAGCTTTAAATGTTTTTTTGGTTTGGGATGGATGCGACCATACGTAATTACTTCCTGCTTGAAGATGTTAAATCTGCACTTCATGTCCTTTAAAAATGGAGATTTGCAGACTATTAGCATGCTTGGCATGAAGTTGGTGTTTTACAGGCGGCGGGCTGCGTTCTGCGATCGGAGTGATGTTTGAAAACGGAACGCAGAGTAATGGCCTTTATGTTAAATATGATTAATATTCATTAAGAAATGGAAAATCTATCACACAATTTAATGTGAATGAGTGAGCGCCGTCCTGCTCCTGGCATATTTAACATGTCAAGCGCTGTCTGTACTATCTCTGCCTGGGCTGTGTATTCACGTCACCAGCACAGGCGCCGCACTGCTTAATGAGATCCCTTCACAATTACAGGAACAAGAAAAGAAGATTTATGTACAGCTCTGACACTTTCTGCAGGGTTTGTTTTTTAAGTGTGGCCCCTAATATTGGGAAAGAGCTCCACAATAAATTCAGCCAATGTAATGCTGCAGGGGGCTGTCAGAGACTGCAGCCATGATACAGGAGATGGTCAGAGACTGCAGACATAATACAGGAGATGGTCAGAGACTGCAGACATGATACAGGAGATGGTCAGAGACTGCAGACATGATACAGGAGATGGTCAGAGACTGCAGACATAGTACAGGAGATGATCAGAGACTGCAGACATGATACAGGAGATGGTCAGAGACTGCAGACATAGTACAGGAGATGGTCAGAGACTGCAGACATAGTACAGGAGATGATCAGAGACTGCAGACATAGTACAGGAGATGGTCAGAGACTGCAGACATAGTACAGGAGATGGTCAGAGACTGCAGACATAATACAGGAGATGGTCAGAGACTGCAGACATATACAGGAGATGGTCAGAGACTGCAGACATGATACAGGAGATGGTCAGAGACTGCAGACATACTACAGGAAATGGTCAGAGACTGCAGACATAGTACAGGAGATGGTCAGAGACTGCAGACATGTTACAGGACATGGTCAGAGACTGCAGACATGTTACAGGACATGGTCAGAGACTGCAGACATACTACAGGAAATGGTCAGAGACTGCAGACATACTATAGGAGATGGTCAGAGACTGCAGACATGTTACAGGAGATGGTCAGAGACTGCAGACATGTTACAGGAGATGGTCAGTGACTGCAGACATACTACAGGAGATGGTCAGAGACTGCATACATGATACAGGAGATGGTCAGAGACTGCAGACATGATACAGGAGATGGTCAGAGACTGCAGACACGATACAGGAGATGGTCAGAGACTGCAGACGTGATACAGGAGATGGTCAGAGACTGCAGACATGATACAGGAGATGGTCAGAGATTGCAATCATAATACAGGAGATGGTCAGAGACTGCAGACATAGTACAGGAGATGGTCAGAGACTGCAGACGTGATACAGGAGATGGTCAGAGACTGCAGACATGATACAGGAGATGGTCAGAGATTGCAATCATAATACAGGAGATGGTCAGAGATTGCAATCATAATACAGGAGATGGTCAGAGACTGCAGACATACTACAGGAGATGGTCAGAGCTTGTGGACTTACTTTTAAACAACATTTGTTAAGTTATTGAATGTGCTGAGAATTTTTGAGCGAATGTTTGTTCAAAAACATCAGAGTGTATGGTCATGTAGCAGTTCTCACAAATGGTGATACGTGCAAAGTACAGGTGCACTTTAACAACAATGTGATGCACAGAACTGTTTGGGCGAGATGTGTCTCCCATCTACCTTCCCAGCCCCCTCCTCACCATCTCTTATAATGGAGGTTTTAGAGACTATTAGAACCTCTGCTGCTCTCCTGAGATGTGAGAACTCCTCACCGCTATGATGGTTGAGGAATAACGTGATCCAGATGCTGGTGGAGCTCCGTGATCCTCTCATTGCTATTCCTCTCTGCTCTGGAAGCTTAGTGACTTCATTGTACCTTAGTGCTCAGAGATGAATTTTTATTGATTTTCTCCCTTCTCATAGAATGTCTTTAATCAGATAAATATTACCAGCCAGGGTGGAAATATCCACTTTAAAAGGGAGAAGACAAGAGAAGTGCTGGGAAGGCTATTGCTGGGTCTGGAGAGGATGGGACATGCTGACTTCTTCTAGAATCATACTTCATTCCGAACGTTCCTCCTCTAGTTTTTTGATCTTTGCTTCGTATTGAAAATACTGTCCACTTAAATCTTATTCACACCCTCAATGATGAGGCCCCACTCACTCCCCTACACTATAAGTCTCACCCCCACACTCCTCCACACTATACGTCTCACCCCCACACTCCTCCACACTATACATCTCACCCCCACACTCCTCCACTCTATTCATCTCACCCCCACACTCCTCCACACTATACATCTCACCCTCGCACTCCTCCACACTATACGTCTCACCCCCACACTCCTCCACACTATACATCTCACCCCCACACTCCTCCACACTATTCATCTCACCCCCACACTCCTCCACACTATACATCTCACCCTCGCACTCCTCCACACTATACGTCTCACCCCCACACTCCTCCACACTATACGTCTCACCCCCACACTCCTCCACACTATACATCTCACCCCCACACTCCTCCACACTATTCATCTCACACCCCCACACTCCTCCACACTATACATCTCACCCTCGCACTCCTCCACACTATACGTCTCACCCCCACACTCCTCCACACTATACATCTCACCCCCACACTCCTCCACACTATTCATCTCACCCCCACACTCCTCCACACTATACATCTCACCCTCGCACTCCTCCACACTATACGTCTCACCCCCACACTCCTCCACACTATACATCTCACCCCCACACTCCTCCACACTATTCATCTCACCCCCACACTCCTCCACACTATACATCTCACCCCCACACTCCTCCACACTATTCATCTCACCCCCACACTCCTCCACACTATACATCTCACCCTCGCACTCCTCCACACTATACATCTCACCCTCGCACTCCTCCACACTATACATCTCACCCTCGCACTCCTCCACACTATACATCTCACCCTCGCACTCCTCCACACTATACATCTCACCCTCGCACTCCTCCACACTATACGTCTCACCCCGACACTCCTCCACACTATACATCTCACCCCCCACACTCCTCCACACTATACGTCTCACCCCCACACTCCTCCACACTATACGTCTCACCCCCACACTTCCTCCACACTATACATCTCACCCTCGCACTCCTCCACACTATACGTCTCACCCCCACACTCCTCCACACTATACATCTCACCCTCGCACTCCTCCACACTATACGTCTCACCCCCACACTCCTCCACACTATACATCTCACCCCCACACTCCTCCACACTATACATCTCACCCCCACACTCCTCCACACTATACGTCTCACCCTCACACTCCTCCACACTATACGTCTCACCCCCACACTCCTCCACACTATACATCTCACCCTCACACTCCTCCACACTATACATCTCACCCCCTCACTCCTCCACACTATACATCTCACCCCCACACTCCTCCACACTATACGTCTCACCCCCACACTCCTCCACACTATACGTCTCACCCCCACACTCCTCCACACTATACGTCTCACCCCCACACTCCTCCACACTATACGTCTCACCCCCACACTCCTCCACACTATACATCTCACCCCCTCACTCCTCCACACTATACATCTCACCCCCACACTCCTCCACACTATACATCTCACCCCCACACTCCTCCACACTATACGTCTCACCCTCACACTCCTCCACACTATACATCTCACCCTCGCACTCCTCCACACTATACATCTCACCCCCACACTCCTCCACACCATACATCTCACCCTCACACTCCTCCACATTATACATCTCACCCTTACACTCCTCCACACTATACATCTCACCCCCACACTCCTCCACACTATACATCTCACCCCCACACTCCTCCACACTATACATCTCACCCTCACACTCCTCCACACCATACATCTTACCCTCACACTCCTCCACACCATACATCTCACACTCCTCCACACTATATATCTCACCCTCGCACTCCTCCACACTATACATCTCACCCTCGTACTCCTTCACACCATACATCTCTTCTCTGCACTCCTCCACACTTTACATCTCTTCTCCACACTATACATCTCTTCTCCGCACTCCTCCACACTTTACATCTCTTCTCCACACTATACATCTCACCCCCGCACTCCTCCACACTATACATCTCACCCCTGCACTCCTCCACACTATACATCTCACCCCCGCACTCCTCCACACTATACATCTCACCCCCGCACTCCTTCACACCATACATCTCTTCTCCGCACTCCTCCACACTATACATCTCTTCTCCGCACTCCTCCACACTATACATCTCTTCTCCGCACTCCTTCACACCATACATCTCTTATCCACACTCCTCCACACTCTACATCTCTTCTCCGCACTCCTCCACACTATACATCTCTTCTCCGCACTCCTCCACACTATACATCTCTTCTCCGCACTCCTCCACACTATACATCTCTTCTCCGCACTCCTCCACACTATACATCTCTTCTCCGCACTCCTCCACACTATACATCTCTTCTCCGCACTCCTTCACACCATACATCTCTTATCCACACTCCTCCACACTCTACATCTCTTCTCCGCACTCCTCCACACTATACATCTCTTCTCCGCACTCCTCCACACTCTACATCTCTTCTCCGCACTACTCCACACTATACATCTCTTCTCCGCACTCCTCCACACTATACATCTCTTCTCCGCACTCCTCCACACTATACATCTCTTCTCCGCACTCCTCCACACTATACATCTCTTCTCCGCACTCCTCCACACTATACATCTCTTCTCCGCACTCCTCCACACTATACATCTCACCAATTCATTGTCCTTTTCAGGTGAAATGGCAGAAAGATGATCTGGACAAGAATCTGAATTTCTTCTCTGTCTCTTCTGATGGACGGGTCGTGTCCTGGACCTTGATAAAGGTACGTGATGAATGCAAGATACATTGTATTAAGAAGGATGCATTGGAATAAGAAAGATACATTGTGATCAAAAAGATACCTCATAAAAAGAAGGATACATTGTAATAAGTCAAACAAAACTGGACTTACTGATCAGGCCCCATGCACACTTGGCATACAGCCTTGGTTCATGGGGTTAATACTAATGTATTAGTAAAAATAGGGCTACTGTACATTTTATGTATGTTTTATATCTGCCTGGAGTTCAGGTTTATGGTATAGGGCAGGGTAACCAGAGTGGTCCCATACTCTGTACTAGTTGTATGTATGTGAAAGATATCTGCTACAAATCGCATTTCATTAGTCTAAAACAGTGGTCTCCAAACTGCGGCCTGCGGGCCAGATGGGGCCCTTTGCTTGCTCTTGGGCCACAATGCCATGCACTGACACCAATGATGGGTCACCATTCCTCCCACTGATACCAATGATGGGTCACCATTCCTCCCACTGATACCAATGAGGGGTCACCATTCCTCCCACTGATACCAATGAGGGGTCACCATTCCTCCCACTGATACCAATGAGGGGGCACTATTCCTCCCACTGATACCAATGAGGGGGCACTATTCCTCCCATTGACACCAATGAGGGGGCACTATTCCTCCCACTGATACCAATGAGGGGGCATTATTCCTCCCACTGATACCAATGAGGGGTCACCATTCCTCCCACTGATACCAATGAGGGGGCACTATTCCTCCCACTGATACCAATGAGGGGGCACTATTCCTCCCACTGATACCAATGAGGGGGCATTATTCCTCCCACTGATACCAATGAGGGGTCACCATTCCTCCCACTGATACCAATGAGGGGGCACTATTCCTCCCACTGATACCAATGAGGGGGCACTATTCCTCCCACTGATACCAATGATGGGTCACCATTCCTCCCACTGATACCAATGAGGGGGCACTATTCCCCCTACAGACACCAAAGAGGGGGCACTATTCCTCCCACTGATACCAATGATGGGTCACCATTCCTCCCACTGGTACCAATGAGGGGGCACTATTCCTCCCACTGATACCAATGATGGGGCACTATTCCTCCCACTGATACCAATGATGGGGCACTATTCCTCCCACTGTTACCAATGAGGGGGCACTATTCCTCCCACTGATACCAATGATGGGTCACCATTCCTCCCACTGATACCAATGATGGGGCACTATTCCTCCCACTGATACCAATGAGGGGGCACTATTCCTCCCACTGATACCAATGAGGGGGCACTATTCCTTCCACTGACACCAATGAGGGGGCACTATTCCTCCCACTGATACCAATGAGGGGGCACTATTCCTCCCACTGATACCAATGAGGGGGCACTATTCCTTCCACTGACACCAATGAGGGGGCACTATTCCTCCCACTGATACCAATGAGGGGGCACTATTCCTCCCACTGATACCAATGATGGGGCATTATTCCTCCCACGGACACCAATGATGGAGTACCATTCCCTCCACAGACACTAATGATGGGGCACTATTCCTCCCACTGATACCAATGATGGGTCACCATTCCTCCCACTGATACCAATGAGGGGGCACTATTCCTCCCACTAACACCAATGATGGAGCACCATTCCCCCCACAGACACCAATGATGGGGCACTACTCCTTCCACTGACACCAATGATGGGGCACTATTCCTCCCACAGACACTAATGATGGGGCACTATTCCTTCCACTGATACCAATGATGGGTCACCATTCCTCCCACTGATACCAATGAGGGGGCACTATTCCTCCCACTAACACCAATGATGGGGCATTATTTCCTCCACTAACACCAATGATGGAGCACTATTCCTCCCACTGACACCAATGATGGAGCACCATTCCCCCCACAGACACCAATGATGGGGCACTATTCCTCCCACAGACACCAATGATGGGGCACTACTCCTTCCACTGACACCAATGATGGGGCACTATTCCTCCCACAGACACCAATGATGGGGCACTATTCCTCCCACAGACACCAATGATGGAGCACCATTCCCCCCACAGACACCAATGATGAAGCACCATTCCCCCCACAGACACCAATGATGGGGCACTACTCCTTCCACTAACACCAATGATGGGGCACTATTCCTCCCACAGACACCAATGATGGGGCACTATTTCTACCACTGACACCAATGATGGGGCACTATTTCTACCACAGACACCAATGATGGGGCACTATTTCTACCACTGACACCAATGATGGGGCACTATTTCTACCACTGACACCAATGATGGGGCACTATTTCTACCACTGACACCAATGATGGGGCACTATTTCTACCACTGACACCAATGATTGGGCACTATTCCCCCCACTAAAACCAATGATGGGGCACTGTTTACTCTTAATGTTACCAGGGCATTTTCTAAACACACTACCCACAGATTGGCCCCTCTAAAGCCTTAGGGACAGTGAACTGGCCCTTTGTATAGGAAGTTTGGAGACCCCTGGTCTAGAACATACTATAGACACATTCGGTGAAAGCAGACGGGGTTGTTATACGGTCAGCAGTCTATGATCTCTGCCAGGGATATAGAGGACAGTATAGTGAGAGAGTAACCAGTATGTCCTGTGCCTGCAGAATGAGTTGGTTCACACAGACGTCATCCGGCTGTCGGTGGAGGAGTCCGTGGAGAATGGGGTGGAGGGCCTCCAGCTGCAGATGAATGGTAAGAGGTCTCAATTCTGCAATAATTACCATGACTGGGAAACTTCTGCTGTCATTTACAGCTTGTCTGTTCTTCACTGATGGCCAGCTGGACGCTGGACCACTACACTGATCGTTACTGACTATATAGAACTAGTTATCATTTCTTGCTGCATATTACCTGAGATAAAGAAAATAATTATAATGCAATTCCTAATGGTTACATCACATTATTAGGTGCCTATATAATAAATGTTAGACACTTTGTATATTGTACATATTAACAGGTTTTCTTGCTTGTTGGTTGAACTAGATTGACTTGTGTCTTTTTTAAATCAGACTAACTACACTATATTACCAAAAGTATTGGGACACCTGCCTTTACACGCACATGAACTTTAATGGCATCCCAGTCTTACTCCGTAGGGTTCAATATTGAGTTGGCCCACCCTTTGCACCTATAACAGCGTCAGCTTCAACTCTTCTGGGAAGGCCGTCCACAAGGTTTAGGAGTGTGTCTATGGGAATGTTTGACCATTCCTCCAGAAGCACATTTGTGAGGTCAGGCACTGATGTTAGACAAGAAGGTCTGGCTTGCAGTCTCCGCTCTAGTTCATCCCAAAGGTGTTCTATGGGGTTGAGGTCAGGACTCTGTGCAGGCCAGTCAAGTTCCTTCACCTCAAACTTGCTCATCCATGTCTTTATGGATCTTGCTTTGTGCACTGGTCCAAATCATTTGGTGGAGGGGGGATTATGATGTGGGGTTTATTTTCAGGGGTTGGGCTTGGCCTCTTAGTTCCAGTGAAAGGAACTCTTAAGGCGTCAGCATACCAAGACATTTTGGACAATTTCATGCTCACTTTGTGGGAACAGTTTGGGGATGGCCGCTTACTGTTCCAACATGACTGCACACCAGTGCACAAAGCAAGGTCCATAAAGACATGGATGAGCGAGTTTGGGGTGGAGGAACTTGTCTTGGTGCACAGTCTGACCTCAACCCCATAGAGCACCTTTGGGATTAATTAGGGCAGAGACTGCGAGCCAGGCCTTCTCGTCCAACATCAGTGCCTGACCTCACAAATGCCCTTCTGGAAGAATGGTCAAACATTCCCATAGACACACTCCTAAACCTTGTGGACAGCCTTCCCAGAAGAGTTGAAGCTGTTATAGCTGCAAAGGGTGGGCCAACTCAATGTGGAACCCTACGGACTAAGACTGGGAGGCCATTAAATTCATGTGTGTGTAAAGGCAGGCGTCCCAATACTTTTGGTAATATAGTGTGTGTAACTATATGTAAATGACTTTGCAAAAAGAGGTTATTGGAGCAAATTGTGCTACAGATCCTTGGAATGTCTTGTTAATTTTGAAATGCTTTGTCTTAGGAATGTTTGGGTTTTTTCATAGTGAGATCAAATCAACCTGGAAGTCATTGTAGTACACCCCTGTGATATACAGCTATGAAGGGTTGTGTAGTACACACCTATAATGTATATTTGGCTCTTTTTGGATGCAGCGTATCGGTTTCATACAGTTTGGGTGGATTATAGTGCGTTGATGAGCACTTGGAGGGTCAGATTGTCTGTCTGCAGCATTATCTGCTGTCACAGGCTGCTAACTGCTCCAATTATCAGCAATTTACTAATTAACTGCTACTTCCATCCTCCAATTACACATCAGTGCTTAGCTTTCCTCTGTCATGCCCGGGGTCCTTGTCTGCCACTGCTAAGCAATCACACTCTGTCATAGAACATGGGAGGAAAAGGAGACATAGCTGGCCTTAGCTTGGCCCTGTGGACTGCATTTCGATAATTTAACTACTTATTAGAATTTATTATATCGTATACAGGTTGTCCACTTCTTTGATTCCATTTCAGTTTCTGCACCTCTGCTCCCTCCATATCCTCTGCTCCCTCCATATCCTCTGCTCCCTCCATATCCTCTGCTCCCTCCATATCCTCTGCTCCCTCCATATCCTCTGCTCCCTCCCTATCCTCTGCTCCCTCCCTATCCTCTGCTCCCTCCCTATCCTCTGCTCCCTCCATATCCTCTGCTCCCTCCATATCCTCTGCTCCCTCCCTATCCTCTGCTCCCTCCCTATCCTCTGCTCCCTCCCTATCCTCTGCTCCCTCCATATCCTCTGCTCCCTCCATATCCTCTGCTCCCTCCCTATCCTCTGCTCCCTCCCTATCCTCTGCTCCCTCCCTATCCTCTGCTCCCTCCATATCCTCTGCTCCCTCCCTATCCTCTGCTCCCTCCCTATCCTCTGCTCCCTCCCTATCCTCTGCTCCCTCCATATCCTCTGCTCCCTCCATATCCTCTGCTCCCTCCCTATCCTCTGCTCCCTCCATATCCTCTGCTCACCTCCATATCCTCTGCTCCCTCCCTATCCTCTGCTCCCTCCATATCCTCTGCTCCCTCCCTATCCTCTGCTCCCTCCATATCCTCTGCTCCCTCCATATCCTCTGCTCCCTCCCTATCCTCTGCTCCCTCCCTATCCTCTGCTCCCTCCCTATCCTCTGCTCACCTCCATATCCTCTGCTCCCTCCGTATCCTCTGCTCCCTCCGTATCCTCTGCTCCCTCCGTATCCTCTGCTCCCTCCATATCCTCTGCTCCCTCCCTATCCTCTGCTCCCTCCCTATCCTCTGCTCCCTCCCTATCCTCTGCTCACCTCCATATCCTCTGCTCCCTCCGTATCCTCTGCTCCCTCCGTATCCTCTGCTCCCTCCGTATCCTCTGCTCCCTCCAAATCCTCTGCTCCCTCCATATCCTCTGCTCCCTCCATATCCTCTGCTCCCTCCATATCCTCTGCTCCCTCCATATCCTCTGCTCACCTCCATATCCTCTGCTTCCTCCGTATCCTCTGCTTCCTCCGTATCCTCTGCTCCCTCCAAATCCTCTGCTCCCTCCATATCCTCTGCTCCCTCTATATCCTCTGCTCCCTCCATATCCTCTGCTCCCTCCATATCCTCTGCTCACCTCCCTTGGGTATCTCTACACTTTCCTGACTACTGCACCCTTCCCTGGGGCAAGACTACCCCCTCCTCCCCACTGTTTCTCTACCCCCTCCTCTTATTTCTGCACCACAAGCCCTTCCTCTCCCACTCTTAACTTCCCTGGGGCACCTCTATCACTTCCTCTCCCACTGCTTACCTCCCTGAGACACCTTGCTCCCATTTTAATCCTCCCACTGCTTAAATTCCTAGAGCACCTCTATGCTCTCCTTCCCCGCTGCTTACCTCCCGACGCACCTCTACGCCTTCTTCTCCCAATGCTCATCTCCCTGAGACACCTCTACACCTACCTTTCCCAATGCTCACCTCCTTGAGACACCTCTACACCTACCTCTCCCAATGCTCACCTCCTTGAGACACCTCTACACCTACCTCTCCCAATGCTCACCTCCCTGAGACACTTCTACACCTACCTCTCCCACTGCTCACCTTCCTAAGACACCTCTACACCTACCTTTCCCAATGCTCACCTCCCTGAGACACCTCTACACCTACCTCTCCCAATGCTCACCTCCCTGAGACACTTCTACACCTACCTCTCCCACTGCTCACCTCCCTAAGACACCTCTACACCTACCTTTCCCAATGCTCACCTCCCTGAGACACTTCTACACCTACCTCTCCCACTGCTCACCTCCCTAAGACACCTCTACACCTACCTTTCCCAATGCTCACCTCCCTGAGACACCTCTACACCTACCTCTCCCAATGCTCACCTCCCTGAGACACTTCTACACCTACCTCTCCCACTGCTCACCTCCCTAAGACACCTCTACACCTACCTTTCCCAATGCTCACCTCCCTGAGACACTTCTACACCTACCTCTCCCACTGCTCACCTCCCTAAGACACCTCTACACCTACCTCTCCCAATGCTCACCTCCCTAAGACACCTCTACACCTACCTTTCCCAATGCTCACCTCCCTGAGACACCTCTACACCTACCTTTCCCACTGCTCACCTCCCTAAGACACCTCTACACCTACCTTTCCCAATGCTCACCTCCCTGAGACACCTCTACACCTACCTCTCCCACTGCTCACCTCCCTAAGACACCTCTACACCTACCTCTCCCAATGCTCACCTCCCTAAGACACCTCTACACCTACCTTTCCCACTGCTCACCTCCCTGAGACACCTCTACACCTACCTCTCCCACTGCTCACCTCCCTAAGACACCTCTACTCCTACCTCTGCCAATGCTCACCTCCCTGAGACACCTCTACATCTAAATCTCCCAATGCTCACCTCCCTGAGACACCTCTACTCCTACCTCTCCCAATGCTCACCTCCCTAAGACACCTCTACACCTACCTTTCCCAATGCTCACCTCCCTAAGACACCTCTACTCCTACCTCTCCCAATGCTCACCTCCCTGAGACACCTCTACACCTACCTCTCCCAATGCTCACCTCCCTAAGACACCTCTACACCTACCTTTCCCAATGCTCACCTCCCTGAGACACCTCTACACCTACCTCTCCCACTGCTCACCTCCCTAAGACACCTCTACACCTACCTCTCCCAATGCTCACCTCCCTAAGACACCTCTACACCTACCTCTCCCAATGCTCACCTCCCTAAGACACCTCTACACCTACCTTTCCCACTGCTCACCTCCCTAAGACACCTCTACTCCTACCTCTCCCAATGCTCACCTCCCTGAGACACCTCTACACCTACCTCTCCCAATGCTCGCCTCCCTAAGACACCTCTACACCTACCTTTCCCAATGCTCACCTCCCTGAGACACCTCTACACCTACCTTTCCCAATGCTCACCTCCCTGAGACACCTCTACACCTACCTCTCCCACTGCTCACCTCCCTAAGACACCTCTACACCTACCTCTCCCAATGCTCACCTCCCTAAGACACCTCTACACCTACCTCTCCCAATGCTCACCTCCCTAAGACACCTCTACACCTACCTTTCCCACTGCTCACCTCCCTAAGACACCTCTACTCCTACCTCTCCCAATGCTCACCTCCCTGAGACACCTCTACACCTACCTCTCCCACTGCTCACCTCCCTAAGACACCTCTACACCTACCTCTCCCAATGCTCACCTCCCTAAGACACCTCTACACCTACCTTTCCCAATGCTCACCTCCCTGAGACACCTCTACACCTACCTCTCCCACTGCTCACCTCCCTGAGACACCTCTACTCCTACCTCTCCCAATGCTCACCTCCCTAAGACACCTCTACACCTACCTCTCCCAATGCTCACCTCCCTGAGACACCTCTACACCTACCTCTCCCACTGCTCACCTCCCTAAGACACCTCTACACCTACCTCTCCCAATGCTCACCTCCCTGAGACACCTCTACACCTACCTTTCCCACTGCTCACCTCCCTAAGACACCTCTACTCCTACCTCTCCCAATGCTCACCTCCCTAAGACACCTCTACTCCTACCTCTCCCACTGCTCACCTCCCTAAGACACCTCTACACCTACCTTTCCCAATGCTCACCTCCCTGAGACACCTCTACACCTACCTCTCCCACTGCTCACCTCCCTGAGACACCTCTACACCTACCTCTCCCAATGCTCGCCTCCCTAAGACACCTCTACACCTACCTTTCCCAATGCTCACCTCCCTGAGACACCTCTACACCTACCTTTCCCACTGCTCACCTCCCTAAGACACCTCTACACCTACCTCTCCCAATGCTCACCTCCCTAAGACACCTCTACACCTACCTCTCCCAATGCTCACCTCCCTAAGACACCTCTACACCTACCTTTCCCAATGCTCACCTCCCTGAGACACCTCTACACCTACCTCTCCCACTGCTCACCTCCCTAAGACACCTCTACACCTACCTTTCCCAATGCTCACCTCCCTGAGACACCTCTACACCTACCTTTCCCAATGCTCACCTCCCTGAGACACTTCTACACCTACCTCTCCCACTGCTCACCTCCCTAAGACACCTCTACACCTACCTTTCCCAATGCTCACCTCCCTAAGACACCTCTACACCTACCTCTCCCAATGCTCACCTCCCTAAGACACCTCTACACCTACCTTTCCCAATGCTCACCTCCCTGAGACACCTCTACACCTACCTCTCCCACTGCTCACCTCCCTGAAGCACCTCTATCTATACCCATTCCTTTCCCAATTCTCACCTCCCTGGGGCACCTCTGTCTATATCCATTCATCTCCCAATGCTCACCTCCCTTGGGCACCTCTATCCATACCCATTCCTTTCCCATGGCTCACCTCCCAGGGCACCTTGATCCATACCCATTCCTTTCCTACAGCTCACCTCTCCGGGGCACCTCTATCTGTACTTATACCTCTCCCAATGCTCACCTCCCTGAGGCACCTCTATCCATACCCATTCCTTTCCTGCCCACCTCCCTGGGGCACCTCTATCCATAGCCATACTTCTTCCAATGCTCACCTCCCTGAGGCACCTCTATCCATACCCATGTCTTCCCTGCTCATCTCCCTGGGGCACCTTTATCCATACCCATTCCTTTTCCCAATGCTCACCTCCCTTGGGCATCTCTATCCATACCCATTCCTCTCCCAATGCTCAACTCCCTGGGTAACCTCTATCCATACTTATTCCCTTCCTGCTCATCTCCCTGGGACACCTCTATCCATACCCATTCCTCTCCCAATGCTCACCCCCCTGGGGCACCTCTATCCATCCCCATTCCTTTCCTGCTCACCTACCTGGTGCACCTCTACACCTTCCTTTCTCACTGTTTACCTATCTGAGGCACCTGTACACCTTCCTCTCCCACTGCTAACCTCTCTGATTCACCTCCACCCCTTCTTCTCTAACTGCTTGCCTACCAAGGGCACCTCTGCCCTTTCCCCTCCAACTGCACTTCTACTTCAAATTCTCTTCAGCCCCCACATCTCAGGACTGGTAAGTGGTAACCGCAATATATCATATGTTTGTTCTTGGGTTTAGATAAACTTTAACAAGTGTTTAGTGGGTGAACAGTTAGTATTGTTCCCTACCTGTGCAGTTGGATAAAGAAATGTAAAAAATGTGTAATAAAAATGTAATCTAATGGAGCTGCCCTTTCTAAAGTTGTGAAAAACTAGTCAGTGGAAATATGTGTGTGATGAACCGCGCTCCCTATGGGTTAATACCTTAATTTAAAGTGCATAGAGTGCAAAATAAAAATGTACAACCACCGGATTCACTCCAGTGGAAAGTTGATCAAACACTAAATGATAAACACAAGTGTACATAAACTGTAATCAAACATATAAATTCCATCAACTTGATAAGAATCACAAAACAATAATGTCCAAATAACCAAGATAAAGAAAATAGTTTAAGTCCAAAGAAGCCCATCAGACATTTTCCAGTGAGAAGGTGACTTCATTAATCCAATGAATGGGTGACTGTAGGAATCCTCCACCAACACCAAGATCTCAGCCTACTCACCAGATGAAGAAGATCCCTATTGCAGAGATCATAACAGCTTTGGAAAATCAGATATTTCTGGACATCCGTCTCAGAAAGCCCGGTGTTACCTCCGATCGATCATTCAAGGAGAAATGGCCAGACGTATCCGGGTCAGACATGAAACAAGGAACAATCTCCCATGGTGAAATATATCATAAAAAAGGTTTATTTAATAAAAAGTGGCTCTTAAAACCATCCAGCAAAGAACAAAAGTAAAAAGTATACAAATGGACGCGGGGATGCCGTTTGCGCTCCACCTGCGTTCCACTGTGGGAGGAAGTGGCGTATCACGCTTGACCACAACCAACGCGTTTCGTCAGACGTGCTGACAAAATGATGTCACCTTCTCACTGGAAAATGTCTGATGAGCTTCTTTGGACTTAAACTATTTTTGTTATCTTGGTTATTTGGACATTATTGTTTTGTGATTCTTATCAAGTTGATGGAATTTATATGTTTGATTACAGTTTATGTACACTTGAGTTTATCATTTAGTGTTTGATCAACTTTCCATTGGAGTGAATCCGGTGGTTGTACATTTTTATTTTGCACTGTATGGACTTTAAATTAAGGTATGAACCCATAGGGAGCGTGGTCCATTAAACTTGTTTAACAAGTGCATTTTTCCTAAATTTCTATTTAAGTGACACCTATTGTCAGATTAATCAAAATACAGTGTAGTTCCCACAATATTTGTCTCCCTTGCTGGGAGTTGTAGGTACTCTGACTGTCTTTGTAACTTCTCCCTGTGAGTTATCAGTAAGCTGCATCATAGAGACCGGCTGTATGGGAGCAGTGAGAAGTCTGATATGACCTGGATGTGAGGGGAGAGGAGATGGCGACAGATCAATGTACACATTCCTGTATAAAATGATATTTTTTACATCTAACCGCGCAGTGTATAATTTCCTGTCTGGCAGGCTGCGGAACGTCCTTCGATTTCCACAAACAGATCGATTATCTCTTCATGGTCGGGACAGAGGAAGGAAAGGTCCATAAGGTAAGAAGCAGAGTTAGATGGAGGTGTCACTAGGTTGTAAAGCTAAAACATACAGTATGCAAGTGTTTTATTTATAATAAATATATATATATATATATATATATATATATATATATATATATATATATATATATATATATATATATATATATAGTACACCCCTCACATTTTTGTAAATACTTTTCTTTTTTTATTTCAATAATTCTTATTAAATTTTTTGACAGTACAGATTAAAGACCTCAGTATTATTGCAATACAGTGTACAGTTGTTATAGTCCGTCTAACATATAGGCATGGCCAATTAACCTCTTACTATCTCAAGGCCATTTATCAATGGCTCTATTATCAACGTTGCCTTATCTGCGTTGTCTGTGTTGATTTATAGCAGACTATACAGTGGATCCTCCACCTTACTCATTAGACCATACTCATTATCCCTACATCAATTTCTCACCATAGGGCTCAGAGTGCGTCCTCCACTTCAGGAGACACCTGCCTCCCAACTAACTTTGGGGAGGCCGTCCCCCATATCATGGAGGGGCACAACTCAGACCCCTCTATACCAGGGTCTCAGAGAAGAGAAAAGGACAGAGTGGAAAGAGGAAAGAAAAAGGGAATCAGTGGGACTAGGTGGCAAGATTGGGGGGAGGACAGGGGGAGAGGGAGCGGTGGGGGGAGAGAGGACTCAACGCTCCTAATTATGGCACTCAGGAAAGGTCTTGGTTAGTGATTGTCCGGGGATCATTGGTTAAATACCTGATCCAAGGATCCCCTACTTTATTAAACAACTTCATTTTATCTTGCACAATTGCTGTTAATCTTTTGTTTAGCATAAGCCAAGACAGTTTGTGTTTAAGTTGGTCAAATGGTAGGGCTGCTGACTTCCAGTTCCTAGCTATCGTAATTTTGGCTGCTGTGAATATGAACGTTAGAAGCCGTCTATGGGCTTTGGAAGCTTCTGCTACCCTGCCACCCAGGAGTGCGTGTTTTGCGGATTTGGTCAGGTTGATCTGGGTAAGAGTGTACACAAAGTTGTGGACCCTAATCCAAAACCTTTGTACCTTGGGGCATACCAGATATGGTATGCCGATCCCACCTGGCCGCAGCCCCGAAAGCACTCTGGAGTAGCGCCGGGCACAAATGTGGCCAGTCTAGCCAGTACCATATACCACCTTAATAAAACTTTCTAAATCGCTTCAATAATTGAGGTGTTAATAAGTGATCTAGAGGCTGCCATTGCTATTGAGTGCCATTCCTCGAGGTCCAGAGTTTCTTGTAGATCATGTTCCCATTGTGTCATGTAGGACAGTTTTACTGAGACATATGTTAGAATAGTATAGATTGCAGATATGTGACCCCCTAAGTTTATCGTATTGTCGACACATGTGTTCCATGGGGGTCGTTGTCACAAGGTCACCCTTACGTTATAGAGTTTGCATATAATAATGTATTTGGGTGAATCTATAGAGTTCAGAATTCGATAGTTGGTATTTTTCTATCGGCAATCTTTTGGATAGCATGCCTTTTAGGTCACAAAGATCTGCAATCCATAGAAAGCCCTTGTTGGACCACCATTCAAAAGCGGGAGGGGTGAGGCCCGGGGTGTACTCTGTTTCTCAAGAGGGGTGCTAGCGGGTTGTAGGGCGATTTTAAATTTGTGAGTCCTGACGAGTCTGTCCCAAATGTCTAGCGAGAAGGAAAGAGAGGGGCATAAGATAGTTGGCCTCTCTTTTGTTGGTAGCCACATGATATGCGAGATTGCATTGGGATGACAGGAATAAGATTCCATGGTCATCCATAGTGCCTGAGGTTGTTGAGAGTGGAATTTAGTAAATTGGGCCAGTTGGGCCGCATAAAAATATTTCTGCAGATCAGATAGCCCTAGCCCTCCCTTCTGATTTGGTGTGAATAGAGTGTGTTTGTTCAACCTGGGCCTCTTGTCTACCCATATAAACTGGAGAATGTTTTTTTGAAATGATATCAGGTCAGATCTGACTAATGCCACTGGTAAGGTGCGAAACAAGTACGATATTCGTGGAAGAATATTCATTTTTATTCAGTGAAGTCTGCCAAACCACGATGGAGGATGGATTTGCCACCTAGATAGGTCCCCTGACAGGCATCTGTATAGGGCCAGGTAATTGTGTGCGTATAGGGTGTGTTGGGCTGGGGTCAATCGTATTCCTGGGTAAGGTAGGGCTTCTGACTCCCATTTAATATGCTGCGATTGTTCGAGAGCTTCCCGTGTAGAGCTCAGCAAAGAGATATTTAGTGCCCTTGATTTGTCGTGGTTAATTTTAAGGCCCGAGATTTCTGAAAATGGTTTTAGGATTGCATGTAGGTTGGGGAGGGAGGTGATAGGCGAGGACAGTGCCAGCAATAGGTCATCCGCGAATAGTAAGCACTTGTGTTCTCTATCTCCACACTCTATACTCCTGTAAATACTTTTTTATATCTTTTCATGATCCCCTCCCTTTGGGGACTGGACCGCAGGGCAGTATTCCAACATGATAACGACCCCAAACACACCTCCAAGATGACCACTGCCTTGCTAAAGAAGCTGAGGGTAAAGGTGATGGACTGGCCAAGCATGTCTCCAGACCTAAACCCTATTGAGCATCTGTGGGACATCCTCAAATGGAAGGTGGAGGAGCTCAAGGTCTCTAACATCCACCAGCTCTGTGATGTCATCATGGAGGAGGGGAAGAGGACTCCAGTGACAACCTGTGAAGCTCTGGTGACCTCCATGCCCAAGAGGGTTAAGGCAGTGCTGGAAAATAATGGTGGCCACACAAAATATTGACACTTTGGGCCCAATTTGTACATTTTTACTTAGGGGTGTACTCACTTTTGTTGCCAGCGGTTTAGACATTAATGGCTGTGTGTTGAGTTATTTTGAGGGGACAGCAAATTTACACTGTTATACAAGCTGTACACTCACTACTTTACATTGTAGCAAAGTGTCATTTCTTCAGTGTTGTCACATGAAAAGATAATAAAATATTTACAGAAATGTGAGGGGTGTATTCACTTTTGTGAGATACTGTGTGTGTGTGTATGTGTATATTTATTATTATTATTATCTTTTTTTTTTTTTTTAGTCAAAACTACACCATGAAATATGTATTGTAGCTAAGCTGTTTTGTTTCTACACTTTATCACCGCCTGTGACAAGTTTGTTTAGTTACCGTCAGTGCAGGGAAATTGGAAAGAAAACTTTCCTTTAAGGACAAGAGATGAAAGCAGCAAATTGCACATTTAGGACAAAGACGACCGGTATAAATAGCCATAAAGGAAGCTATGTATGCCAAACTGCAAGAGCCTTCCCCTAACAGGAAGTAGGGGGTCGGAAATGGCATCTATTAGCAATATATAATTAACTTTGTTGTTTTCACACCTCCACATAAGTTTTGTCGTCTTATATTTTGCTTTCCCTGGTTTATCCTTTCCCCTTTATTCACTTTTTACATAAAACATTTCTTTTATCATTACCTTATTTTAGACCTGAATACCTTATTTTAGACTCAGTGACATAATCATTAGATCTCTGTGCTTCTCTGTGCTATGCGAGCAGATTGTGTCTGGTGGGAGGAGCCCGGCCTCCGTTCTCCTCTGAAAAGCTCTCAGCCCTGATGCAAGCAGTGGGCGGGCTATTGGGAGGAGTTATGCAAATATCAAGATGGGTGGGTGTCAGTCTGGATAGGTGGGTGCTCCTAGGCAGGTTGTATTTGCATGCAGACCACCCTAGGTAATGTTCATGTTTGAAGCTGAGCCTCTATGATTTAACCACTTCAGCACTCGGAAGGATTTACCCCCTTAATGACCGGGCCATTTTTTGAGATTCGACACTGCGTCACTTTAACAATTGCGCGGTCGTGCGACGTTGTACCCAAACACAATTGACGTCCTTTTTTTCCCCACTGAGTCCCACTGTCTGTATCAATTGACGCAGCAGCAGGACTCGGGAGCGAGCAGGCACGGGTGCCCCCGTGGGGGCACCCGATGAAGGGGAGGAGCCAGGAGTGTTTATACTGTGGCAGGTTGGCTCGGCTGAGCAAATTGCCATAGGTGTACGTTGGGCTTGTACACGGTGATTTGTGGGCACGCGCTCCCATCGGCCAGTGGGGGAGCTAATAAGTGGGTCTGGTGGACTCAATGTCTGCCAGCCGCCCGGGATCGTTCCCCGTAGTGACAGAACGGGGATCTACCTGTGTAAACGAGGCAAGTCTCCATTCTGACTGGGGAGATCACACAGATCCTGTCTTTCTGCTATGCAGGAAGACAGATCTGTGTGTTGTCCCAGTGAGCCCATCCCCTGTACAGTTAGAACACACAGCATTAACCCCTTGATCGCCCCTGATGTTAACCCCTTCCCTGCCAGTGTCATTAGTACAATAACAGTGCATATCTTTAGCACTGATTACTGTAATAATGTCACTGGTTATTATTATTATTATACAGGATTTATATAGCGCCAACAGTTTACACAGCACTTTACAACTTGAGGGTAGACAGTACAAATATAATACACTTTAATACAGTGGGAATCAGAGGGGCCTGCTCCTTAGAGCTTACAATCTAAGGTTCCCAAAAAAAGTGTACAAAATGTCAGTTAGGTGTCCGATCGGTCCACCGCAATGTCGCAGTGCCGCTAAAAATCACTGATCGCCGCCATTACTAGTAAAAGAGAAATAAATAATAAAAATGCCAAAAATCTATCCCCTATTTTGTAGACGTTATAACTTTTGAGCAAACCAATCAATATACACTTATTGGGATATGTAGCAGAATATATATCGGCCTAAACTGATGAATACATTTAGTTTTATTACTTTTTTTTTGGAAATGTTTTATAGCTAAAAGTAAAAAATGTTTTTTTTTTTTTTCAAAACTGTCGGCCTTTTTTTGTTTATAGTGCAAAAAATTAAAAAACGCAGAGTTGATCAAATACCACCAAAAGAAAGCTCTAATGGTGTGAAAAGGACGACATTAATTTTACAGAGTACAGCGTACACGATCGCGCAATTGTCAGTTAAAGCAGCGCAGTGCCAAATTTGTAAAAAGTGCTCTGGTCAGGAAGTGTGTAAAATCTTCCGGGGCTGAAGTGGTTAATGTCCCCCACTAATTCTACAGGACATGTCTTAGCCTTACCTTGCCTCCAGCTTGTTTCCATCTCGGTGGGATTACAATCTGCTTATATATACATGTATTCCCTAGTGTTAGGATTTTCAGGACACCGCTTTACTGGTTATGGCGACAATAGTAGCACAATATGATTTCCATGTCCTTTAAAAAACATTTATAAAATCAGTAAGGATCTGGAAATTTACAGTTTGTATTAAAAAAAAAAAAGTCTATTTTCTTTATGTAATTATAGTTTTATGTCCCCCAGGGGGACAACGTACATGTAGTACTTTGTTCCATCTTCCTATATGTTATGGAAGGCGAACTACGAGGCCAGACAGGATCCGCCCTCCCCCCACAGCCTTTCCGACAACGCAGCTGGCAAAGACACGACTGCACTGATAACTGGCTGATTTTTTGCAACTCCAAGCATTTTCCTAAAACCGGCAAGAGCAATGCAAAGGGACAGGAAGCTGACACGCCTCCTTCTCGTGCATTCCTCTTGCTGGTACTTGTCTCATTAAAAGTGCTTACAGCCATTGACTCTCCATAGATAAGCGTCGGCTATCAATGTAGCGATCTCTTTGCTAGCTGTGTTGTCAGGTGGCTGGGAGGGCAGGTGGGTGGGGGGGGGGGGACCATGTCTGATCAGGTAGCTAGCCTTTCACAGTACAGTAAAACCTTGGTTTGAGAGTAACTTGATTTGAGAGCGTTTTGCAAGACAAGCAGAATTTTTTAATGAAATTTGACTTGATATACAAGCAATGTCTTGATATACAAGTAGCGTGACATCACAACAGAGTATAAAAGAGAAGAGAGGCACCTCTAAGTGTAGCAATATGGTTACATTTAATGAAGGTACAACATTTAGCAACTCACATGGTTGATAACCCCGGATGCCTGCATACTTAAATGTGTCTCTTTTAATCATCAACCATGTGAGTTGCTAAATGTTGTACCTTCATTAAATGTAACCATATTGCTACACTTAGAGGCGCCTCTCTTCTCTTTCAGGGCTTGCTTATACTTGACTAAATTACTGGCGCACAACAAACGTTCCTATAGCGTTTGTATGGCGTTAGTATGGACGTCAGACAGGCGTCAATGAGGTATAAAATGGGGCATTTTACAAGCGTTAAAACACCCTATCCATGGTTTCATAGCACTTGATGAGCATTAAAAACTGCTCCACAATGGAAAGTTACAAATTTAACGCGCCGCAACCGCATCAATACCGCATCAAAAACGCCTGCCAAAGCGTTTGTGTAGCATTACCATAAACTTGAATGGGAGGCATTGAAAGGCTTCAAACGCCTCCTGACTTGACATAAGGCTTTAATTTTGAAGCGACGCAACACTTAGTGTGAATAGCACTATGTGCTGTCTATTGTATCTTGTGCATAGGCGTTTGAGGGGCATTTTTAATGCCTGTCAAACGCCTCTCAAATGCATGCTCTTAATGCCAGTGTGAAGTAAGCCTTATACTCTGGAGCTCCTGCTGGATTTTGCTTCTAATCCCCCTGTGGAGGCTTCCATTTTGTGGATGGACATTTTATGGTTACACAACTTGATCACATTGCTAGAATCTTTTTATATGGTCTTTAAACTGAAGGACTTATGAAAAAATGCTTGTGGAACGAATCATTTGAGTTTTTATTATTTCTTATGGGGAAATTCGCTTTGATATACAAGTGCTTTGGATTACAAGCATGTTTCTGGAACCAATTATGCTCGCAATCCAAGGTTTTACTGTATCTAGATAGATGGGACAAAGTATTACATGTACTTTGTTCCCTGGGGGACAGAAGACTTTCTTCTTTAAAGCGGAGTTCCAGTCATATATATTTTTTTTTTACAGTATTCAGCTACAATAAATACAAATAACAACCTTTGGAAATTTTTTTTTTTTTACACACCTTTTCAGGTCTGTTGCTAGGGGTTCCCTCGTAATCTGCCTCTTCCTCTCCAAGGCGCCTGACGTCACTTCCCTCGGCGCCCGTGCTCGCTAGTGTTCCTGGGAGATGTCTGTCATAATTTCCCAGGAGTCACTGGGCAGCGCCGAGGGCTTCGTTGCCATCACAACGAGGGGCGGGCACTTACGACGCCCATTGTGATGGCAGCGTCAAAAGTGTACGGCGCTGCGCCGTACATACTGCGCATGCGCGAGAGCGGGCGGTGCATGCTGGTCACTCATCTGCACCAGAGCCCGGAAGATAGTGCCTTGTGGGCTTCACATGCCCACAAGCACTATGGAAACTGCCACGAAAGAGGAATAAAAGATATATTTCTCTATGAAATCAGCAATCGAGCGCCGATTAATCACACAAACGTGAGTGCTCTAAATAAGCCTTAGAGAAAAAAATATACATTCTAAAAAAAAAAAAATTATAACAGTGGGAACTCCGCTTTAAGACCTTTTTAAGAAAAAAACAAGTTCTGAGGGGCTCTACAAAGCTATGCCCTGTTTTCAGCGTATGGGGAATACTACAACGTATTTTAATACCAACTGGGGGATGGATGCCTACTTGCCTATTCCCATATTTCTTATTTATTGTGGAGTCACTACATTACAGTAACTGTTGGATATTTTTTCCAATTGGTTGCTGTGCAGCATTTGTTTTGCAATGTATATGTTATGCTCTCGCAGGGGTCTCAAACTGGCGGCCCTCCAGCTGTTGCAAAACTACAAGTCCCACGAGGCATTGCAAGGCTGACAGTTACAAGCATGACTCCCATGGGCAGAGGCATGATGGGACTTGTAGTTCTGCAACAGCTGGAGTGCCACCAGTTTGAGACCCCCTGGTCTTAAGGCCTTACATTATCTATTTTCTGTGCTCCAACAGGTGTTGAAGGAAAGAAAATTGCTCGATTCCCCCATCAACACAGTCAGTGTTTTTGGAGGAATCCATATTGTGCTCCCCATGCTCCCTGCTGGTAAAATACAATAATCACTGCTGGTGGCTATAGCCTCTGGCAGTGATCGTTAAAAAAAAAAAAAAAAAAAAAAGCGGACGGGCTGGTTGCACTGAAGTCGATCAAATTCAGTACAACCAGCCTGCCCATAGATGGCTCAAAATTAGGCCGGTCCATGCTGAACTGGCTGGCCAAATTTCGATCCATCTATGGCCTGACTTAAAGAGGAGCTCTGGGGCTCCTTCAGAAAAAAATTAAGTCCGCCGCCATTTCGGCTCACGGAAACCGGCAGTGAAGCCTTGTGGCTTCACAGCCAGTTTCCTTTTGCACATGCGCGAAGCGCTGCGATTTGTAAATGGTCAGAAGCGGAAGGAGGCGGGGGCCGACGGAGGTGGGAGCAGGGACCTGTCAAAACCCGGTACCCGCTTCTCCGCCTGAAAGGTGCCAAATGTGGGGGGGGGCTCATGTAGAAAAAGCAGTGCAGCAAACAAGACAAACAAGACAAAAACAAAACAAAACTAATCCAATAGATCAAAAATTAATAATAGGAGAGAGTCCATAGTGTAAAAAGCACCATCAAATGTCCATAAACGGTGGTCCTAAGGATGACAAACAGTGTGATCGTGTGACGGCCGGCCTCCACCAACATTGAGTCCTAACTGCTCACCTCAAAGAGTGGACCCCTGAGTATATCAGTCAGGTCACACAGGCAGTCCCTGCACGAGGGTAAATATACTGGTCAGCTGGATGGAAGAATCGCTGGAGACAGGTGTCCAATAATGGCATAAGATACCCTGTGTCATAGCCAAGAACTCCGGTGGGCTTGTTATAAATCCTGGGGTTAGCTCAAACAGCTGCCAGACAAGCACTCCATCCCAGGAGCAAGCTGCTGCTTGCTCCTGGGATGGAGTGCTTGTCTGGCAGCTGTTTGAGCTAACCCCAGGATTTATAACGAGCCCACCGGAGTGGATTGGATTAGATTTGTTTTGGTCTTGTTTGTCTATGCGCTGCACTGCTTTTTCAACATTTATTTACTGGGATTTGATATTTTGGTCCTCAGTGTTCTGCTGCTGTTTTATGGGATTTTTGCGCTGATTGATCTTTGTTATAAATATCTCGCTCATGTCACTCCTGCTGCTGTCTGTATATCCGCTGCCACTTGTTCCTGACCTTTGGCTTGTTCCTCAACCATACTTCTGCTTTATCCCAACCTGCAAGCACTTGTTACCGACCTTTGGCTTGTTTACTGACTATGCTTCTTCTGATCCCAACCTGCTATATTTGCTACTGGACCCCAGATTGCTCACCGCCTGGTGGGGTGATCCTGAGGACCGCGACCTGGTACTAACACACAGCAAAACCCATCTTCACCATCAGGAGCTCTGGCGAACACCGGTTAGTGCTTAGATCCCACACCTCAGGTGAGCCCCTGCCATCCACTAGGGTGACCTGTTTGTGTACTTATCCTGCCGGTCAGAGAGCCTCACTGCTGCTAAAGCTTCCGGGTCTCTGTGCCTGACCCCTGACCATGACAGTTGCTGTCAAGAACTCTGTTAGGAATATCCTTTAGTTTAATTCCCTTTATGGCTTCCTGTGTTGCCTTGGTTGTTTATTTGCTCTGAGTTCCCCAACACTGCAGGTGTGAACTGCTAGTTCTTCTCCTCAGGTGGTTTAAGATCTCCCCATGCTACAATAGGTTAACTTCTTTCTCATCTGGTTTCCCCTCTGTATGACCTTCATGCACACACTATTTCCAGTGTCTAAGTCTAATTTCTTTTCCCTCGATTGACTATATATCCCTAGCCAGTAGAGATGGGCCCGAGCCCATTCCTACTAGCCAGTGAGGGGTTTTCTCATGTATGTCCCACGTCTTCCTCCCGAAGAGTCACTCTTCTGTTTACTAGCCCTGTACTTCTCTGGAGTCCAGTTGCCATCTTAAATTGTTACTCTACTATGGTTCCCCATGAGGATAGAGGTAATCTCGAAGGTCCACAGTGGTTCCTGCTGTGTAGAGGTTGTTTCTTCCACTATTCTAGCTGTAATCTTTTGAGGAAGATTTCTTAATTTCTTCTACGCGTTAGTTCCTCAGCAGAGGGCCTCTTCTTTTTTGGATGTGTCCTGAAAGATTCTGGAATCCCACGCTAATATTCCTGCCTAACCCCTTTTCTACCCAATGGTTGTTGATTTCCTTACCCTCTTCTAATGCCCCGTACACACGGTCGGATTTTCCGATGGAAAATGTCCGATTGGAGCGTGTTGTCGGAAATTCCGACCGTGTGTGGGCTCCATCGGACATTTTCCATCAGATTTTCCGACACACAAAGTTGTAGAGCAGGAGATAAAATTTTCCGACAACAAAATCCGTTGTCGGAAATTTCGATCGTGTGTACACAAATCCGACGGACAAAGTGCCACGCATGCTCAGAATAAATAAAGAGATGAAAGCTATTGGGCACTGCCCCGTTTATAGTCCCGACGTACGTGTTTTACGTCACCGCGTTCAGAACGATCGGATTTTCCGACAACTTTGTGTGACCGTGTGTATGCAAGACAAGTTTGAGCCAACATCCGTCGGAAAAAAGCCTAGGATTTTGTTGTCGGAATGTCCGAACAAAGTCCGACCGTGTGTACGCCCTATTACACTGGTGCTCAAGGTAGGCCTATTGAAAGTTTTTTTTTTTCTTTGCTCAGGATTAACCTATTGAACCTTAGCATCCGTAATCTTCTGGAGTAGCTGGGACCTGTTGTGTAGAGGTTACTTCTTCCACTATTCTATCTGTAATATTTTGAGGAAGGTTTCCTAGTTTCTTCCACCTCTTAGTTCCTCAGTTGAGGACATCTCCTGTTTTGGGTGTGTCCCAAAAGATTCTGGAATCACACTCTGCGATTTTGCCAACCCCCCTTCCTACACAATGGTTGCCGATTTCCCTACCCTCTTCTTAGAATGTTCTTCAAAGTAGTACTATTTAAAGTTTCTTTTTTTTTCTTGGTTAAGATGAACCTATTGAGCCTTATCATCCGTTATCTTCCAAAGCGGTGGGGGTTAGTAGAACAAGGGGTTGTCACAGGCACTCATCAATAGTGGCCATCTATGCCACTGGACTTGTGTCTTTTTTCAACCCCACCTACTATGCCTGCCCTTTCCGCCCAGTTTCTCCATTCATAGAAACCTTTACTACAGCTTCTATGAATGAAACGTGACCTGTGAATGGAGGGGTTTAGACCTTTCAGTCATCTGCCCGCCCTCCATCCGTAGACTGTTTTTCATTCATAAAAGCCCTGGTAAAGGTTTCTATAAATGGAGGAGCTGGGTGGAAAGGGCTCTAGTTGCACTCTCTTGATAAATGATTTTGACAACCCCTTGGTTCTATTAATCCCTGTTGCTCTGGAAGATTACGGCAGCAGGGTTGGGGGGGCATCAAAGGGGAAGATTTTGGAGGACACAGCAGCACAATGCAAATATCTCACCAAAGGTAAGTAATGTCCCTTTTGCTGATTTTTTTTGTTTTAGGTAAAGTTAGGCTTTAAAGCATCCATTCTCAACCTTTTTACCTTTGGGGAACACTTGAAATAAATTTCAGGTCTTGGGGAAACCCTTCTAAAACCAATTCATTGGGGGTCAGTGGGAAAAATGTCTACCTTGGTCGTCAGTGTGAAGCATGACTCCTTTATAGTTAGCAAAAAAGGATAATTGATGCCATGCCACTGACTCTGTCATGTTGTGTTGGCCCCAGAACTACACAGACACCCTCAAATGGGTGTCCAATTAGCTATTGCTTAAGGAACCCCTAGCAATCTCTGGAGGAACCCTAAGGTTCCACGGAACCCTGGTTGAGAATGGCTGCTTTAAAGGGTATTCTTTTATATTTGCTGGATTTTTCCTTTAAGCTACGGGACAGTGAACAGCCAAGTGATTTCTTTTCATGAGAAAAGGCCCGCGTTCAGATAATCCCAATAACAACCTCCCATCCATCACTGCGGAGTTTCTGATGCCCGATGCTGCCGTATAATTGGATTTGTTTGTGCAGAACCGTGATAGGACAGCTGGCAGTAGATTGCAGCGACACATGTCATCTGTGGATTAGAGCGATCTCCCAGGCCATGATGTAAATTCAGATAACACATGAGGAGAGGTGTGCAGAATAGACATCCGCTAATATAGGAGAGGGGACCGGGGCGTCGTTCATAGAGGAGACCGGCAATGACATGACTAGGCATGCGCCTCATTAGAGAACCAAAGACCTCATCATGTCCCCTTCATAAACCTTTCCATGACATCTTCCTGATTACAACTTTCCTTTCATTCTTCCCTTTACAAATAAATTGCAGTATATCTGAAGCTGAATTTTTTTTTTTTCTTTTTGGATAAAGTAAGGGAGGGTTAAGGGTTCATTTTTTGCCATCTTGGGGAAATTTTCTCAGACTTCCTGTTCTCTATCAACAACAAGATGTGAGAGGAAATGATCCCAAAGGAAGGAAAATACTCTTAGTTGTCACCATGACAAGTATTGTCACCTGTTCTGATGACAACTCAACATTTTGATTTCCCATCACCCTCAGTCCCATGGTGTAACTAACTATAGTCATAGCAGCCCTGGCAGCTGCTATAGGGCCCAGAGTGGGAGGACGACCCTAAACATACAGCCAGAGCTACAATGGAATGGTTTGGATCAAAGCATATTCATGTGTTAGGATGGCCCAGTCACAGTCCAGACCTAAATCCAATTGAGAATCTGTGGCAAGACTTGAAAATTGCTGTTCACAGACGCTCTCCATCCAATCTGACAGAGCTTGGGATATTTTGCAAAGAAGAATGGGCAACAATGTCCCTCTCTAGATGTGCAAAGCTGGTAGAGACATCCCCAAAAAGACTTGCAGCTGTAATTGCAGAGAAAGGGGGTTCTACAAAGTATTGACTCAGGGGAGCGCTATACAAATGTACCCCACACTTTTCACATATTTGTAAAAAAATTTGAAAACAAAACCATTTATCATTTTCCTTCCAATTCACAATTATGTGCCACTTTGTGTTGGTCTATCACATAAAATCCCGATAAAATACATTTATATTTTTGGTTGTAACATGACAAAATGTGGAAAATTTCAAGGGATATAAATACTTTTTTCAAGGCACTGCAGTTCATCTTTTATGTTTTTTCTGTAAAGGTTACCTAACATGTTAGGTTTATAGAGTAATAGACAAGAGCAATTTTTTTTTTAACTCTTTATATAAGTTTGCAAAATTCATTTTTTTTCAATCATGGATGGTCCCTTCCATGTTGGTAAGATTACTTTTTTTTTTAATTCTCTTTTATTCGTTTTATGGAGAGGTTGAGTTACAAAACAGGGCCTTTTGGGCATACCCAGGCCCAGAAAAGCATACAAAACAATAACAAAACAGATAACTGAACAAGGTACAGTGTGCCAACCACTATACAGGATCTCACAAAAGAGAGTACACCCCTCACATTTCTGTAAATATTTTCTTCTATCTTTTCATGTGACAACACTGAAGAAATGACACTTTGCTACAATGTAAAGTAGTGAGTGTACAGCTTGTATAACAGTGTAAATTTGCTGTCCCCTCAAAATAATTCAACACACAGCCATTAATGTCTAAACCGCTGGCAACAAAAATGAGTACACCCCTAAGTGAAAATGTCCAAATTGGGCCCAAAGTGTCAATATTTTGTGTGGCCACCATTATTTTCCAGCACTGCCTTAACCACTGGAGTCCTCTTCCACTCCTCCATGATGACATCACAGAGCTGGTGGATGTTGGAGACCTTGCGCTCCTCCACCTTCTGTTTGAGGATGCCCCGCAGATGATCAATAGGGTTTAGGTCTGGAGACATGCTTGGCCAGGCCATCACCTTTACCCTCAGCTTCTTTAGCAAGGCAGTGGTCATCTTGGAGGTGTGTTTGGGGTCATTATCATGTTGGAATACTGCCCTGCGGCCCAGTCTCCGAAGGGAGGGGATCATGCTCTGCTTCAGTATATCACAGTACATGTTGGCATTCAAGGTTCCCTCAATGATCTGTAGCTCCCCAGTGCCGGCAGCACTCATGCAGCCCCAGACCATGGCACTCCCACCACCATGCTTGACTGTAGGCAAGACACACTTGTCTTTGTACTCCTCACCTGGTTGCCGCCACACACGCTTGACACCATCTGAACCAAATAAGTTTATCTTGTTCTCATCAGACCACAGGACATGGTTTCAGTAATCAATGTCCTTAGTATGTTTATCTTCAGCAAACTGTTTGTGGGCTTTCTTGTGCATCATCTTTAGAAGAGGCAGACCAATTTGATGCAGTGTGTGGCGTATGGTCTGAGCACTGACAGGCTGACCCCCCGCCCCTTCAACCTCTACAGCAATGCTGGCAGCACTCATACGTCTATTTCCCAAAGGCAACCTCTGGATATAACGCTGAGCACGTGCACTCAACTTCTTTGGTTGACCATGGCGAGGCCTGTTCTGAGGGGAACCTGTCCTGTTATACCGCTGTATGGTCTTGGCCACCGTACTGCAGCTCAGTTTCAGGGTCCTGGCAATCTTCTTATAGCCTAGGCCATTTTTATGTAGAGCAACAATTCTTTTTTTCAGATCCTCAGAGAGTTCTTTGCCATGAGGTGCCATGTTGAACTTCCAGTGACCAGTATGAGAGAGTGAGAGCGATAACACCAAATTTAACACACCTGCTCCCTATTCACACCTGAGACCTTGTAACACTAATGAGTCACATGACACCGGGGAGGCAAAATGGCTAATTGGGCCCAATTTGGACATTTTCACTTAGGGGTGTACTCACTTTTGTTGCCAGCGGTTTAGACATTAATGGCTGTGTGTTGAGTTATTTTGAGGGGACAGCAAATTTACACTGTTATACAAGCTGTACACTCACTACTTTACATTGTAGCCACGTGTCATTTCTTCAGTGTTATCACGTGAAAAGATAATAAAATATTTACATAATGTGAGGGGTGTACTTACTTTTGTGACATACTGTATATCCTCAGATACACCAAGGCAAAATAAATGAAAAGGGGAGGAGCAAGCAACCATCCTACTAAGTTCCCCAAGTCACTAAAAAGGATAGATACTACCACAGATTGCGACAATAACCAGGTGGCACACCAGACTCCACTGGCTCAGATGTTCCTATAGAGGCCCATAAGTCTCTCGTGACGTAAAGTCACTATTTAAGTCAATGATGGCCCAGCATAAGATTCATTTGTAGTGACCGAGTTAATCCATGGATCCCAAAACTTACGGAATTTCTTGTATTACCGAATTTAGCAGAGATTTCCAAAAATCCAGAGTTGGTGCCATAGTTGCTTTCCATTTTAGAACAATGGCCTTCAATGCATAGAACAAGAGGAGGGTAAGATGACCTTTTAAGCATAAAAATAACAGATTTACAAAAGAACTTTGGAACGTTTAGGGATGCTTAGGTCACCAGGACTACCCAATGGACAGTTTTTAGGTTAACAAATATTGGGGAGCTTCAAAGCAGTGAGATGAAGTTGTCCGCCAACCAGAAATCATAACATAGCAGCATGTGTTCCACCATGCCCAGGGAAGGAGAGGTAGGAGGGAAGGAAGCCCAGGTTATTTAATTTGGTTGGGGTGTAGTAGAGCTGGTGAAAGGTTGAATTACTCTGCCTTAAGATGAAATCATGGAGCCCTTATAGCAGTGATTGTCAACTTATGAGCTAAAGGGGGCCTCAAATGGGGCCCCTGACATCATCAAAAGGCTGCACGTAATGTTCAATATATGTACTGCCAGAGAGCTTATCAGAGACTGCAGACCTAGTAGAAGAAATGAGGGTCAGAGAATGAGGACAGGATACATTGTTGGCTGGGCAGATGCTCCAGAGGACAATACAAAATGGGGAACATGTTACATGAGACTGGTAGAGATCAATGCTATTACCCCAATCAATATTCTCGCTATAGACTGCTAAGGGTCCAAGGGCTGAACATCATATTCCAAAGGAATGCATTCCACCCTCGGGCCACAGGTTGGGCACCAGGGCCTTATAGATATCTTCAAACTCCAACCAGTCCTGCTCTGTGGGTTGGAATGACTGTGTGTGCCATTTGGCTTTGGCCTTTGGTATCTGGAAGAGGAGACAAGGGCCACTTAGTTTTGGCAAATGTGTTTTGATCACTCTCAGCATTCTATCTGTTGTTCATCTCATTGGACTGTGTTCTTTTTGGCAGTGCTCCAAGGCTTATTCCACCCAGTTCCTGGACACGTTTGATGCGCACAACATGGCGGTGGACGCAGTACGGTGGAACCCATTCCACCCCAAAGTCTTCATCACCTGCAGCTCGGACTGGACAGTGAAGATCTGGGAACATAACATCAAGTACGTACTACCAGCCTGGTATTTGGAACTCCAGTCTTCTCATAGCAAACCTTTTATCAAGCGTTATGGCAGATACTCACCTGCTTCTGTTGTGTAACAGTTATGATAGGCTATTCCTGCTGAATCCTAGCCAAATGAACAATAAATGGGAGAGAACTTTCATTCAGATCACATGATCAGAATATTTTCATAAGCTATATATCACTTTATCACACAGCACCCAGGACAAGAATCTCATCTAATATATACAGTGCTAGGCCTAGAGCAGTAAGGACATGGAGATTGGTAGAAATGTCACATTCCATGTTATGGGATGACTGGAAGCTGGACAGGAAGTGAGGGGAAATCTCTCTAAAGCTGGCCATAGACGGCTGAATTGATTGATCAACTTGGGTACAACCAGCCTGTCAGCTTTTAAATGTGACTATTGTTAGCGGCTATTATAGCCGCTAACAGTAATAACTGTGTTCTGCCTGCCCCTTCTAGGAGAACACAATGTCTATATTATAAGGTATTCCCCCATCAACACAGTCAGTGTTGATGGGGGATTCGAGCGATCTACTTTCCTGCAACCCATGGTTGCAGGTAAGAAAATCGCTCCGTCTATGGATGACAAAGTGGTTGTAAACCTAGTTACACCACCTTTACCTACAGGTAAGCCTATAATAAAGCTTACCTGTAGGTACTGGGAATATCTTCTAAACCTGCACAGTTTAGGAGATATATACTGTATACACTTGCCCGACATCGGCGCATGCGCACTGAATAAAGGGCACAATCGCGCTGTTTTTAAAGGGCCTGTGCTGTGACCGGCGGCTCCTGGGCACATGCCAGTCACAGAGTCGGAGTCCACGGCCCCAGAAGGAAGAGGGGTGAAGATGGATGCGGCCACCAGCGGGACATTGCGGGCTTCGTTTGCAGGTAAGTGTAACATAATGGGCTAGTATGCGATGCATACTAGCCCATTATGCTTTTACTTTGCAGGGGAAAAAAAGAAGAAGGAAAACCCACCAGGGTTTACTTCCTTATTAAAGTGTTACTGAACCCACAACAGTAAAATCAGTCTGTATTTACAGTTAAGCATGCTTGTTATACTCACTGTAGAACCTAAGGGATTAACCCTCTGCATTGTGTAAAAAGGCTGTTTGATCCTGTTTTCTCTGTTCCTCCCCTTCTTCCACTGTCCCCAATCCATCTTCTGATAGAACAGAGGCTAGGGGACAAGCTGCACATGCTCAGTTTGGTGTGCTAGAGAATTGTGTTTTTTTTTTTGGGAGGGTGCACGTGATCAGCACAGGGCCAGTCAGCACTGTTCAGACAGAGGATGGGGGGTCCCGCAGCCTCATAGGAAAGTCAGAGTAGAATGAAAACTCCTCCTACAAGCTTTAACCAGACACTGATAGAAGTCACAAGACTGCTATATACTGCTGATGAGAAAAGGTATTTAGCAGTTTATATTTACTAAAATAATTGCATTTCCATGTTCTGTGTACTGTGTGGAGACCAGATATAGTGAATGCAGGGTCTTGGGTTTATTAACAATTTAAGGCCACAGTCACACATTTGGGGTTTTGTCATTGCATGTTCAAGCGCACAATTTCACACGCATTTAAGAAACGCATGTAAAATATCTGCTCACTTGTGTTGTCATGCATTTCAAATGGCACCCCAGACACAGCCAAGACGATGTGCGTTTGTCACTCATGGAACGCAGAACAGCATGCAAAAAATGCACAGATACGGTTTAACATGTGTGACAGAAACACAAAATGTGATTGCAGCCTAACAGAGCCCCAGATAGCAGGACAAAGAGATCAGGAGTTCTGATTCTTCCCTAACTCCATTCAGAACATAAAAAAAAAAATGGCTTGATTTTTAAAAGAAGAGGTACATTCTAAAAACTTCATAAAAGTTCAGCCCCTCTCCCTCTGCTCTCTCTGCTCTAGCCGTCAATTACCAGCTGTCATTTTGACAGCCGGTAATTGTCTTCAACTACACAACAGGAGCGACTGTCAAAATGACATTTTGCACCTCAAATGCGGATCACAAACGTAGTGCAGTGTGGGCACCAGATTGGTTGGTACCGCAGTAATATGTGATTTGGTGCGGCATGTTTTTCAAAAGTAGTGTGTGCACTACTATTTGTGTGGTCCGGTGCGATTTACAGCACACATTTTACACAGCATTTCTGAGCTCCAGAAGGCGGGGGGGGGGGTCTGATGTCATACACTGCACAGCATAGTGCAGAGAGCTGAGTGTAATCTGAGACCTGAGAAGTGGTAATGGACACACACCCTACTATACAGTCTCATAGGGAGACATGCACAGCTAAGGCAGTCAGTCACCTTCTATATGCTGGAGGGGAAGTGGAGCTGTCTCCTGGGATTGTCTGAGCATACATACGGGTTGCATGTAGGGGGAGCACATAGGAGGAATACAAAGAGATGCACATAGGGGGGAATACAAAGAGATGCACATAGGGGGAATACAAAGAGATGCACATAGGGGGGAATACAAAGAGATGCACATAGGGGGAATACAAAGAGGTGTACATAGGGGGAATACAAAGAGGTGCACATAGGGGGAATACAAAGAGATGTACATAGGGGGAATACAAAGAGGTGCACATAGGGGGAATACAAAGAGGTGCACATAGGGGGAATACAAAGAGGTGCACATAGGGGGAATACAAAGAGGTGCACATAGGGGGAATACAAAGAGGTGCACATAGGGGGAATACAAAGAGGTGCACATAGGGGGAATACAAAGAGGTGCACATAGGGGGAATACAAAGAGGTGCACATAGGGGGAATACAAAGAGATGCACATAGGGGGGAATACAAAGAGATGCACATAGGGGGAATACAAAGAGGTGTACATAGGGGGAATACAAAGAGGTGCACATAGGGGGAATACAAAGAGATGTACATAGGGGGAATACAAAGAGGTGCACATAGGGGGAATACAAAGAGGTGCACATAGGGGGAATACAAAGAGGTGCACATAGGGGGAATACAAAGAGGTGCACATAGGGGGAATACAAAGAGGTGCACATAGGGGGAATACAAAGAGGTGCACATAGGGGGAATACAAAGGTGGTGCACATAGGGGGAATACAAAGGGATGCACAGAGGGGGAATACAAAGAGATGCACATAGGGGGAATACAAAGGGATGTACATAGGGGAAATACAAAGGGATGCACACAGGGGTTGCATGTAAGGGGAGCACATAGGGGGAATACAAAGGGATGCACATTGGGGGAATACAAAGGGATGCACATAGGGGGAATACAAAGGAGGTGCACATGGGGAGTGCAAATAGGAGGTACATAGGGGTGAGAGCTAGACTGGTAAAATATGCAGAAATGGTTCTTACTGCTTATGATCTGACCCTATAACGATCTTCCTTTAGTATTAGTACATCATATATAATACACTATATTGGCAAAAGTATTGGGACGCCTGACACGCACATGAACTTTAACGGCTAGTTTACACTTGCTTCAAAACAAGGCTTCGGACACACTTTGTTAAAGTTCTCTGAACGCCAGTCAAAGCTCCTGTCACTAAATAAAATGGTTAGCTTACAGTCCTGTTTACACCTTGCTTTTGCTCTGTGCTTCCATGAGCCTTTTGGTGAGCCTTTGGTGGGGCTTCGGTGAAGCTTCAAGCGAGCTTTGACATAGACTTCTATGGAGGCTTTGAAGCACCACTAAAGCTGCATGGGGTATAGTTTTTGAAGCAAAGCAAAAGCAAGGTGTAAACAGGACTGTAAGCTAACCATTTTATTTAGTGACAGGAGCTTTGACTGGCGTTCAAAGAGCTCTAACAAAGCGTGCCCGAAGCCTAGTTTTGAAGCAAGTGTAAACTAGCCGTTAATGTGTTTTGAAGTCAAAGCAAGTGTAAATGAGCCCTAATAGCATCCCAGTCTTAGTCCGTAGGGTTCAATATTGAGTTGGCACACCCTTTGCAGCTATAACAGCTTCAACTCTTCTGGGAAGACCGTCCACAAGGTTTAGGAGTGTGTCTATGGGAATGTTTGACCATTCTTCCAGAAGCCCATTTGTGAGGTCAGGCACTGATGTTGGATGAGAAGACCTGGCTCGCAGTCTCCGCTCTAATTCATCCTAAAGGTGTTCTATTGGGTTAAGGTCAGGACTCTGTGCAGGTCAGGACTCTGTGCAGGCCAGTCAACTTCCTCCACCCCAAACTCGCTCATCCATGTCTTTATGGATCTTGCTTTGTGTACTGGTGCGCGGTCATGTTGGAACAGGAAGGGGCCATCCCCAAACTGTTCCCACAAAGTTGGGAGCATGAAATGTCCAAAATGTCTTGGTATGCTGACGCCTTAAGAGTTTCCTTCACTGGAACTAAGGGGCCAAGCCCAATCCCTGAAAAACAACCCCACACCATAATCCCCCCTCCACCAAATGATATGGACCAGTACACAAAGCAAGGTTCATAAAGACATGGGTGAGAAAATTTGGGGTGGAGGAACTTGACTGGCTTGCACAGAGTCCTGACCTCAACCCAATAGAACACCTTTGGCATGAATTAGAGTGGAGACTGCGAGCCAGGCCTTCTCGTCCAACATCAGTGCCTGACCTCACAAATGCGCTTCTGGAAGAATGGTCAAACATTCCCATAGACACACTCCTAAACCTTGTGGACAGCCTTCCCAGAAGAAATGAAGCTGTTATAGCTGTAAAGGGTGGGCCAACTCTAAATTGAACCCTACGGACTAAAACTAGGATGTCATTAAAGTTCATGTGGGTGTAAAGGCAGGTGTCCCAATACTTTTGACAATATAGTGTATGACTGTGTGTATAGCGAAGGAAATTGTGTCACTGTGCTACAGACGTAATTCCAATGTTCCAGTCTCATTTATTGACTATGATCCCGCCAGTGCCTAGGAAGGTATGAGCCGCCACTTCCAGCTCACACAAAGTCCTCCATCCACCTCTGCTCCTCTATTAGTGGTGTCCTCACTGCTCATTATGTACTTTTCCTTTGTGCCTGCCAGTCAGGGCAGTTATATTACCGCTACTGACCACCGACTTCCTCTCACAGGACTCCCATGTTTGTGTTTGACCTAAACTCTGCAGTGGGGGACGTAGCCTGGGCGCCATACTCCTCCACCATCTTCGCCGCCGTTACCACCGATGGCAAGGTAGGTCACTACTTCTACACTGCTGATCTGTACATCTTCTGATAACGGGGTGTTTGGGATCTGTACATTGAATGTTCATGCTGATGAAAGGAATAGCTAATACAATCCTGCTGTTCTCAGCTGTATAGAGAAATGTCATAATTATTCATGATTTCTTATAGTTTATAGAATCATTACTAAGCGTGGAACACTCTAAAAAGTCCAAAATTGCTGTCTGTGTCTGGGGACATTCGTCCTAGACAATCACTGTTCTGTCCTAAGGAAAAGCATATTATCATAGAGTGTAAGCTCTTGTGGTGTAGAGACTGATGTGACTGGTTTTGTGTACAGCACTGCACTTTATGTCAGAGCTATATAAATGTATAATAATAATGTGTGACTGTGGGGGGACATTAAAGTGTAAGCTCCTCTGGTACAGAGACTGATGTGACTGGCATAGTGTTCTCTGTACAGCACTGTGGTATATGTCAGAGCTATATAAATGTATTATAATATTAATAGTGTATGACATTGGGGGGACATTAGAGTATACATTTTTTTAATTAAAAAATCATACAAACCAACAAAAACAAGCGTGCTTACATCAGCAAGTAAAGAAAACCGTTTCCTGACAAGATAACATATTAAGAAACATATTTTAATGACAACAAAAAAGAGACTACAAACCCCGAACCTCAACTTAAACATAATCCAGGCTTAGAAACCTTTTGATATTTAATCCCCATCAGGATGCGATTCCAAACCACCCCCATTAACCCCTCCCCCCACATCATTCACCCCGACTTCCACATCATTCACCTTGCATTCTGCACCAGCCACCCCCCCACCCCCCCACCATCCAATCCATCCCTCACTCCACCCTTCAGTGTCTGCCGACCTCCAGCCGCACTTCTGCCACGCCGAGGAGGAGGGGTTGGCACCACCATACATTCTGGTCCAGCACCCTCCACTGCCTTCACTACACTAGGAGAAACAATAGGTGTGGACACAGACTTGACAACCACACTTTCTGACACTGACTGGGGAACCACAGACTGGGAGGACACTGACACCACAGACTGGGAAGACACTGACACCACAGCTGGCCTCACAGACACAGATTCTGACAGGACAGAGACACTAGGATCCCCTGGTACAACCTCCACCAACCCAGACTCTTCTCTATCCAGACGGAAAAATTCCTCCTCTAACTCTGGCTTATTGTGCAAAGCCTCAGGGCACCGGCTATAAGGGTGACCAACCTTATCACATAGGTTACATTTAATGATGTTACAGTCCCTTGCCAGATGCCCCAGTTCCTGACACAAAGAATACTTCTGTTCTGCACTTTAGAGGAGAAATGTCCCTTGACTCCACATTTATGGCACACCTTAGTTTGATCAGGGTAGAAGGCAGTAATCCAATCTCTACCAATAAAAGCAGAGGAGGGCAAATGCTGGACCACATTCCCACACACACTCAACCTCATTGACACTGACCACCCACCCGTCCAGATTCCTCTATCATTCACAATCTTTTTTAGGGTACACAATGTTTCACCAAACCTCCTCAACCAGACCCATAAATCCTCGGTGGGTATAGACTCATTCCTTGTCAGGATAGTCACATTCTTAATCAAGCACTGACGTGAGACAACTTTGGGGACAAGCCCCTTCCAGTCCGGCTGGTCCCTATATACATGCTCAAACCGCTCCCAAAACAGATCCAGCGATTCTGGACGCACAAATGATAAATCATATTCATAGGAACCAGCCGGACTGATAAGCGCATAAATATCCTCTGCCTTAAATCCCATAGCTAGGATCTTATCCACAACCTCCCTCCTGATAGGTGGAATATCTCCTCCTTCCCACCTGAGCTGTACCACATTCCTGAGTTTAATGGAAGAAGGTGCGTTAGGTGAAAATCGCACAACTGGCTCCCTTCCACCAGCAGCAGCATGACTTTCTCCCAACACAGCCTTAGCATAGTTCATAACTGGGACAGATGACACATTAACTGGCTGCATAGGATCCTCTGAAATCTGGTTTGTCATGCGACATTCCTGCTCTGCATTTTCAATGTTCATGCGACATTCCTGCTCTGCACTTTTAATGTCCATGTGGGACTCCTCACAGTCAGCAGAAACTTCTCTGTTTAGATACATGCCTGCATTCCCATGATCTTCATCTGATGGGTTGGTGCTACTCAAGGGAGATTCCATTTCTATAATGGTCTGCAGCAATCCGCCATTTTCCTCAACCTCCTCCTGAGATGACCCAGGCTGCTGGGGAGGGAGGGGGGCAGATACTGATTCGGGTGCAACTATGGTTGCCACCTCATCCCTTTAAACCCGAACACATATTTATTACACAGGTTCTGTGTCTGATTAAAGTGTTAATTAAACTCACTTGGTGCCTTATCTGCATTTAATTAGCCTCAGAACCTGTGTAATTCAAAGGTGTTCGGGTTTAAAGGGATGAGGTGGCAACTCTAGGTGCAACAGATGCTGAGACAGGGGTAGTACTGGGGCCACCACGTGAAGCCACTTCCTTACTCCCCATCCATACTGTCGCCATTACTGCGGCATCCACCCTCTGGCTGGTACTGGCACAGGCACTCTCCTTCATCTGTTGGCATCTCTCCTCATTCTTACACTTTTCTTTTAACACACTGGTGCTTTCCTTCAAAGAAGCAACCAACTTCTCCTGCTTTCTCAGTGCCTCTTCCAGAGACTTCAGCTTGGAGACTTCCCTCTTACTATTCCCACTTATTTTGCAGAGATTTCTTTTTCTTGAGATCTTCTGTCATGACAGAAAGTTTCTGTTCCTCTTTAGCAATGCAGCGAAGTCTGTTCACCACTCTATCCTGGAGGACTGGTAAGGACTCCTCCTGCATAGGGACAAGCCCAGGATCCATTGCAGCTTGAGCACATGGAGTAGGCCCCAGTGCCTCTGGAGAGCCTCCACCTTCATCTCCCCCCACCCACTGCATGGGGGCTGGGGGAGAAGCCTGCAGGACAGGCCCAGGCTTGATGTTTCCTCTAGCTGAGATCCCAGCAGACTGAGCCAACAGCACCCTGCAAAACAGCACCACCTGGTGGAGAAACTCCTCTGGTACAGAGACTGATGTGACTGGCTCAGTGTTCTCTGTACAGCACTGTGCTATATGTCAGAGCTATATAAATGTATAATAATAGTGTGTGACTGTGGGGGGACATTAGAGTGTAAGCTCCTCTGGTACAAAGATTGATATGACTGGCTCAGTGTTCTCTGTACAGCACTGCTGTATATGTCTTTATAAACAGTGTGAACAGGTTGGAGGTACAGCGTAGTGTGTTCAGATGTCTCCGAGGTATCACAGCGCGGTGATGATTCAATAACAGTCTGGAATATTAATGAAAAGTGAGGCTCGTGCCGTAGCTCATCCATCATGTCAGAGAAATAGAATTGTCCTCTGGCCCCCAGGTAATATTTATACGTACATGATAAGACAGTTTGACAGAATAGAGCGCTCTCCTGCCTAGGGGAGCTCAGATTCTACTTCTCAATCTGATTTTTGCCCACTCTATGGGTAGAGTTGAGTTTGAGGCTCACCGCTGTCTTCTGCACTTTATTTTGGTGAAGCGTGTTTAAAGTGTACCTGTACGCTTTTTAATGGCAGGCAGTATATAATCATCTTATCATGATCCTCCAGGAGCAAAGATAAAACCTGGTACTTCCAGGTATGGGGAGCATATACTGTAACGCACTTCCCCTTTCTCCCCATGTGATAGCACAGGTGCTTGGTGATTGGCCATTCAGGCACCCAGTGTTGTCCCATAGGGGTGGTGAAAGAATGCCCAGCCCAGTCTAATCTCCAGGCCACAACTTAGAAGGTGCACAGGGCCAGATGGGTAAGTAGACATTTACTGCTGATGGGGCCACCATAAAAGTGAACCTGTTGCTTTGCCCTGTATAGTGAAATCACAGGTTTACTTGACACACAACTGCCCCAATTTCCTAAGTGACAACTGATGAAGGGGGGAAAACCCCCACACACTGTCATGGGATTAGGGGGAGGGGTGTTCTTTCTGGGGGTGCAGGGGGAGTTTGCTTAGCAACATGTTGCATGTTACACCCTAAATACGGGTTGAAAAAGGTGGAGTTAGCACTTATAATCAGGTCATTTCTGCATCATTTGTCCTATTCCCATAGACAGGAGATGTACAGTAATCCCCCTCACAGCAGGTGAGAGGAATATCCTGTACACATGATAGGTAAAGATTCACCATCTGACCCAAATGCATTGTGAGTAATGGCTGCTGTATTGTGCAGAGCAAAGAGAATCAGGACTTCACTGTGTATTTCTAGAAATGAGGTGGAAAGTTCTCAGGCTATAGGCCCAAAGCTTTACAAACCTTACTTCTTCTTCCATACGGGACATGGCATTTTAGCACCCTATTGTGCATATTTTCCAGAGTTCCAAAAACCTGGGATCTATGTTTCCTACCCCGATAGAATTCTATTTCTGAGCACATATCCCACCCAATCCCACATTTCTTTCAATAATGGAGTTCCTTTCCTTTAAGTTGCAAAAGTATTCCTGACATTGCTTGCTCCTCCCTAAGCTTCTTCCCTCTCTTAGGCATTTGTGTCTTACTAATAGGGATGAGCTATTACAGCGAACATTATGGGGCGTTCGCGGGAAATTCGAGTGCCGCGGGACACCCCATAATTCACTGCGAGATCGCAGTGCATTGCTGTATGATGATTGGCCAAAGCAAGCACCTGACCTGCATGCTTTGGCCAATCATAGCGCGCTCTGCTGAAAGAGCCATAATTGGTCTAAAGCAGGGTGTCTTTGGCCAATCTTGGCTCAGGGGGACTAAGTCCACGCCCCACACTATATAAGGCTGCTTACATAGTGGCCGTGTATAGTGTGCAGAGGGCGATAGATTGAGCTAGATTAGGCAGGCAGGTTAGTTAGTGGCAGTGTATTTGATATATATATATATATATATACTCTGCATTTGGCTTAGACTAGGTATTCAGTGTAGACTCTATATTCAGTCAGTGCAGGCAGTGTAGTGTACATAACACAGTGTATTGAAGTGGTTATGGGGGACCCTGCGCCAAAATGTAAAAAAAGACAATGGCGTGGGGGCCCCCCCAAAATCCATACCAGACTTTAAGCTGTTAGCCCGAGTCAGGGGTCTTCAAACTTTCTAAACAGAAACCAGTTTACTATCCTTCAGGATTTAGGAGGGTAAGACTGGCCAGTGGGAGTAAAAAATGCCCTATTATTGGTTTTAGTGGGAGGAATAACTCCCTATTGAGAGTGTCAGTGGGAGGAATAGTGCCCTATTGATGGTGTCAGTAGGAGTAATAGTGCCTCATATTTGGTATCAGTGGGAGGAATAGTGTCCTGAGGGCCAGATGAAGGCAAGCAAAGGGTCGCATTTGACCCCAAGGCTGCAGCTTGGATACCACTAGTCTGTTATTTTCCTGTTGAGGTAGTTGTACCACCAGCTCATTTCTCTAGGGTGGATGATAATGGGCCTCACTTGATAGGTGAGGCCCATTGTTCCTTCATATTTTAGTTTTCCATTCCCTTCTGGGATTATCTGCCCTGGTCTGGAACACTAGGTTGATCTTTAGTGTCATTCTTATGATAATGACCATTTCTTATAAGGTTGACTCTTCTCCATCAAGCCCTTGTTGAAACATTAATTCCTTCTCCTACTCTTGTGGAAAGATTCCCTATCTGTAAGATCACTCAGTGGCCTTTTTCCACCCCTGTGTTGGATTACTTTTGGGCATCCTACTTGTCCAAGAATTACAATTATAATTTTGTGTCCCTCAAAAAAATACGATTTTTGTACTTACCATAAAATGCTTTTCTTGAAATTCTTTGAGGGACACAGGAAAGCAGTAATTCTTGGACTTGTGGGTTATGTGCCTGCCTGAAGGTTTGGACACTTGCAATAAAAAAAAATTAGGCAAGCCACCATATAACCTCGCCTCCATCAATCATATCTCCTTTTTTTACGAGCAAGAAAATAAAGCCTAATTACACAGAGGTGCAAAGCCTGCTTCCCTCAATGGACGAAAAAAAAACATGTTAAACATATTGTTTTTTTCTTGTTTTATTACTGATTTTTCTTTTGTGTGGAGGTCTCCTTTAAAGCAGAGACCCCCTATTAGTACGACGCTTATATTTTTGTTTCAGAAGTTGTATAACTTCATTGCCTTGTCCTTACTATATGGAAATTGGAGCACTCTGTGAGAACGATAGACGTTTCCAGGGGTGAGCGTATCGGTATTCCGAGCATTGTGAAGTGCTGGAATTGTCTCGTATTTGGCTGGTGGTACTGGAGAGATTTTGGCGCTGTAATTCATCAGCTGGGCTCTTGGCCTGCCATCTCTTCTTTGTCCTCAGGGAGGTTTTCATTACTCACAAGGATGTCATTGTTCAGCCACTGAGAAGACGTGTATAGCCAAGGCTCCATTCTGGCATGGGGGCTTATAAATAGACTGGAGAAGCATTATCTGCAGCCTGAGAACTTTCCACCTCTCCTCTGGCCTTGACAGTCATTGCCGCTTGTCGCTGGTCACATGATCCTGCAAAATGATGGGAGGGTCATCAGTGGCAGGGTCCTGAGGCACTTAGACTTTTTCATTGTAGAACTGCTGATAGAAAACATTAGAAACTGGCAGGCAAAGTACTGCGCTACCAACAGTGTATCAATACAATTAAAGTGCTAATTAATAAAGTGCATACATATAAAATGCTAGATGAAAAAAGCAGCTAAACTTCTATAGTGTAACCAACACCTCTAAAAATGTATATCGTGTAGTGAAGTAGTGCTAATATAGTTCGTCAAAAAAAACCAAAAAAAAAAACAAGGAATTTCTCAGATGCTCATGGCAAATATAAACTCATATAAAAGTGTTCAAAGTCCTAAAAGGTGCATCCCATAATATGCAATAATTCAATAATGCAATGAAATCCAGTAAAGTGTATCACATAAAACTAAACTAAAAGTAAATTGATTCCCAGGAGTAATCGGCATCCAAAAAAATCAGGTGACTCAAAGAGATGATCAGTTCCAAAGTGAAAAATATAAATCAGAGTACATAACCAAAGAGACGAGGGGGATAAGGACAGGTGAAAGATTCCAAATTAAAGATGTAAGATATTAAACATGTCTTTCTGCAATCCTCCCCCAGTAGTGCTAGCCTCTCACCTTATAGATAGACCCCAACGGGTCTAATGGGGCAACATTGACCAACCAGCCTGTTGTTGAAGCTTTCCTCACAGCTTTCAAGGGATCACTGCAACTTTTGTCTGGGCTCCACGGTCTTTTCCTAGACGAAAGTTTTCTCTCAATCCTATAGGTGGGGCAACAGTAAACAGCCAGCCTGTTGTTGAAGCTTTCCTGACAAGGTCCAAGGGATCGCTGTAACTTTTTCTCCGGTCTCCATGGTCCTTTCCTAGAAAAAAAGTTTCTCCCAATCCGCAAGATAGAAGATAAAAAAGAAGGCTCTCCATAGTGTAGGTTTAAAAGTTCAAAAGTAATTGATTAAAACAATATAAAAATTCCTTTACAATAAAAATGGCAACAGCAGTTCAGGCAGCAAAAAAACGTGTCAAACAAATGAAAAGACTTCCGGTCACGGCCGTAACCGGAAGTGACGTCACCAAGCTCCTCTGGACTAGTTGCGTCACAACACACGTGGCTTCATCAAGGGACTTGATGAAGTCATGTGTGTTGTGACGCAACTAGTCGGGAAACTGGTCCCTATTCTAAATCTCCTCTTAAAGCTGAAGTTTAATCTGCTCATATTTTTGCTCTCCCTGGTCCTCCCTTTCTCTTCAGAAATAAAGTAGAAATGTGCCCCAAGGGGGATAGTATGGGCAGTGTGTCACCGGGAAATGGATGGATGGTGCAAGTGTCAAATACACAAATGTTGTTAAAAATTTATAACAAAAGTTTATTGAATACAAAATATACACAAATATCTATGATTATAAAATCACAAAAAGTGGAAGAGACAATGAACAATTGTAGTCAAACTGCTAAGGTGCTTTGGTATGTCATTCCAGCAAATTCAAAAATAACTCACTGGGGTGAGAATACGGCAACACAGAATACTCTACATGTTTCGGAATATAGAGAGACTCAGTTCCCTCTATAATATGTATTTCCTTCTTCAGGAGTTTCAGGGGAGCAGTTTTGATATTTTTCTAGAAAAAAGAAAAGGGGATATATATATGTATATGGGTATATGTCAGTAAATGTATTTAGCACCAACATAGGGTATAAAACCATTATATCTTGAAGTATGAGAGACTGTTATATTACAGACAAGGCATATAGACAGAACAAGGTCTCAGACTGAACAAGCATATGTATATAAATGTACTCACAGAACAATCGACTCTTCAGCTTATATATTATACACAAATATACCAAGAGAAGGACTCCCACTTCCTTAAATACAGAGGGTTACATTGGCTGATCAAAAATCCAGGTACTGGATGTGATTGAATGGGTGAAAGTTTGGAGTACTTTGCAGTTTATGGCTCTGATGTTAATCCCCACCGAGGCGGCAGGCCAGGGCTCACAAGAACCACTAATGCTGGGCGGACTGCACACACATCTACAAGGTTAAAGAAAAAAAGGGGGGTAAAAAACTATACATCTCACAATAGAGACATTAAGCTAGTAGACCCTTGTATACAAAGGGGTTTTGTTTTGTTTTGAAGGTCTGTATCATCACACAGCAAGATGTGTGAGGGAATGAACCATGTGTATAGCAGACAAGGTTGAGATTACATACCTGGTCTCTGATGTTTCATAATGTGAGCATATCATGCAGGGAAAACACGCTTCTCTTGGCTGTGTAGCAGAGGAGAGTGTGTATCATGTTGGTACTAAATACTCTATATGGTGTGGGGTGTGGAGTTTACAGGCCAATCACTGGTTTGAAGGGCGGAGTAAGCTCAGAGGATGGTAATGTAACTAATTGCAAAACAGACCAGAGCGTGCTAGCCAAGGGAGACATCAGCTGTGTGTACAAACAGTGTGACGTCTGCCCATTGTGGTTCCTCGGCCTGAGCGGCGGCCGGCACCAGCGCGTCAGTGGGCGCGGTGACGTCATCCATCGACAGAGGCCGCCCACACGGAGAGGAAGCAGCCTGATGGGGGAAGAGTGGAAGGTTCCTAATGCGCAGGCGCGGGACAGGACGTCGGGCGCGTGCGCGTCAGCGCTGCTGAGGAAATGCCTCTGTCCCCAGGGACGGGATACAGAGGCCTTTCCGTGTCGGGGAGCACCGACGATCCATCCCGGCGGGGACAGCAATCAAAACCACATCTGCAGATCCAATAATTTCAATAAGATCCAAGGGACTTGATGAAGTCATGTGTGTTGTGACGCAACTAGTGGGGAAACTGGTCCCTATTCTAAATCTCCTCTTAAAGCTGAAGTTTAATCTGCTCATATTTTTGCTCTCCCTGGTCCTCCCTTTCTCTTCAAAACAACATACTAGTGAAGCTCACAGTGTGCAGTGAAATCAGAGTAAGCAATTTCAGTAGAGGAGAAGAGCCTGTACCACTGTGCAAGACTGAAGGGAAGGCTGGAGGTTGCTTTAACATATCGGTGTAATTTTGCAAGTCATTTTCAGAGTTTTTTATCTGCAGCTTTCATTAAAGTTGTCCCTGGTGATCCTGCCATGAAGGCCCTTGTTCAGGCTGTTTTGCTTTGTCTTTTAAGATTACTTTGCGGAAGGAAGAATATAATAAAAACCTCTGGTGTATTAATGTGCTTTACTAAACAAAAATGCTGTACTCACATAAACTACAATGTTAGGAAAACAATACACGACATACAGCATAATACAAAATATGCATATAATATACACATGCACAAGCTATCTATCTTTCCTAGCAAATTAGCATGGGCAATGTATGTGATAGGGATTCACTAAACAGTTACTTAACTTGGGTTATTCTGTAGATTTAGTGTCATTCCCAGGTTAATGTTACCTCCTTGCACAGACTTATTTTGTTGCTATGTGATTTTGGAGGCCCCTTCCTTCTTTATTATGGAGCTGTCTTCTCTTCAAGACTGCTCCTCGGAGTCCACTAAAAGGAATTATCTTTGTCTTCAGCACATGGCTGAGTTCAAGTCCCTTGTTCCCTCCCCTTACTTCCTGCCAAACATCACTTCATGTTGCATGAGCTTCATGAACCAGTCAAACAGGTTCATTAGCTTATGAATAGGGGAAGCCTATCTTCGAAAAACAATAAATGGTAATCAAAATGTGTTATCCATACTTGTATGCTATAAGAAAATAATTAAAATAGCTAATGCAACACACAGGGTGACAACCCTCTGTCCTTGTTCCCTGGTTGCTGTTTTGCATTGTCAAATATCCAGTGAAGACTATTAGTGGCCTATTAGACTATTAGTGACACTTTCAGGAAACCCAACCGGAGAAAAGCCATGCCATTGCTAAAATATTAGAAAAATACAGTACAAGTTCATATGCAGCACTAAAAAGTCAGGATATATACTACGAAGGATAGTAGTTTAGCAAAAGAAAAGAGTGCTCAGTGAAATTATCTGCCGTTACTTTATCTGCTTGATCAATCCCAGAGCGAATCCCAATCGGCCTGATCACACCATCTACTTTGTGGTAACATGTGACAAACACATCCATTACAACAGTATGCAACAATGTACCTTACACGTGTTGGCCCATTGCTCTACCATTTTAGTTAGCACCACAGCACATGGTCAAAACGCAACTGCACGGAACACACCATAGCGCACCAGGGTGCTGCCAAAGAATGCAGTACAATGTTTTGTTTTCTATACATTGCGCTACTTTCTAGTGTGAATAGGCCCTTAGACATTCAGTAGTCATTTCACCAAAGGCAATAACCCAGAGACATGTCAAGGATGCCACATTCCATGAAACATCATGCTTGTAAGAAAGGCAGAAGAGGCAGGGAGGAAAGAGAGGTGGGCAGAGAGGAGTAGCAGGAATGGAAGAAGATGGTACAGGAGGAAGGGTGGGTAGGAAGAAGAGGTGGAGCGTCAGTCTAGAAGAACAATTGGGCAAGGAGGAGAGGGAGACAAAAAATATTGAGTAGGAAGGAGCAGTGTACAAGAAGGCAGTAGAAAGAGGTCAGGAAGGAGTGATGGGAGGGTAAAAGGTAAAAGGGGAAGCAAAGTAGGAGGAGCTGGCAGGAAGAAGAGGTGGCAAGAGATGAGAGGTAGGCAGGGAGGAGGAGTGGGTAGGAAAAAGAGGAGAGCAAGAAATGTGAGTTCGGCAGAGAAAAGAAGACAAGAAGAACTGGGAAGGAGTGAGAGGTGGGCAGGGAGGAGGAGATGACAAGGAGACCTGAGAAGGAGTGAGAGGTGGGCAGGGAGGGGAAGCAGTTGTAAACCGCGGACATTGCAAAAAAAGAAAAAACCCTGCAAGGCAGTGGCATAATATGTTAGTATGCATCACATACTAGCACATTATGAAATATTCACCTTGGAACTAAGCCCTCTAGCGCTGTAATATCACTGCTGAGAGGGCTGACAAGTTCCCCCTGTCTTTCTTCTGGGTTTGTGTGCTCCGGCTATGCGATTGTCCGGAGCCGCAATGACATCACTCCCGCGCTAAAGCGTGGGAGTCCTCGGTTCCGGCACGAATCTCTGAAGTTCTGACAAGGTATGCCGGACCTTCAGAGCGCATGTGATGTCACTGGCTGCATGCAGGGTTGAATATCTCCTAAACGGTGCACATTTAGGAGATACTCATTTTACCTACAGGTAAGCTTTATTATAGGCTTACCTGTAGGTAAAAATGACCAAGCGGGTTTTACAACCGCTTTAAGAAGGTGTGAGAGGTGGGCAGGGAGGAGGAGCGGACAAGAAGAAGACTTGAGAAGGAGTGAGAGGTCGGCAGGGAGGAACAGACAGGAAGAAGATGTGAGAAGGAGTGAGAGGTGGGCAGGGAGGAGGAGTGGACAAGAAGAAGACTTGAGAAGGAGTGAGAGGTGGGCAGGCAAGAAGAAGACTTGAGGACTTGAGAAGGAGTGACAGGTGAGCAGGGAGAATGAGCAGACAGGAAGCAGACCTGGGAAGGAGTGAAAGGTGGGCAGGGAGGAGGAGTGCACAGGTAGAAGACCCGGGAAGGAGTGAGAGGTGGACAGGGTGGCAGTGGCGGATGGTGTTTTTTTTTATTTGGGGGGGGGGGGGTCGGGGTAAAGCAGACCTGGGAAGGAGTGAAAGGTGAGCACGGAGGAGGAGCAGACAGGAAGAAGATGTGAGAAGGAGTGAGAGGTGGGCAGGGAGGAGGAGTGGACAAGAAGAAGACTTGAGAAGGAGTGAGAGGTGGGCAGGGAGGAGGAGTGGACAAGAAGAAGACTTGAGGACTTGAGAAGGAGTGACAGGTGAGCACGGAGGAGGAGCAGACAGGAAGCAGACCTGGGAAGGAGTGAAAGGTGGGCAGGGAGGAGGAGTGCACAGGTAGAAGACCCGGGAAGGAGTGAGAGGTGGACAGGGTGGCAGTGGCGGATGGTGTTTTTTTTATTTGGGGGGGGGGGGGTCGGGGTAAAGCCGACCTGGGAAGGAGTGAAAGGTGAGCATGGAGGAGGAGCAGACAGGAAGGAGTGAAAGGTGAGCACGGAGGAGGAGCAGACAGGAAGCAGACCTGGGAAGAAGTGAAAGGTGGGCAGGGAGGAGGAGTGCACAGGTAGAAGACCCGGGAAGGAGTGAGAGGTGGACAGGGTGGCAGTGGCGGATGGTGTTTTTTTTATTTGGGGGGGGGGGGTCGGGGTAAAGCAGACCTGGGAAGGAGTGAAAGGTGAGCACGGAGGAGGAGCAGACAGGAAGGAGTGAAAGGTGAGCACGGAGGAGGAGCAGACAGGAAGCAGACCTGGGAAGGAGTGAAAGGTGAGCAGGGAGGAGGAGTGCACAGGAAGAAGACCTGAGAAGGAGTGAGAGGTGGGCAGGGAAGAGGCGCAAGCAAGAAGAAGACTTTAGAAGGAGTGTGAGGTGGGCAGGGAGGAGGAGGAGTGGACAAAAATAAGACTTGAGAAGGAGTGAGAGGTGGGCAGGGAGGAGGAGGAGTGGACAAGAATAAGACTTGAGAAGGAGTGAGAGGTGGGCAGGGAGGAGGAGCAGACAAGGAGAAGACCTGGGAAAAGGTGAGAGGTCGGCAGGGGAAAGGAGCAGAACAGAAGAGGACCTGGGAAGGAGTGAGAGGTCGGCAGGGAGGAGGAATGCACAGGAAGAAGATCTGGGAAGGAGTGAGAGATGGGTAGGAAGGAGTTGTGGACAGGTGCTCCTGATGCTGCATGTAAAGTTTAAGTATATGTTAAAGGCCTTATGTTAAAGTTGAAATCCAGGTAGAAACTCAAATACAGGAATGGAATACATATATAAGAGCTGTTTTCCTAGCCAAAGAATATGTATTTCTGTTCCTGCACTACTGTCGCACAGCTAGGTTGGTGACCTGACTTTTCCTTAACGCAGCTAGGTCACCTCCCTGCCTTCATCTACTGAACAGTGAAAGTTACAGACCGATGAGGACATCTCTCTCTACTTTCTGTAAATGGGACTACAATAGGTTCCCTGGTAAATGTAATAAAACAGAAATAGGAATGAATGTGTAGATATTTTGCTTTCTTTTATTATGAAAGAAAAAGCATAGTTGGTAGTAGCAAAAGCAAAAGATGAATGGAGAGATCTTGGTGTACTGAGGGTGACACAATCTTGTACGCAATGATAAATGGCTTATTAGAAATCTTTCTGTGTGACTTTCCTGCAGCGTATGCGCCATTATCTGTAATCATCCCCCATAATTCCTTGTGTCCTGCCGCTGACCCCCACCATCTCTCTGAATTTCTCTCTCATCCTCCTTCCACTTATACTCTGCAGATGGAGAAAATATTACAGTTTATAAACTCAGCTCTCGCAGGTCAGGTACAATCACATTTCCATAATTTAATATGTATTTCTTCATTTCACACACACTGAGGACTAACGAGCTGTAGCTGGGAAGCGGATCACATGACTTTGTGCTTATTAATCACCCAGGTGGGCTCAAACATTCTGCTGGGGTTCGTTCTCCACCTCCATCCCGCTTCTCATCCTTATGATGGTCATATTCTACTGTATAACCGCCTATTGTGGCCGGCGGGGGGGGATCATTCATAGCTATAGCGCTACTCTCTGAATCCCACTGATCACTAATGTAAGGGGCATCCTTTCTCAAACTGGCTAGCAATTTAAAGGGACATTCTTCATCCCACTGGCAAGGTAAGGAGCATCCTTTGTTCAACTGACCACCGATGTAAGAGGCATTCCTCCATTCCTCCTCCCACTGACCACCAATTTAAAGTGGCTGTATACCCACACATGTCAAAAAAGAAAAAAAAAAACACCTTGTAAAGTCAAAGGCTAATGAGCTAGTATGCACCGCATACTAGCTCATTATGAAATATTTACCTTAGAACGAGGTCCCCGTATGGCAGCCCGGTCCACGGCAAGGGAGCTGACATTTTGCCCTCTGCGTTTTTTCCAGGTTTGCAGCTCCGGTGCTGTGAGCGGCCAGAGCTGCGATGATGTCAGTATTTTTCCCAGCAAGGTTCGGCAGTGTCTGTTGGACCTTCAGCCGGGCATTCACAGCGCATGTGCCGCTGACGTCAGGTACAGGTTTAGGTGATATTCATTTTACCTAAAGGTAAGCCTTATTTTAGGCTTACCTGTAGGTAAGAATTAAAAAAAGGGTATACAACCACTTTAAGAGAGCATTCTTCCCACTGGCCACCAATGTAAGGAATATTCTTCCTTCCAATGGCCACCAATGTAAGGGATATTCTTCCTTCCAATGGCCACCAATGTAAGGAGCATTCTTCCCACTGACCATCAATGGCAGGAGCATTCTTCTCACTGATCATCGATGTAAGGCGCATTCTTCCAAATGACCAAGAATCTAAGGGGCTTTCTTCTTCCCACTGACCACCAATGTAAGGGGCATTCTTCCTCCTACTGACCAACGGTTTAAGAGAGAAGTTTGGCCATACTTCTCTTCTGGGTCACAGGAGAGCAAAAGTAAGTGCCATTGGCTGACGTCACAGAGCCGTTGCAGGCTCTAGAAGGATCCCGATGTCGGGATCCACCCAGATGCCTGACCGGCAGACAGCTCACCCTCTCAGCGGGCTGCTGAGAGCCCCCCCAGCCACTTCAGCCCCCTCCCCAGTGTGGCACTTTAATGAGCACTGGAGGGGCAGAGCAGAGAGCGATGATTGACAGTCACCACTCTGCTCAGAGTGGACTGAAAACCGAGTGATCAGCCCTTGGAGCCCGAGAACTGAATCCAACACTTCTCCTTTTTCCACCCACTGATCACCAATGTAGGGCTTTCTGCCACTGACCACCAATGTAAAGGGCATTCTTCCTTCCCCCAACCTCCAATGTAAGGGGCATTATACCTTCCACTGACCACCAATGTAAGGGGCATTCTTCCTCCCCCCAACCACCAATGTAAGGGGCATTATACCTTCCACTGACCACCAATGTAAGGGGCATTCTTCCTTCCCCCAACCTCCAATGCAAGGGGCATTATAACCCCCACTGGGAGGGATATTCTTCCTTCCAATGACCAAGAATGTAAGGGGCATTATTCCTCCCACTGACCACCAATGTAAGGGACATTCTTCCTTCCAGTGACTACCAATGTATGGAACATTCTTCCTGCCATTGATCATAAATGTAAGGGGCATAATACCTCCCACTGACCACCAATGTAAAGGGCATTCTTTCTCTCACTGACCACCAAGTCAGGGGCCGTCCCATTACCCCCCCCCCCCCAGTGACTTCCAATGAAAGGAGGCATTCTTCTTATAATTGACTACCAGTGTAAGGGGAATTCTTCCTCCCACAGACTCTCTATAACAATGAGAAGTAGAATTAGTAGCCCCTATCACTGGGGATTAGTGGGAAGAATTGCCCATTCTGTTAGAAGGAGCCTGAACTCCTAAAGTACACTCAGTGGCTGTACCCGGAGGGAGAGCAAATCCTCCACCCCCTTCTAGGTGTCAATGACTAAACTCCAGGAAATATTCGGAATTGTTTTTAAAGGTTGTGAGAAAAGATAGGGTCTGCTGGCACTGGTTATATCCCAGGTTATGATGGTGGTGGTGTCGGTAAACCTGACATAAATAGGTATGGTGGGGTGGTGAGATGTGGTAGGGAACAGAGGTCAAATAGATTCCCAACTAAACTTTTCTCCAGGTGGAACCATGAGATGTCCTCATATATCGCTACAATGAGGAGCATCAGAGGAGGTGATACAAATAAACTTTTGCTGCATCTGGACAAATAATGAGACCTGTCCAATCTTTATTATAAGGCTGCCAGATCCAGTTTTAACTAGAACTGGTTGCTTGTTAGCCAGTGCTCTGCCATTTTCACTAAAGAGTTGTACAAGAAATGGTAATCTCCTAGTAAGTTCATCAAACAGTTTAGATACCATTGTCATCTACAAAGCCTAATGAACCATACACTTCCATCAGGAGGGGACCCCTCAGGTTCTACTTCCAATGAATCAATATGGTGTGTTAGCATTACCAAATTATATTATTGAAAAGAAAAATTGTGCTTATGACAAAAAAGCTGCATCACCTGATCTTAAAGTGGTTGTAAACCTCAAGCATGAAATAACATGAACAAAGCATATCCCTGTCTATTGTGTACTTGTCTCAATCCAAAGCACTAAGTGTTATTTCTGTCTGCTGCCTCCTTCCTCTGCTATCTGCATGAATCACTTCTGACATTTTTTCCTGACACCAAGAGAAAAATGGTGACGGGGAGGGAGCTCCAGCACATAGCCTGTAATTGACAGCCTCAGCTCTGTTCCTGTGTGAAAGGAAATAGTAGGTATTCTTGAGGACCACCCGTCTATTAGGTACACCAACAGGGCCCTCGGATATCTGGAGACACCATGAAACGAGAAGCAAGTTATGCATTCGTAAAATGTCTGCCTTTATTAGGTGTGTTACACTTTATATATGGTTCAACATACCAATAGAAAGAGGGGAGGGGGGAGTGGTTAGTAAATGATGTATTTGTATAGAAAGATATAGTTATATGGTTATACAAGTCAGTGACCCTTTAAGATACATTTATCATGAGTTAACATGGGTCAACAGGCCATCTGGTTATGAGTCATAAGTCATGCATCCTGTCCCATGGCCTACCAACCCACAACGATGTATATAGAGCACAGTGCTTGTGCAAGCATCTTTCTAAGCATTCTTTTATAGTTGCAGATTTAAGCTATCTTGTATACTGACATGGCAGAGCATATCAAAGCATATCAGTCACAATGGTTTAGACATATTACTACACTGTGTGCTGAGTGAAGGGTGGGGGGTGGGGGGGTCCCTTCCCTCCTCTCCCCTCCCCTCCAATCAGCTCTCACTGAGCTCTGCAGAGTGTAACTTCAGCTCCTTCCCCTTGCTTTCTGACAGCTTAGACAAGCTGTATTAATTCTGGACTTTGAACAGCCGCAGAGAAGAGAAGACTGCAGATAAACAGGTACAACTTCTGTAGGAGGATTTGTTTCATCCCGGTGTTTCACCTGAGGCCAGTCACTTCACTGGGTATATGTAAGGGTTTTACAACCACTTTAAGCCTGGGCATCTTAGATCTCATGGTCCCTGACTACTTGGAGTATGGTGGTGTTCCATGTTATTAGAGGCCAGGAAATTTCAAGAGAGATAAGAGGATCAACCACAACCATTATCGGCTTTATTCAGCAAAGCATTTGTATTCTTCCGTTCTAATTCTTAAAGGGAATCTGTAATATTTAAATGACTGTGTAGATAAATATACGAAAGAGTTTAGGTCATTATAAATAAAGTTATCATTGTTCATGATTAAAAAAAAAAAAAAAAGTTTCAGTATATACCTGTAGTTTGTAAATATATACAACGCATATACTAAAAATATGGGCCTTAAAACACGTTGATGATGTTGATGATGATGGCTTACAGCCTGGTTTCCTTCAATTGAACTTTGTAAAAAAAACATTAAAGAGACTGCAGTACATTGTTAAAGATCAGTGTTTGGATTAAACTGAATAATAAGAGAAGTTTCAGCTATAATTATTATAACTTGGAGGAAATCACAAGTAACCACACAGGGATTCACATAATGGAAAAGCGGGTGGGAGGTCCCCTACAGGAAACGGAGGAAGAGAGGCGAGACAGACAAGGTCTGTTGTAAAGTATCTGTATATGCGCACACACAAGGAACCTACTGGACACTATTATTTATTTCAGGTATTTATAAAGCGCTAACACCTAATGCATTACTTATTTTGAGAATGACACAAATATTAATTTTCACAAAGTCTGCTGCCTCAGTTTTTATAATGGCAATTTGCATATACTCCGGAATGTTATGAAGAGTGATCAGATGAATTGCAATTAATTACAAAGTCCCTCTTTGCCATGAAAATGAACTTCATCCCATAAAAAACATTTCCACTGCATTTGTGAAGAAGGCTTCAGGGGCGCCTAAAAAAGCCCAGCAAGTGCCAGGACCTTCTCCTACAGTTGTTTTAGCTGCGGGATCGGGGCACCACCAGTGCAGAGCTTCCTCAGGAAAGACAGGAGGCAAATGTGAGGCCATCTCCACCCACAGTGAGGAGAAGACTTTTGGAGGATGGCCTGGTATCAGGAAGGACAGCAAAGAAGACACTTCTCTCCAGGAAAAACATCAGGGACAGACTGATATTCTGCAACAGGTACAGGGATTGGACTGCTGAGGACTGGAGTAAAGTCATTTTCCCGGATGAATCCCCTTTCCAATTGTTTGGGGTATCCAGAAAAAAACCTTGTCCGGAGAAGAAAAGGTGAAGGTTATCATCAGTCCTGTGTCATGCCAACAGTAAAGCATTCTGAGACCATTCATGTGTGGGGTCGCTTCTCAGCCAAGGGAGTGGGCTCACCCACAATTTTGTCTAAGAACACCTCCATGAGTAAAGGATGGTGCAAAAACATCCTCCGAGAGCAACTTCTCCCAACCATCCAAGAACAGTTTGGTGAGGAACAATGCCTTTTCCAGCATGATGGAGCACCTTGCCATAAGTGCAAAAGTGATAACTAAGTGGCTTGGGGAAAAAAACATGGAAATTTTGGGCCCATGGCCAGGAAACTCCCCAGACCTTAATCCCATTGAGAGAAAAGGAAAAGAAAGGCGCCTCTAAGTGCAGTATGCAAAATTTAATAAAGTGCACAGAGGGTTAAAAGCACTTACAAGATTGTTGAGTGTTAAAAGACATGATAAAATCAGGAGTCCTCTTCTGTGGCATGTGTCCATCCTCAGCATGGTGGTAGAAAGCAGTGTAGAGCCGTCCAGCAGCTGTAAAGCGTTCTCATGCGTGTTGGAAAGAGGAGGCAGCAGGGAAGCCTGTATTCACTGCAGGACACACAAGGCTGATGGTGTCAGTGTAGAGAAGGGGGCGGAAACGCGTTTCGGAGCATGTGCGGCTCCTTCGTCAGGCCGCACATGCTCCGAAACAGCAGGCTTCCCTGCTGCCTCCTATTTCCAACACGTATGAGAACGCTGCTGGACGGCTCTAGTTCCTCTCCCAGTTCCTGGTAGCAGGGCGAGTGTGCTGAGCTCCTCCACCTTCCCAGCCTCTGCTCTCCAGAGCTTCCATGTGATCCTCAGTACAGAGGACAGGCGGGAGGGTCAGGATGGCCTAAAGGTGAGCTGGACAAGACTGCCCATTTACCTACCGGATGGAGCCATCCTGTTTTGCCTTTCTCCACATGGTGAAGTCGTACTAGGACGGTATCACTGACCGGGCACCTGGTTTATTTACAAGCTGATTTACAGCTTGCCTTTGGTAAGCGTGCAATTTACCTGGTGGTGGATTTTTCACACGGTGTCATCTGATGAATTGTTAAGCCTTATTGCACCCTTATTGAATATCATTGGGATTTTACATTTGGACTTTATTTCACTGCTGGGACTTTTTATTGTTTTATTTCTTCCTTTATAATCACTTAGGTTGTTTCAGTGTTTATTTCCGACACATATGTGGGTCCTTCAGGGATCTATCTATATATTATGAAAATTAATATTTGTGTCATTTTCAAAACTTTTGGCCATGGCTGTACATATACATCAGTCTCTGCCCTCAAGGAGCTTACCATCTAAGGTCCCTAAATCACATACTGTACATCCACATAATGCTAATTTAGACAGGAGCCAATTAACCATGTTTGGAGTGTGGGAGGAAACCGGAGTACCCGGAGGGAACCCACGCAGGCACAGAGAGAACATGCAACCTCTAGGCAGGGAGGGACGTGGTTGGGGGTTTGAACTGACAACCCTAGTGCTGCCATCTGGAAGTGTTTGCCACGTAGCTCTTGCAATATTCTGGCTCATTTATATCGATGGCAGACTCTTAACTTGATTCTGGGCTGCTTATTTAATTTTGAGCTGCTTCTGAGTTGCTTTTGCAATTTTATTGACTCATATAGGCAAATGCTGTTCACAACCAAAAAGCAGCTCTGCCATTGCATTAGCGTTGTGCAGAAACCGTTCCCTCCAAAATAATACATTGTATATTTAGCTTGTGGCTCCGCCTTTCCTTTGTTCCAAAGGTGCAGCCTCTGTAAGATTCTTTTGGCATTCAACACATCCATGAGCTGTGGTTCCTTCTTCTGGCCCTTGAGGGTGCAGCTGTGCATGGTAGCCAATCCGATTCCAGGTTTTCTGTCAAAGCTTACCACTTGCCGCCCGCCATATAGTAAAATCAGGGCGGAGTGATGCAGCTCTTGTTCTGGGACGCCGTCATATGATGGCATCCAGTTTAGCCGTGATCGCGGGGGGGGGGCGCGGCAATCGCAGTCGCGCCGTGTTCCTGGGACACGACCCCGATCCTGACTCATGTGATCGGCTGTGTCCAATCACTGCAGATCACATGTAAACAAGGAAGTGCTGTTTATTGGGTCCCTTCGCCTCACACTGACAGAGTGTGCGGAGAGGAGAGCCGTTCAGCGGCATCACCTCACAGAGAAGACGTGTAAAGGTAGTCAGGGCACTGGTCATTAGCGCCCTGATTACAATGCAGCCCCAACAGTGCCCATCAGTGAGTCCAATCTGTGCCCATCAGTTATGCCAATCAGTGCTGATTTTCAGTGCCCATAAATGCCACCTATCACTGCCCATCAGTGGTGCCTATCACTGCCCATCAGTGGCGCCTATCAGTGCTCATCAGTGCTGCATATCAGTCCCCATCAGTGCAGCCTCATCAGCGCACATCAGTGAAGGAGAAAAAATACTTATTTACAAAATTTTCTGACAGAAACGAAAAAAAAAAATGTTGGTATTTTTTTCATTTTTATAGCAAAAATAAAAAACCCCAGTGGTGATTAAATACCACCAAAAGAAAGCTTTATTTGTGTGAAGAAAATGAAAAAAAAAATTCATATGGGTACAGTGTAGCATGACCGCGCAATTGTCATTCAAAGTGCAACAATGCTGAAAGCTGAAAATTGGCCTGGGCAGGAAGGGGGTGAAAGTGCCCGGTATTGAAGTGGTTAATGGAACAAGCTGAAGTTAGAAGCTGATTGGCTACCATGCACAGCTGCACCAGATTTTGCACTCTCCGGTTTTAGTAGATAAACCCCTTCGTATCTGCATAAGTGGTCCATATAGTCAACCTGGTATAGATTTATTCACTTTCAGGTCATTACAGAAGACAAGGGGGCACTCCTTATGGCTGGAGGAAAAGAGATGTAAACTGCACAAGGCTTCTTTACAGTCAGAGCCCATTCACACAGGGGCAACACGACTTGCAGGTCGCCTCAGCGAGGCGACCTGCAAACGACTTCCGCGGCGACTTGCAAAACGACTTCTGTATAGAAGTCTATGCAAGTCGCCCCAAGTCGCCCCCAAAGTCGTACAGGAACCTTTTTCTAAGTCGGAGCGACTTGCGTCGCTCCGATTAGAACGGTTCCATTGTACAGAACGGGAGGCGACTTGTCAGGCGACTAGGTCGCCTGACAAGTCGTCCCTGTGTGAATGGGCTCTAAGAGCTGTGAAAATGTGGAATAGACTTCCTCAAGAACTAGCTTTGGCCAGTTTCCCCCGCTGAGGCAACTTCTAGGGCTTTTTTTTTTTTTTTTTTTTTTTTTTTACTTCCTCTGGATCAACAGTGGGTAAAAGGTTCTGTATATTTGTGTCTTTTTTCAACCTAACAGTAAGCACCCGGGTCTGAACCTGCGACCTCTGCTGTGTCTGGTGATGTCTCTTCTTGCTGAGTCACCTGAAATGCTGGACAGCTCCTTAGACAATTCCTTGAATTAAACCTTGTTTCTGGGGGAACCTTGAACTCTTTGCTCCTCCAATGAACTTCCTATTTAAAGTGGAGGTCCACCAAAATTTTTTTTTTTCAAAAGTCAGCAGCTACAAATACTGCAGCTGCTGACTTTTAAAATAAGGACACTTACCTGTCCAGGGTGCCCGCGATGTCGGCACCCGAGGCCGAACCGTCCCTCGGTCCTCGGGTGCTGCCGCTGCCATCTTCGGTAAGGGAGTCAGGAAGTGAAGCCTTCCGGCTTCACTTCCTGGTTCCCTACTGCGCATGCGCGAGTCGCGCTGCGCAATCCGAATGGCCCCTGCTATCTCTGGGACCCGTGTGTCTCCCAGCAGACAGCAGGGGGGGAAGTGGCGTAGCTCCCGCGGGAGTCTATGCCCGGAAGTGGGTGCAAACACCTGTATTATACAGGTATCTGCACCCCCTCCCCCCTGAAAGGTGCCAAATGTGACACCAGAGGGGGGGAGGGTTCCAAAAAGCAGAAGTTCCATTTTTGTGTGGAACTCCACTTTAAGCCATGCCTTTGCACTTCCCGATTGTCGATTTCTGTGCTCTCTCCAGCCAATATCTTGCTCTTTTCACTCCTGTTGCCAATCGTATCTTCACTTCGACTCGTTACCAACCTTTGGCTTGTTCCTCGACTACGATTCTGCTTTATCCCAACCTGTGACCACTTGTTGCCAACCTTTGGCTCTTTACTGACTACGCTTCTGCTTAATCCTTACCTACTATATCTGCTACTGGACCCAGGCATGTTCACCTCCTGGTGATGCAATCCTGAGGACCGCGACCTGGTACTAACATGCAGCAAAATCCATACCCACCATCAGGAGCTCTAGTGAACACCGGTTAGTGCTTAGACCTCGCACCTTGGGTGAGCTTGTGTCATCTGCCAGGAGTGACCTGCTTGTAATACCTTTCCAGATGGTCAGTGGGAGCCTCTCTAGCTACTGGTCTCTGAGCCTGAAACTTGACCGTGACAATCACTGTAACTACAGGACATAGCGGTGACATAGGGATCAAAACCAAGGAACCAGGGTGATTGGCATGGAACATGGGCACTACAGAGAACCCCCTTCTATGTTATGGAGATGAGTGAGGGAGGTGTTCTGTTGTCCAGCAGGGGAGAACGTAGAGCTAACAACATCACTTGGGGTTTCAGTGCAGCAGAGGAAGTGTTGTCAGTTCTCTAGGGGAAAATATAAGCTCTCTGTACTCCTAGCAGATCCAAATATAATTCTCTAAAGTTTTTTAAGATATAAAACCTGGGGAAATGTGCATGTACTGCAGAAATGGAGTTCATATGTTTTTTTTTGTTTTTGCCCAGACATACTGTACTATAAGCTATTCACATTCCCATACATACAGTATCTCAGGGACTGCAGATTGTATGTACCAGCCAGCAGCTCCATTCACACAGACCATTGTCGCCTTTCCAGTACACGCGCCTCTTTCTGTAGCGCCGCTTATCCTGCCGTCACTTCAGCTTCTGACCTTTATTTGGTGTAGAAACACAGCCAAGCGGAAAATGAAGTGGGAATTATTTAATCACACGCCGCGCAATGTGAAGTGCTTTTCTATTTCACCAGCACGCTCAGACTCTTCATCATCATTACGCCATCAGATCCATCAGCGCTCCGCCGCGTTCAGGGACCAATCAATAGGAGCTTAAGTGCTGATTACACAATCGGTGTTATTGGGGGTCAGAGGTCAGTGTGCTACAGACGGGTAAACCTGATACTTAACCTGGATCTACGTGTGTCCCGATACTCCTCCAGACACAACACAACCTTTATAAACGACAACCCCCCCTGCAAAGCATGCCTAATGATACAGACTGGATATGAAGCTCATTAAAGGAAATGCTTTATGTGTTTAATTTCTCCAATGACTTCTGCGGATATCATTTTATGAACACTATATTCCATCTGCGTTAGCAATAATAAAAAGGACAACTGCTGATGGCTGATGATCTGCTAATATTATACAGGAAACATTGTTAATGCGTGATTCCGGAAAGCCTGCAGAGTGTTCCTTCACTTTTAAGACTCCTGGCAGATATTTAGTATCAAACTGCAACCAAAAATAACATGATAAAAAGATTAGCCTATATAAAAATGAAAGAAAAACACCGCTTTTGTTACGCTATTCACTTTCAGTTCAGAACTCTCCCCTGCAGTACTTCTTTTCTGCCGCAAGATGGCCTCAGTCTGTTGACCTGGCAATATTCAATCTACTTTCTCTGAACCCAGGTCATCCTGGACCGCCCGTAGGCTCTGATTGGACGGTGAAAGGAGAATCAGCACAGTAATGAGCTGTTCTCTCTGTTCTGCTCTCTCCTCCTGTAGGTGAGGTCCAGCACAGTGTGGCGGCAATAACACACTCAGTCCCAGTGAAAGACTTGTATTGAAATAACACAGAAACAATTCACAAATAACCCAGTGGGAAGGCAACCCAACCGGGAACACTAATGCCCCGTACACACGAGCGGACTTTACGGCAGACTTTGCCCGGCAGACGGGATTTCATCGGACAATTCGATCGTGTGTGGGCTTCAGCGGACTTTGTTTTCTCAAAAGTTGGACGGACTTAGATTTGAAACATGTTTTAAATTAATCCGTCGAAATCGAGTCCGGTCCAAAAGTCCGCTCGTCTGTATGCTAGTACGACGGACAAAAAGCCACGCTAGGGCAGCTATTGGCTACTGGCTATGAACTTCCTTGTTTTAGTCCGGTCGTACGTCATCACGTACGAATTCAACGGACTTTGGTGGATTGTGTGTAGGCAAGTCCGTTCATTCAGAAAGTCCGTTGTAAAGTACGTCGAAAAGTCCGCCGGGCAAAGTCTGCTGTAAAGTCCGCTCGTGTGTACGCGGCATCACAGTTCCAACAGAGTGCAGCCCGACTGTCCTGTCTGAAGAGAGGGGCCTGGACATCTTGTGTCCAACAGGTAGGTGTCCAGGGAGGTTGCAAGCCCTGAGCTCCCCCCCCCCCCCCCTTGTCAGAAACCTTTCCCTGCTGCTAGTACAGTCCATGCCAGGCAGGGTACCTTTCTCTACTCTACCAACTCGCAACGGCACGCCAAACCTGGGAGCCAATAGGCTTTGCCTGACCCAAGATGGCTGCCAGAGTCACATGGCCCGGCAGCATCCAATTGGATGCTTCCCCAGTGACCCAGGAAATCGTAAAGGAACTATGTTCTTTCTTACTTCCTCTCCAACTGCAGTGTCGCTGCAGAAGAGTGCCACCTGCAGTGGAGTAAGTAGACTGCACCTGCCTACACTCCTATCAGCATTCTTCTTGTCAGCATTGTGACCGTGGCATATAAACACCCCCATCTGCTATATTGCAACTTAAGTGGGGATGGTTGGGGGATGCTAAATGCAGGGCTCAACAACACGTTTTTGCTGCCTTCCATCCACAAGTCTGCAGGTTGGAGGCTCAATTGCAGCCTCCCTCCTTGCACTCCTGAAGCTCCTCCCCAATTCATCTTTAGGTCAGCTATGTAACCCACAGACCCACTTCCTCTTCCCCTCTCCAGCTCTATGAGGTCCTCAGTGATGCAGAGAATATCACTCAATGCCATGGTGCCTCTCCTCCCATGAGACCCTGCACTTACAGAAAGCAGATTGATAAATACTGGGCGTCATTTAACATGGGAGAAGACCAGCACTGGACCACAAAGAAGGGAGTCTGCAGGGGACAGTGCCAGTGTCAGGGCCTGGACCTGAACCCCGGACCTCTGCTGTGTCTGGTAGTAACTCTTCTCGCTGAGCCACTTGAGATGCTGGACAACTCCCTGCCTGATTGCTTAGACAACCTTGCCTTATGTCTTGTTTCTCTTGAACCTTTGCTCCTCCCATGAACTTCCTGATTTAAGCCATGTCTCAGCACTTCCTGTTTGCCAGGTGATTGTGCTCTTCTCCAGCCAATATCTCTGTTGTTCCTTGACTAATCTTCTGCTTGATCCCAACCTGCAACCACTGATTACCGACCATTGGCTTATTTACTGAGTACACTTCTGCTTGATTCCTACCTGCTATATCTACCACTGGACCCCGCCTTGCTCACCTCTTGGTGAGACGATCCTGAGGACCGCAACCTGGCATTAACACGCAGCAAAACCCATCTCCACCATCAGGAGCTCTGGTGAATACTGATTAGTGCTTAGAACCTGCACCTCAGGTGAGCCGAAGTCATCCAGTAGGGTGACCTGTTTGTGTCCTTATCCAGCTGGTCAGTGGGAGCCTCTCAACTGCTATAGCCACTGGTCTCCAAGCCTGACCCCTGACCATGGCAGCCAGGGAGCAGGTTATTTAAATAGCAACTTTTTATTTCTATATTTTGGATGAAACCTGGAGTTGTGCTTTATATATATGATATGATTCTCTTCTCTTGTTTTTCTAATAACCTTCATTACTAAATTTTTAAATTTCGGCTGAGAAAATTCAGACAGGCGTAAACAGCAAAACAATAGAACTTGGATAAGTACAGCATTGTAGTCATTGTTTTACGACTTGATATTATTTTCTTGCACATTCTTGTATGCTTCTCTAATCAGCGGGATATTGTTGGTTCTATAAGAAATGTTTTATTGAGAAGTTATTTTTACTCGAAGATCGCCCAGATAATCAGTTTTCCATTTCTCTGCAGTTTATCTTGTAAAATTTGTTTGATTTGTGAAGAAATAATAAGACCCATCTCTTCAGCCTTTCATGTTTACAGTCAGACACAAGGCTCTCCAGAACTTGGTCATCGCTTGAACTAAATCTGGAGTGGATATTCAAGGATTTGAGCACAGCTGGAGAGGCATCTGCATATGCAGTCATTTTCTATACCATTATCTTCAATAATATCCTTATTATTTCCAATTCTGTGTAAAAAGCTCTTCTAAAGCTGTCGGACTTGCTGGTATTTCCATTAATACCGAAAGTAGGTCTGTATTGAAAATGTACCCCTTCCATTCCTGAGTATCTGCTTCTGAAAAAAAAAAAAGTGACCAACTTCATGAAATGGATCACGACAATCCACTCCATCCCCTGCACCTCTGTTAAGGTTAACGGGACCTTTTTAAACCCCTTCCCCATCACAAATGGCACCCACCAAGGATGCCCTCTTCACCCTCTCCTCTTCATGGTCTCCCTAGAGCCTTTCCTGTGTAAAGGGAAGTCCAGTCCAAATATAAAAGGGCTGCTAATTGGTGATTGTCATTATTTCTGCCAATGTGGGTGGCCCCTCTTTTCACTTACAAACCCACAAATCTTCCTTTCTAATCTTCTTAAAGAATTTGAGATAAGTGGAGAACTCTTGTTCCTCAAAATTAACTTTCAAAAGTCAGAAGCGATGAGTGTGGCTTTGCTCCCAGCACAAGTAAATAACCTCAAAGCTAACTTCACTTTTCTTTGGGCACCTGGTGCAGTCAAATATCTTGGTACACTCCTCCCTGCTGACTTGAAAGATACTGTAAATTTTCCACCACTTCTCCAGAACACACAGTTCCTCCTTTTGAAATGGAACGCAGGTTGGTTTTCCCGGTTTGTCCACAGAAACATCCTCAAGATGACCATAATACCTCTATCTGCTGTTGACCTTACCTGCTCATATTCTATCTTCATTTCTTACATTGGTCATATCCATGTTCTCCAAATTTTTATGGGTGAAAAAGTAGCCTAAATTCAAACACCAGCTGTTGGCTTTTTAGAAAGCTTATGGAAGCATTGCCCTATTCGATGTTCTGAAATACCACAAAGCTTGTCACTTAGGCTGATTGACTGCAGTAGGCACAGTGCCAAGGAAAGGTCGGTCACGCTAGAACTGGATTTCTTGCACTTACCCTTGAATTGTTCTCCCTTGTGCCTCCCTTCCATACCATCTTAGATCCCATCTGACGATTGGACCCTCCATTTGGAATTGTGCATGAGCTTTTTTGCAATATAACCTATCCTCAAAACACTTCTCTCTCTATCCTGTTCTGGGTAAGCCAGATTTTTCCTTGGGTTCCTCTGAAGAACCATTTTGTAACCTTCTTGAGGAAACCTTTCCAGGCAATGGGCCTCCCTGGCAACCCTTACAGCATGGCTGATATTAGACCCAAAAACAGTTGTTTTGAAGCCTATGTTTCGTTAAAAAAAGCATAATCACAAGGGAAAGTACTTACATTTAATGAGAAATGTCCCTTGTGCTGGTGGCTGCTGTCCTAGTTGAAATCTTTTGCCTCCCCACACCCCCAAGTGGTAATCTTCTGATGCTGTTGGGGTTAATACAGCCTCAGCATGGCGAGTTATTTGAAGTTGTAATTTTTTGTCACAATTTGTTGGAAAATTAAGAAATTTAAAAACACATTTTTTTTCCGTTTCTATATGCTGTAACCAGTGCAATACAGCGTTATGATATACCGTATATACTCGACTATAAGTCGAATTTTTCAGCACATTTTTTTGTGCTGAAAGTGCCCCCCTCGACTTATACTCGAGTCAAGCACTTTTCTGCAGCAAAAAATTTCATTTTCCGAACCGACTTTGGGGCCCTGTATCTCATGGCCACTTGGTGCTAGGTGTGCAAACCCAGTGGAACTGGTACCACAACATATCCAAAGCTGGTGTTCCTAGCACCAAGTGGCCCTGAGATACGGGGCCCCAAAACTTGTTCGGAAAATGTCATTCTCTGTTGCAGAAAAGTGCTTGACATTTTCTGAACTGAATTTTGGGGCCCTGTATCTCGGGGCCACTTGATGCTAGAAACAACAGCTTTGGAAATTTTATGGTGCTAGTTCCACTGGGTTTGCACACCAAATTTGGGTTTCTTAGCACTAAGTGGCCCCAAGATATGGGGCCCCAAATTCGGTCAACTGTGTCCATCTGCAGCAATGTCATTTCGGGACCCTTTGGGTTCAGAGACCCCAAATTTTGGCTGCAGCTAGGGGGCATCTAGGAACCCTTAACTACTGAGTTTGAAGTTCAGGGGACCTATGGCTGCAAATGGGCACAGTGATGCTGCAAATGGGCATTGTTGACCCTCTTTTCCACTTACAGTAGCTGTGCATTTCTCACCCTCGTCTTATACTCGGGTCAATAAGTTTTCCCATTTTTTTTGTGGTAAATTAGGGCCTCGACTTATACTCGGAACGACTTATACTCGAGTATATACGGTAACTGGTGTGGCTGTGATCAGGGACACAGATTGGTGACAGCATTAAAAAAATAATCATAATTTTATTTATTTTTTCAATTTTTTTATTTCATTTTTTTACAATTTTTTTTTTAACACACTGTGACCAGAGCAATACAGTGTTAGCATAGGAACATTGTACTACTCTGGGGAAGCGATTATGTTTTTGTTTTGTTTTTACACATTATGATTGCTTATAAAAGTGAATTTCACTGTTATAAGCAGCTATTTTTACTGAATAACATTTATTCATTTATTGTTTATTGTTGTGATTGGCCACAGCTAATCACATGTTACAGATGGGCTGTGATTGGGCCCTGTCTGCACCGTGTGATCACTGTGACCAATCACAGCTAGCAACACAATTGTGCAAAATTATTGGCATGAATGGAAGCCATCCATTGTTTGCAATTGTCATGTGATCTCGATTGGTCACAGCGATCACATGATACCGGCAACGGCCCAGTACAGTGATCTGTCATTGGACACAGCCAGTGACAGATCATGCCACAACATAGCCCGCGAAATGTGCACAAGGCACTTTCCAGGAGTACATCATATGAGATCCCCCCAGAATGACAATGGCCCTGCCTGGCCTATAGACATATGATGGCCTGGCAGAACATCTTGTTGCAAAAAACATAGAGAACCCTAGTCTTTTTTTTCTACAGCAACCCCAACCTTTTCAACACAGAGGAACCCTTGAAATAACTTTCCGTTCTCAAGTAACCCCTGCTAAAAATTACTATATCTACAACTCATGAGACATTAGTGTGATGGTCAGTGGGAAGAATGATCCTTACATTGGTGATCAGTGGGAAGAATGCTCCTTACATTGGTGGTCAGTGGGAAGAATGCTCCTTACATTGGTGATCAGTGGGAAGAATGCTCCTTACATTGGTGATCAGTGGGAAGAATGTTCCTTACATTGGTGATCAGTGAGAAGAATGTTCCTTACATTGGTGGTCAGTGGGAAGAATGCTCCTTACATTGGTGATCAGTGGGAAGAATGTCCCTTACATTGGTGATCAGTGGGAAGAATGTTCCTTACATTGGTGATCAGTGGGAAGAATGTTCCTTACATTGGCGATCGGTGGGAAGAATGTTCCTTACATTGGTGATCAGTGGGAAGAATGCTCCTTACATTGGTGATCAGTGGGAAGAATGCTCCTTACATTGGTGATCAGTGGGAAGAATGTTCCTTACATTGGTGATCAGTGAGAAGAATGCTCCTTACATTGGTGATCAGTGGGAAGAATGTTCCTTACATTGGTGGTCAGTGAGAAGAATGTTCCTTACATTGGTGGTCAGTGGGAAGAATGCTCCTTACATTGGTGATCAGTGGGAAGAATGTTCCTTACATTGGTGATCAGTGAGAAGAATGTTCCTTACATTGGCGATCGGTGGGAAGAATGTTCCTTACATTGGTGATCAGTGAGAAGAACGCACCTTACATTAGTGATCAGTGGGAGGAATGCTCCTTACATTGGTGATCAGTGGGAAGAATGTTCCTTACATTGGTGATCAGTGGGAAGAACGCACCTTACATTGGTGATCAGTGGGAGGAATGCTCCTTACATTGGTGATCAGTGGGAAGAATGTTCCTTACATTGGTGATCAGTGAGAAGAATGTTCCTTACATTGGTGATCAGTGGGAAGAATGTTCCTTACATTGGTGATCAGTGAGAAGAATGTTCCTTACATTGGCGATCGGTGGGAAGAATGTTCCTTACATTGGTGATCAGTGGGAAGAATGTTCCTTACATTGGTGATCGGTGGGAAGAATGTTCCTTACATTGGTGATCAGTGGGAAGAATGTTCCTTACATTGGTGATCGGTGGGAAGAATGTTCCTTACATTGGTGATCGGTGGGAAGAATGTTCCTTACATTGGTGATCAGTGGGAAGAATGTTCCTTACATTGGTGATCGGTGGGAAGAATGTTCCTTACATTGGCGATCGGTGGGAAGAATGTTCCTTACATTGGTGATCAGTGAGAAGAATGTTCCTTACATTGGTGATCAGTGGGAAGAATGTTCCTTACATTGGTGATCAGTGGGAAGAATGTTCCTTACATTGGTGATCGGTGGGAAGAATGTTCCTTACATTGGTGATCGGTGGGAAGAATGCTCCTTACATTGGTGGCCATTGAGAAAGAATGACCCCTTCACAGATCACTAAAAAGATCAATGGTGTCAGTGGGAACTTACCTGAGAGGCAGAAATTGCTCAAGAATCCCTTGGAGGAACCCTTGGGATCCATGGAAACCCTTGTTGAGAAACCCTGTTCTACAGTTTGGTATTTAGGAGTCTGATAAGTTGCTAATATGTAAAATGTTTATGGTTGGGAGGTCCAACATGACAGCCATCCAGTTTTGGGGGTTATTAAAAAATCCTTTGAAATTACATTAACAAGCTAAAGCTTATCTTAGAGTTTAGTGATTCGTTTTAGATTTATTGAATTGTCTGCCAAGTATGACGGTCAGAAAGTAGTTAAAATATCCGGTGTGATGAGAGTGCCGGGAACAACAAACTGTGAAAGGTAAAGATTCTCTCTACATGTTACTTTCCATTACAGGAAGAGAAAATAACACTTTAATATTTCATGGAGGGCTGCGCTCCACGTCAGCCGCCTCGTCAGATGTTGTTGCGTGTCAGTTATTTATCAGAGCAGAAAGTTTGTCGCTGAGCTCAGCTCAGGTGGTAAGGGTACAAACCTGTAGATGACATCATAAACTCAGCACAACATTCACAATAAAAGCTCCTCATGGTGTCACACAAAATAAGATTTCCCAGTAAGGTATTTGGGAGTCTGGAGGTCGGTCACGCTCAAGCTGATAAGGTGTTCCAAGACAACAGAAATGAATGTCTCTTGTAATTAATGATGTGCAACTTGAGCAAATGCTTGAAGGAATGCTTTAGAGAGGTTCTAAAGCTTAAACATTTGTTACCTTAATGCATTCCCTGCATTAAGCTAAAAAAACCATTCCAGTACCTGTATCTCCTCCTCACCCTCCTTATACATACCTGAGCCCTCACTTGATTCACTGTGCCCATCTGTAGCGGCTCTCCCCGCTCTCACAGGCTTTGGAGAGGCAGCGAGAGCCATTGGATCCCACTGCTGTCTGTCAAATCCTGTGATGAGGTAGTGGGCAACGGGGTCTATGAATGCAGGCAGCATGGCTTGAAATCAAGTCCACAAGGGTGCCATCATAGAAAGTTGCTTCCTATGGTGGCACATGGAGAAAGAGGAGGAGCCAGAAGCATCATTTTTTTGACCTGTGGATGATTGACCTCCCATCTGATAGTGCCTGCATAGTTCCTGAACTAAGGACTAGGAGCTAGTTTTCTGGTCAATGGACATTCTTCCCACTGATCACCAATGTAAGGACAATTCATCCCATTGACCACCAATGTAAGGGGCATTCTTCCCACAGACCACCAATGTAAGGAGCATTCTTCCCACTGACCACCAATGTAAAGGATATTCTTCCCACTGATCACCAATATAAGGAGCATTCTTCCCACTGACCACCAATGTAAAGGATATTCTTCCCACTGATCACCAATATAAGGAGCATTCTTCCCACTGATCACCAATGTAAAGGACATTCTTCCCACTGACTACCAATATAAGGAGCATTCTTCCCACTGACCCCCAATGTAAGAGACATTCTTCCCACTGATCACCAATGTAAGAGACATTCTTCCCACTGATCACCAATGTAAGAGACATTCTTCCCACTGACCACCAATGTAAGGAACATTCTTCCCACTGACCACCAATGTAAGGAACATTCTTCCTACTGACCACCAATGTAAGGAACATTCTTCCCACTGATCACCAATGTAAGAGACATTCTTCCCACTGACCACCAATGTAAGGAACATTCTTCCCACTGATCACCAATGTAAGGAACATTCTTCCCACTGATCACCAATGTAAGGAGCATTCTTCCCACTGATCACCAATGTAAGGAACATTCTTCCCACTGATCACCAATGTAAGGAACATTCTTCCCACTGATCACCAATGTAAGGGACATTCTTCCCACTGATCACCAATGTAAGAGACATTCTTCCCACTGATCACCAATGTAAGGAACATTCTTCCCACTGATCACCAATGTAAGGAGCATTCTTCCCACTGATCACCAATGTAAGGAACATTCTTCCCACTGACCACCAATGTAAGGAACATTCTTCTCACTGATCACCAATGTAAGAGACATTCTTCCCACTGATCACCAATGTAAGGAGCATTCTTCCCACTGATCACCAATGTAAGGACCATTCTTCCCAATTTTTCTTTATTAAAAGTCTTGCAATCAATAAGCATAAAATCACTATAATATACATAAATATATACATATTTACATAAATGAAAATAAATATAGCAAATCTGCTCTCAAACAAAAAATGACTTTACAGCAAAAACAGAACTCATCATGAACATGTCATTATTGGGGATAATCTCACTATAACTCACACCAATACACCAGACATCTAAACTATGAGGTCAAGAAACAAACCCGCACCCATTATGCATGCAGCCCTTCTTCAAAAAGAAGCTACTAACCAACAAAAGCTAAGGGAGTGAAAGAAACAGAAAAAGAAAAGAGCTCCTCACCCAGAGATGGGCAGTTCACCAAAGGCAGGTCTGATATTCCTCCACGCCCTTTTCCAGACCGCCCGAGGCTCCCTGCCTTTCTCAAGACCCCGAATTTTCCCAACCTCACCCAGAATATCGTGCACCACCACCTCAACAGAGAGGACTTTTTTCCGCAGGGTAATCTGGCACCGTGCATTCCATGTGAAGTAACGGACAACAATACTAACTAAAAACAGTGTATCCAAATCAAAATCCCAGCGAGTCGGGAATGCCCCGTACACCCACTCCGCATAACTCATGCGATAGAAAAAGGGGATGCCTAGAGCCCTCCCCACCCTTTTATACACCTCTATGTTAAAGGGACACTGCAGCAAAAAGTGGTCCATAGACTCCACTTTACCAACACACTCCGCTCTAGGACAATCCCGATCATCCACAGGGCGATGCTTCAAGTTCCCTCTGACATAGAGCCTTCCATGGAAAGCGAGCCAGGCTTGATCCCTAAACTTCAAGGGGATTCTTTCTAAATTGATTAAACGCAACCCCTCCCTCATTACAGAGCCTGGGCAATCCCTTAAGGCCAGTGACACACTGAAAGCAGAGCTCAAAATCCTCTTCTCCAGAAGCTTCCTGGGGAGGGACTTGATATCCTCCACTGTCACCTGCCACTGCCGAAGTATTTTCAGACACGGGGCAACATAAGCCGGGAGCTTGCCATGTCGGACTCTCAGACTTTTCACTGGCCCGCCATCTTCCCAGCATCGCAGAAAAGGCCTAAAACAAGATTGAAAAATGCCCACCCATCCCGGCGGGTTCTCTGCTAGCATGTTACCAAGATTGTACTTTAAAAAGAGCAGAGAAAAGAAAACTATTGGGTTGACCATTCCTAGGCCACCCTCCCGCCTAGACAGGTAAGTTACATTGCGTTTGATCAGGTTCAGCCTACTTCCCCATAACAGTTGGAAAAAACAGCTGTACACCCTTGCATAGAGAGATGCTGGCAAGATACAGACGAAGCTGACATATAAAAAGATTGGGACCAGGTACGTTTTGATCAAGTCAACCCTCTCCCTCAAGGAAAGCTTCCATTTCTTCCAGCTTGCTACTTTGGCATTGGCACACACCAACCTGCTTTCCCAATTTCGATGACCATAGTCACCAGGACCAATTTGGATGCCCAACACTTTAATTTCCTGCTGGGGCTCTGGGAAGGCATCCGGAAGTTCGAAGCTTTCACCCTCCTCACCCATCCAGAAAACTTCACTCTTTTCATGGTTGACTTTAGAACCAGAAGCCTCCGTGTACTGCTCTATCATAGAGACCACCTCCTGCGCCTCCTCTGTCCCAGAGACAATAACAGACACATCATCGGCATAGGCCACGACCTTCAGAGGCGGCACACCAGCAATGCCCAAAGGCACCCCGCACAAAGATCCACTCTCTAGCCTTCTTATGAAGGGGTCGATTGCGAATACATATAACAGGGGGCTCAGAGGACATCCCTGGCGCACACCAGAGCCAACCTCAAAAGGCCGTCCAACCCAACCATTAACCAGTGGGAAGCTCTCAGCCCCTCTATATAATGTCTTCAGCCAATCTATAAACCTCCCCTGCAGGCCGTATCTACCAAGTAGCAAATACAGGTACTCGTGATTGACTCTATCAAAAGCCTTCGCCTGATCCAATGCCAGCAAGTACTTTCTCCATCCAGCAGCCCTGCATCGTTCCAAAGCCTCCCGGACAGCTAAAACCGCTGAAAAGGTACTTCTACCTTGGACCGAGCAGTGCTGATGACTGGACAACAAATCGCCTGCTACTGACGACAAGCGCCAAAAAAGAATCTTCGCCAGGATCTTACTATCAACATTGAGAAGACTGATGGGGCGCCAGTTCTCAATCATTGAGGGGTCCTTACCTTTTGACAGAAGAATCACAGCGGATTGCCTCATGGAGGGAGGGAGCGAACCCTCTTCTAGACAGCTGTTATAAACCTCTGCTAAAAAGGGAGCCAGAATGGACTTAAAACACTTGTAGAATTCAGCTGTCAACCCATCTGGCCCAGGCGATTTTTTGGTAGCCAGCTTCTCTATAGCATGAACTACCTCATCCACTGAAATTGGTTCTGTCAAATCCATCAAAGGCAATGTACCATTTCCCAATCCTGGAGTAGAATCCAGAAAGCTTTCCATCCTGTCCCGACAAAGGTCCTTTCTTCCCAGAAGGTCTGCGTAATATGATCTGAAGATCTCCAGGATCCCTGATCTGGACTTCACCAGGGAACCCGTACTATCCCTCAGGCCTATGACCGTCTTAATTGCTATGCCTTGCTTACAGTTCTGGTAAGGATCAGGCGAGTGATATTTTCCATAATCCCTCTCCAGAACCAAGGAGGCATGCCGGTCGTATTGACACTTCCTAAGAAGAAACTTCACCTCAGAGATCTCCCCTGGATCTCCTCTATACGAGACAAGACGATCAAGCTTCCTCCGCAAATGCTGGTAGGCAATGTACATACCAAGCTGCTTCTTCTTACTTACGGCCTTGAAAAGTCCAATTGCCCTTTGTTTCACAAGCTCCCACCACTCTGACTTACTGCTGCAAAAGTCCAGAATAGAAACCTGTGCCTGAAAAAAATCCTCAAAGGATTGTCTTACCTCTACATCTTCCAGGAGAGTCGAATTCAGTTTCCAGGTACCCCTTCCCCTGGGTGGAGTGTCCGAGGCATTCAGAGTCACAGACAGCATACAGTGGTCAGAGAACTCCACCGCCCTCAACTCAGGAGCCGAGAAAGCAGAGTTCTCCTTTAAAAAAACCTATCTATCCTACTCTGACTATTCCCTCTCTGAAATGTGAATCCTGTGCTGCCAGGGCAGTGCTTAATATGCACATCTACCAGGCCTGCTTGTCTCACCATATCTCTAAGAAAAACGCTATCATAACCCAGCCTGTCTATGGAGCCTCTCCTGTCTTCAGGCCTAATTATGGTGTTAAAATCACCTCCAAAGACAACCTGCTGGGAACATTCTTCCCACTGACCACCAATGTAAGGGACATTCTTCTCACTGATCACCAATGTAAGGGACATTCTTCCCACTGACCACCAATGTAAGGGACATTCTTCTCACTGATCACCAATGTAAGGGACATTCTTCCCACTGATCACCAATGTAAGGGACATTCTTCCCACTGATCACCAATGTAAGGAGCATTCTTCCCACTGATCACCAATGTAAGAGACATTCTTCCCACTGATCACCAATGTAAGGAACATTCTTCCCACTGACCACCAATGTAAGGGACATTCTTCTCACTGATCACCAATGTAAGGGACATTCTTCCCACTGATCACCAATGTAAGGAACATTCTTCCCACTGATCACCAATGTAAGGAACATTCTTCCCACTGATCACCAATGTAAGGAGCATTCTTCCCACTGATCACCAATGTAAGGAACATTCTTCCTACTGACCACCAATGTAAGGAACATTCTTCCCACTGATCACCAATGTAAGAGACATTCTTCCCACTGACCACCAATGTAAGGGACATTCTTCCCACTGATCACCAATGTAAGGAACATTCTTCCCACTGATCACCAATGTAAGGAGCATTCTTCCCACTGATCACCAATGTAAGGAACATTCTTCTCACTGATCACCAATGTAAGGGACATTCTTCCCACTGATCACCAATGTAAGGAGCATTCTTCTCACTGATCACCAATGTAAGGGGCATTCTTCCCACTGATCACCAATGTAAGGAATATTCTTCCCACTGATCACCAATGTAAGGGGCATTCTTCCCACTGATCACCAATGTAAGGGACATTCTTTGCACTGCCCACCATTGTAAGGACCATTTTTCTCCTACTGACCACCAATTTAAGGAACATTCTTCCGACTGATCATCAATGTAGGGCGCATTCTTTCCATTGCCTCTGATTCATTGGGTTTATGAAGGGTTCACTGAGAGCTGAGAAGGATTTATAGGGTTCCTCTGTGGTGAGAAGGTTGGGAATGTCTGCCTTTAAGCGGTTGCGATGTATTCATGTTAAACATGTTTCCTTAGTCTAATGTCCACTTCCTAAAAAATTTGCAGACTCCAGGACTCTACATGGCCTGTACAGCCAGACCCGGCTGTCCAGCAGCGGAGGGGTTAATAGCTGGCATAGCCAGGGCTGGCCTGGGAGGGATGATGTTAAATATTAATAATGCAGAATTTTCCCTGTGTCTAGGCTGATGACTGTCATATGTGAACATCTCTCTGCTTTCCCCGGAGCTGTGCAGAAAATCCACTCAACCATATGTTTCTGCTCTTCTAAAAATACGACTGGCCAGGCCAGGGGAATAGCCTGCGCACCGCTGCGTGCTACTGGCGCTGTGTCCTTTCTGAACGATGCCTGCGGTCTGGGAAGGGGGGGTAGCACAGTGTCTGGGATTGGGGTGGGGTAGCATTTGGGAGAAGGCGGGTGCCGGGGTGCTGTCACTGTGTATGGGGGGGCACGAGGAAGCTGTTCTGTACACTGTGAGGTCTATTACATCTTACTGTTATATTGGGTGGAAGTCTGATATGGTGACATTTTTCCATGGGATGCACAATTAGCTTTGTCCATTTATAAAGCCGCTTGGGGCAGTTAATATGCTCAGTATTCTCTCTCCTCATCCCAATGAAAGTGTATGTCAAGGCAGAAAAAAAAAAAACATATGCAGGACATCTCTGCCCTACCTGCCCATCCCCCCGTGATTTATCGCTTTAAAGACTCTGCAAGTATGGAAAAAAATCTGCTAGAAATGCACTTGGCTCCTGGACTGACAACGTCAGCCTTTTTGTGGACTGAGTGGTGTCAGCCCTGCCCAGTGTTATTTGCTAAACTACTCAAACCTTCCCAACTCTCCTCATCTGTACAACATAGAGACTGATTATCCCCTTCAGCTCCGGAAGGTTTTACCCCCTTCATGACCAGAGCATTTTTTGCTATTTGGCACTGCGTTACTTTAACTGACAATTGCGCAGTCATGCAACGCTGTACCCATATGAAATCTACAATGGGGGGAAAAAAGTATTTGATCCCCTGCTGGTTTTGTATATTTGCCCACTGACAAAGAAATGATCAGTCTAAAATTTTAATGGTCGGTTTATTTTAACAGTGAAAGACAGAATAACAACAAAAATAATCCAGAAAAACGCATTTCAAAAGTTATAAATGAATTCGCATTTTAATGAGTGAAATAAGTATTTGACCCCTTCGCAAAACATGACTTGGTACTTGGTGGCAAAACCCTTGTTGGCAATCACAGAGATCAGATGTTTCTTGTAGTTGGCCACCAGGTTTGCACACATCTCAGGAGGCATTGTGTCCTCTTTACAGATCCTCTCCAAGTCATTAAGGTTTCGAGGCTGACGTTTGGTAACTCGAACCTTCAGCTCCCTCCACATATTTTCTATGAGATTAAGGTCTGGAGACTGGCTAGGACACTCCAGGATCTTAATGTGTTTCTTCTTGAGCCACTGCTTTGTTGTCTTGGCCGTGTGTTTTGGATCATTGTCATGCTGGAATACCCATCCATGACCCATTTTCAATGCCTTGGCTGAGGGAAGGAGGTTTTCACCCAAGATTTGATGGTACATGGCCCCCCCCCCCAGCAGAAAAACACCCCCTAAGCATAATGTTTCAACCTCCATGTTTGATGGTGGGGATGGTGTTCTTGGAGTCATAGACAGCATTCCTCCTCCTCCAAACACGGCAAGTTGAGTTGATGTGAAAGAGCTTGATTTTGGTCTCATCTGACCACAACACTTCCCCCCAGTTCTCCTCTGAATCATTTAGATGTTCATTAGTAAACTTCAGACGGACCTGTACATGTGCTTTCTTGAGCAGGGGGACCTTGCGGGAGCTGCAGGATTTCAGTCCTTCACGACGTAGTGTGTTACCAATTGTTTTCTTGGTGACTATGGTCCCAGCCGCCTTGAAATCATTAAATTTCTTCATAATTATGTGCCACTTTGTGTTGGTCTATCACATAAAATACCAATAAAATACATTTACGTTTTTGGTTGTAACATGACAAAATTCTTGAAACCCAAAATAACTGTCAATCTCCCTCGGTCTGGGGCTCCATGGAAGATCTCACCTCGTTGAGTTTCAATGTTCATGAGAACGGTGAGGAATCAGCTCAGAACTACACGGGAGAATCTTGTCAATGATTTCAAGGCAGGGAGGGTAAAAAAGGCCAGAAGGCCAAACACTGCGCTAGAAATAGATATGTTATGCTTGAAATAAATCAAGTAAAAAGAGCTGCCAGCACCAAAAGTCTGCAATACAAAACCCAAAATCATAAAATGAAATACAGGTGCAGCGCTACTATCATACAATTGATATTCCCAAAAAAATAACACCAAAGAAAAATATCGACATCCAGAAATGGTGAAAACGGTCTAAAAATAAAAACTAAAGTGGACTTCCAACTCCAAAAATTTAAATATCTGTGAACTAATGAGAGAAAACCGTGAGCATTAAATCACCGATATTGTGCTAAAAAACGGAGTTACTTACCGGTAACATCCTTTTCCAGGAATCTTTCAGGACAGCACCATAGAGAGACACCGGCTCCTCCCCTCTTAGGAAACACCGCCTTCCAATTCAATATTTAAATCTCATCTTCCCCACGGCCCCTCAGTTCTTCACGAGATTCCTCCGGCCAGCTGGGGAGACACAAGAATACGTCATACAAATATTTATCTTACCTGACGTTCTCATGCGATGAGTTCTCATAGATGATCAATAACCTGGGTGGGTACTAGTGCTGTCCTGAAAGATTCCTGGAAAAGGATGTTACCGGTAAGTAACTCCGTTTTTCCCCATTCATCTTTCAGGACAGCACCATAGAGAGGATAAGCGAGCACCTTACCTTAGGGAGGGACTACTGCCTGCAGCACCTTACGCCCAAAGGCTTGGTCTTTGGCTGACAGCAGGTCCAATCTGTAATGCTTCACAAACGTGGAAAAACTGGACCACGTTGCTGCTCTACAGATCTGCTCCGGAGAAGCACCAGCCCACTCTGCTTGAGAAGTTGCCACTGCCCTGGTGGAATGTGCTTTAATACCCTCCGGGGGCTCCAAACCCCCGACTACATATGCCTGGCTAATGGCCAACCTTATGCCGCGTACACACGGTCGGACTTTTCGTCTACAAAAGTCAGACAGCCTGTCCGACAGACTTCCGGCAGACTTTCGGCGGACTTGCGGCATACTTTCTAACGAACGGACTTGCCTACACACGACCACACAAAAGTCCGACGGATTCGTACGTGATGACGTACACCGGACTAAAATAAGGAAGTTCATAGCCAGTAGCCAATAGGTGCCCTAGCGTGGCTTTTTGTCCGTCGGACTAGCACACAGACGAGCGGATTTCGGGGTCCGTCGTAGTTACGACGTAAAGATTTGAAGCATGTTTCAAATCTAAAGTACGTCGGATTTGAGGCTAAAAAAGTACGTTGAAAGTCCGGAGAAGCCCACACACGATCGGATTACCAGCCAGCTTTAGTCCGTCAGCGTCCGTTGGACTTTTGTAGACGAAAAGTCCGACCGTGTGTACGCGGCATTAACCATCTGGCTATTGATCGTTTAGAGGCTTTGAACCCTTTCCTAGCCCCTGAAAATAATACAAAAAAAGAATCGGATTTCCTAAACTGTTTCGTACTATCTAAGTACTGAAGGACGCACCTTCTAACGTCCAGTTTGTGAAAAATATGCTCCTGTTCCCTCACAGGATTCGAACAGAAGGTAGGTAAAATAATTTCTTGGCCCCTATGAAAACTCGAGGCCACTTTTGGCAAAAAGGCCGGATCCGTTTTAAAAATCAAACGGTCCGGAAAAACCTGAAAAAAAAGGCGCCCTAATAGAAAGGGCTTCAAGTTCACTTACTCTCCTTGCTGTGGTGATCGCCACCAAAAACACTGTTTTGAGGGTGATCAACTTCAAGGTACAGGATTCCAATGGCTCAAAAGGATCCCCTGTAAGAGACTGTAAAACTAAGGAAAGATCCCACACTGGGAATGGGGAACTTTTAACAGGCCTCTGTCTGCCTAAAGCTCTAAAAAACCTAGCTACCCAAGGATCTATAGCTAGTGGCTTTTCCAGGAAAACGCTTAGTGCCGATACCTGTCCTTTCAAGGTGCTAAGGGCTAATCCTTTGTCCGCTCCTGCCTGCAGAAACTCTAATACTGCTACAGAACTTTGTACATCGAAGGAGCTTTCTGTGCACCAACTGTTAAAGCGTTTCCACACCTTTAGGTAAATGGCTTGCGTCTCTCTTTTCCTGCAATTTAGGAGAGTTGTTACTAGCCGATCCGAGAAACCTTTGCCCTTCAGCAATTCTTCCTCAGTAGCCACGCTGCGAGGTTCCATCGCTCCACCTGAGGGCAACAGATTGGGCCTTGAGAGAGAAGATCCTCCTGGATAGGTAGAATCCAGGGAGGTTCCACTGTCAGACTCTTCAAGAGAGAGAACCACGGCCTCCTTGGCCAGTGTGGTGCTATCAGAATGAGGGTTGTGTCTTCTGACCGAAATTTTCTCAGAACTGCTGGAATCATTACGGGAGGGGGGAAGGCATAACACCTTGAGAAACGCCAGCTCTGAGCTAGTGCATCCACCCCGGCTGCTCCGTCCCATCTGTTTAGGGAAAAGAACAGACGAGCTTTTGTATTTGCCTTTGAGGCGAAGAGATCCACAGAGGGAACCCCCCACTTCCGAGTAATCATCTCGAAGATGTCCTGATTCAAGACCCAGTCGCCTTCCTTCAGCATTTTTCTGCTCAGAAAGTCTGCCACTTGGTTCTGCTCCCCCTTCAGATGTATTGCAGAAAGAGAGAGAATGCTCCCTTCGGCCCACCTGAGGATGGATTCTGCCAGACCCCACAAGGATTTGCTCCTGGTTCCCCCTTGCCTATTGATGTAGGCCACCGCTGATGAGTTGTCCGAACGGACCCTCACATGCTGTCCCAGGAGTTCTTTCTGAAAAGCTCTGAGAGCCAACTCTATTGCTCTCAGTTCCCTCCAGTTCGAGGACTTCTTTGCGTCTTCTTTTTTCCAGGTGCCTTGTATCATCTTGGCATCTAGGTGTGCTCCCCACCCTGTGCCGCTTGCATCGGTCGTAACCGTTCTGGACACTGGAAGAACCCACTCCAGACCCTGTGAGAGATTGGACCCTTTCCTCCACCACCAGAGGGACCTTTTGACCTGGCTTGGCACAGATATAAGAGAGTCCAGAGATGCTGGACTGTGGTCCCAGACATTTAGAATAAACAGCTGTAGGGGGCGAAAGTGCAGCCCTGCCCACTGAACCGCCGGAAGCGTGGAAGTCAGTAAGCCCAGCGCTGACATTGCTTTCCTTACTGAGATCTGACTGCTGCCCTGGAGCAGTAATATTGCTCTGTCCACCTTCTGGATTTTTTCTGCTGGAAGGAACACTTTTTGTTTTGTTGAATCCAGTACATAGCCCAGGAAGGTGACCTTTTGGGCCGGAACCAAACTGGATTTTTCCAGGTTCAAGAGCCATCCCAGGTTTTCTAGGCTGTCTCTTGCTACCTGAAGATCCTGGTACAACTGCTCCGGGGAAGGAGCAAACAGGAGCAGGTCGTCCAGGTACGCGACTACAGAGATGCCTCTGAGCCGCAAGAAAGCCAGGACCTCCACCATCACTTTGGTGAAGATGCGGGGGGAAGAGGATAGTCCAAAGGGGAGTGCTTTGAACTGTAGATGAAACGTTCCTTCCCCAGTTTTCACCGCCAGTCTGAGAAACCTCTGGTAACTTTCTGCGACTGGAATGTGCAGATAAGCGTCCTTTAGGTCTATTGACGCCATGAAGCAATTTGGGGGAAGAAGTGCTTTCACCGAATAGATAGAATCCATCCGGAATTTCCTGTAGGTGATTGAGACATTCAGAGGCTTCAGATTCATGATAAGTCTGAATTTTCCCGACGGCTTGCGGACCACAAAAATGTGGGAGTAAAAGCCTCTGCCTGTCTCCTCTACAGGCACCCTCACTATCACCTCTTGTTCCTCTAACTCCTGTAGGGAGGATAGAAGAGCTGACGCTTTCTCTGCACACTTTGGCAGCTCGGTGACCAGAAGTCTGTGCTGAGGGGGTTCTGAGAACTCTAGCTGGTAACCTCTTCTTATGATCCCTAACACAAACTGGTTGGAGGTGATCATCTCCCATTGTGGGAGGAAGGCCCCCAATCTTCCTCCCACCGTGGTTACCCCGTCATTGGGTCTTCTTGGGCTGTTCAGGAGGGCGAAAAATCGCCCCTCCCCGCCCCTTGCCCTTCTGCCCCCAAGCTTTTTTCTGCCGCTCTCCTTTTGGGGCTTCAAATTTTCTTTGAGGGCGAAACTTTCTTTTAGCCTGCTCCCCAAATTTCTTTTTAATGGGAAAGGCCTTTTTCTTATCGGCCGTCCGGTCTAAAACGGTCTCTAAACCTGGGCCAAACAAGAGATCTCCTGTGAGGGGAATTCCACAGAGTTTAACTTTAGACGCGCTGTCTCCTTGCCACGTCTTAAGCCATAGAGCCCTTCGAGCCGAATTAGTGAGGGCTGAAGACCTTGCGGACATGCGCACTGATTCGGCGGAAGCGTCCGCAATATACGCTACACCCTTAAGTAGCATGGGGAAGGAAGCCAAAATAGTCTCTTTTGGCGTTCCTGCCTCAATATGCGCTTTTATCTGCGTAAGCCAATATTCCATATTGCGGGCCACTACTGTGACCGCCATGGCAGGCTTAAGGTTTCCCTGTGATGAATCCCAGGACTTTTTTAAGAGAGAGTCCATCCTTCTGTCCATGGGGTCTACAAGAACCCCCATGTCCTCGAAGGCCAGATCTGTTTGCCTGGAAACCTGAGAAAAAGCAGCATCCAGCCTAGGGGTCTTATTCCAGACTAGAGACTCCCCTTCTGAAAAAGGAAGCCTTCGCTTTAAAGCCCTTGAAAAGAAAGGTTTTCTCTCAGGATCTTTCCATTCATTCTTTATGGCCTCAACCAATACATCATGGACTGGGAAATCCTTCCTTTTTTGTTCCCCAAGACCTTTGTACATTTGGTCATGGAGCGATAACACTTTCTTTTCTTCCTGAATACCCAAAGTGGTGTGAATAGCTCCCAAGAGCTCCTCCACTTCATCCAGGGAAAGCTTATAGCGAGAGGTTTTTGTGGATTCCCCATCCACTTCCTCCACATCCGATTCCCTTTGAGAATCTGAAGCGGTGCTATCTGGCTCCTCCTCAATATCCACTCTGGAGCCCCCTGGTCTCTCTCCACTAACAGAGGGAGTATCCACTGGGCTAGGTGTAACACTCTGCTGCACTGGTAAAGGACTGCTTTGGGCTTGCGGCAACTGGAAGCTGGAAAAGAGTGCTTTAAAGGACTGAAAGGTGCTAGAAAGCTCCTTGACGGATGCAGCAAGATCTGTACCCTGTTCTGCTGCCTGTTCCCTGACCAATCCATCAATGCACTCCTTGCAAAGTGCCTTGGACCAGGATTCCCCCATACTAGTTCTACAAGAGGGGCATTTTTTCTTTGAACCATGAGGCGACTTGCTTTTCTCTGTGGCTTTCTGAAAAAGAAAGAGAGAGAGAGAGTCGCCATAAATGCCCAATCCCACCAGTGCTTCTACAGAGGTCCACCAGGAGTGCCCCCCCCAGGACCAACCACCACCAGGGTCCCAGACACACTCCCCTTCCCCCCGACCACCAGTGAGGGGAGAACACCCGTGAAGCTATCGGGATTTAGGTAAGGGAACACCACCCCAGGGTTCCACTTACCTTAGCATGGCTGGTGCTACTGTCTCCTGGAGCAGTTCTAGAGACCTCTGTCTCCGACATGTCCGCTGAGGATGGTGGTCGATCGTTTCCCCCGATAGCTGACTCTACAGCAAGGCAAGAGGGTCGCACCAGCCGAACGCTCGGTCCGTTTTCTATCTCCGCGTCCGGAACCGGAAGACGCGGAATCGTCGGAAGTGCCCGCCCTCGCCGGAACTGACGTCACCCATCATCCGACCCGGCCATAGAGCTTCAGACGCTGGCTGCTTGAGCAAGCAGGAGAGACTCAGGCACTTCCCACAGCGCCCCCCTAGGCAGAAGAAATACAGACCCCCTCAGCTGTCTCTTTCTCCAAGAGAGGCTGAGGCGCGCTAATTCAGTTAAAAAACAGGTAAGTATGGCTTCCCCAGCCTTTACCTGACTGAATAAAAAATAATAGAGGGAAGAGCTAGAGAGACCCGACTCCCCCTCTTCCACAGACAGATTGTTTGGCTTCAGTCTCCCTGACTGATCCGCCTTGGTTCCCAAGCAGTGTCTCCCCACCGGAGGAAACACCTGAACTGAGGGGCCGTGGGGAAGATGAGATTTAAATATTGAATTGGAAGGCGGTGTTTCCTAAGAGGGGAGGAGCCGGTGTCTCTCTATGGTGCTGTCCTGAAAGATGAATGGGGAAAAAAGTGAATAAAACACTCCAAAATACAATAGGCAATAAAGCATAAATATAAAGAAATACATATAGAATATACATTAAAAGGGTAATGAAATATTTAATCTCAGAACCATAGGTGAAAGCAATCTAGATTTGAAAAACTAAGGCAAAGTTCCAATGTGAGAAACTGAATTAGTCTCAATAGTCTTGCAAAATGCAAATTAGCCAGTGAATATTCCAACAAAACAGGTCGTGATGTAGGATCCCTCATCCAAAGAAGCTGAACACCCGAAGTGAGTATGTATTCTCCTTACCGATTGAAAAGACCAATGAATTGGTCTCACCAAGCCCAGGGAATTCGGTCTCCCAAAAACCTATAGGATATCTGGGGATGCTTGATCGATATCACTCAAAAGACATAAAAGCAGAAAGAGCTCCCATAGTGTAGTAATTGAGTAAAAATGTATTAGGCTCAAGATTATTGCACTTACAGAATGTAGTTTAATAAGCGTGGTATATCACACAGCATCACAATGAATCCAAATGGCGTGTCTCCCGAGGCTTCCTCTGCTCGCTGTCCACTGTAAACCATCACCTCCGAAGAGGAAAGCGTGATGACGTCAGTAATGCAGGCTCCTCCCTACACGTTTCGTCATAATAGAACGTCGTCTGGGGATTGGCTGCTGTAACTGAGTCATCACGCATGTCATTTAAATAGTGCCGCGGCGCCATCTTTACTAAGGGCTATATGGGCACTAACGATGGAAACATATAGGCACTACCATTTTGACTAATGGCATGCCCAAATAAACGGAGCATGACGAGGAAGCTAAAGAGACAGCATATATACCAGCACCATCTAGTGGCTAAACAAGATAGCAATGTAATATATTAATAAAAGGTCACAACGGAGAGCAGGCATCGGAAGCCACATCAGACACCGAACGTAGGATTGTGATAAGTGCAAAACAATTAAAATATATAATGTACTTATATAACATTAAATTAGATTAGCACATTGAGAATGCACAACCTAGAAATAGGTAAAGAATAGGAAATTAAAAAACAGGTTATAGTATGAACAATTTGCTAAATATGCAAACTCCATCATTTACCTCATCCTTATTATTAAAAATAATAATATAAAAATGTAAGATTATAAAAATAAAAATAAAAACAAGGAGAGTGAAAACAGAAAAGAGAGGCTCTAGGCATTATTAAGGAAACAATTTATGTCCCAATCAACATTTAGGCCGAAGGGTACATAAGATCTCATATTAAAAATCCACTTCGTTTCAAGCCTAGAAATAGATCTGATCTTATTAGTACCCCTCCAATGTGAATTTTGTTAATGGCTAAGAACAGGGTACGCTTAGTAAAACCACGTTTAATATTCCCCACGTGTTCTTCCAAACGAACATGTAAAGCTCTTTCGGTTCGCCCAATATATTGTTTCGAACATGGGCACTGGATTAAATATACTACACACTCCGTAGAGCATGTAATAAAAGACTTTATATTATAAGATCTAGTCTGAGTAGAGTGAAAAGTTTCACATTTTCTCCCTCCTGAAGGAATTAACCTGGCAGATATTAAATTTCCTACAGGGGAAAAAAACTTTCATTGTTTGAAAGAAGGAGATCATTTTAGGGGGATCTACAACGTTAGGAGCGATACTATGACGCAAAGAGGGGGCTCCTCTATAGATGACTACCGGTCGGTCAGGGATAACTGGACCTAGAATCTTATCATTATTCAATATATTCCAGTGTTTGTTAAAAATCTTCTTCATGGAATAATGATTGGAATACCTATGGATCATGGAGTAACTAAATTTGTTATCTAACGCTTGATTACCTCTTCTAGGACCGTTGATCATATGGTCTATATCCAAATCCCCAACATTTTTAATGGTCTCGTCAATATCCTTCTCCTTATAGCCCTTATCCAAGAATCTAGTCTTTAAAACTAGAGCTTGCTGTCGTTAATCGGAAATAGAAGTGCAGTTACGCCTATTTCTTTGAAATTGCCCTTTAGGTACTGCGTTAAGCCTTGCTGAATGATGACAGCTAGTTAATGGGATAAAGGCATTGTGGTCAGTCTTCTTGAAGTAGGTGGTGGTAGCCAAACGTCCATCCCTGACAAAGATGTTGAGGTCAAGGAAATGGATCTGTGACTCACTCGCCTCATACTGCAAGTAGATACCTCTGTCATTGGAGTTGAGTTTTACAAAAAATGCCTCGAGAGAGGGTAAATCACCCTCCCATAGAAGAGGAACATCATCAACGTACCTTCTCCAAAGACGCAGCTCACTTGGGGGATCCGTGTCTATTACCTCCCATTCCCACCGAGCCATGAATAAATTCGCCAGGCTTGGGGCGAACTTAGTACCCATAGCAACGTCCAGTGTTTGTAAAAAGAAATTGCCCCCAAACCAGAAATTTGTTGTGACTTGTTGCAAAGACCAAAAGGTCTACAATAAAATCCTTCTGTAAAGTTGTCAAGGTATGGTCCTGTTCCAAATAAAATGTAACCGCCTCCAAGCCATGTTGATGTGATATTACAGTATATAAAGAGGCGACATCAGCTGTAGCAAAAATACAACCTTTTCTCCACTCACAATCTGCCAGTATTTTAATAACTTGAGATGTACCTTTCAAGTGAGAGGGGATTGCTGCAACCAAAGGCTGTAAAAATTAATCAACATATCTACCAATTCTGGCTGTTACAGAGTCGATACCGCTGATAATAGGACGGCCAGGGGGTTTGGACAGACTCTTGTGGATTTTAGGTAGATAATATATAACCGGTATCCTCGGCCGAGAAGGTACAAGATATGCTTTTTCTTTTTTGTTGGCAATACCTAACTGAAAACCTTTATCTACTATGGATAAAAGCTCTCTTTTATATTTGGCTGTAGGGTTTGAAGCCAATTGGGTATATGTCATATTGTCCGATAAGAGCCTATTCATCTCTTCCAAATAATCACTTTTACTTAAAATAACAATGCCACCACCTTTGTCTGCGGGGCGTATAATAATATCGTTACGTGCACAAATCTGTTTCAAACTCATTTGAAAAACATTATTACTACTAAATCTAGGTATTTTAAGAGCCACTGGGTCCTTAACTACCATCTCTTTAAAAATTTGAACAGACGGGGCCACGAAGCCCGGGGAGTTGAATAACGAAGCATTAGACAACTTGGTATGGCGAATGTGGACCATACCAGTTCCGCCACCATCCACAGAGGGTGAGGGGCCACCTAAATTATTCTCATTCCGAGAATTAACAGTAGGTGTCCTGTTTGTCATCAAAGTATGAGATTTACTAGTAACAGCTAGCTGACTCCGATTGCCTATAGGATTAAGCAAGAGATGTCTTTTAATGTTCATCTTACGGATGACTTTATGGACGTCAATGAATTTCTCAAATTTATTGAGTGCACGGGGGGGGGGTGCAAATTTAAGTCCCTGACTCAGAACTCTTTGTTCACCTTGAGAGAGTTGAACAGAGCTCAAGTTGAAATACACCATTAATATTTATCGTTTTCTTTTCTTTGGACCTGACCCTCCTCCCCCCTCTGACACCTCTCTTTCTTCGTGTCCTCTTTTGGATCTGTTGTTGCCCATGGGAAAAAAACGTGATTGTTCCATTCTCCCAAAGTCCGAATTGGACTCCAATTGATCTTGTCTTTGTCTAATTGGATAATTGACAAATTGGCTCGGATGCCTAGTGATAACAAACTCTGCCTCAAAATTATCATCTCGATAGTATGAAAGGGGAGCAAATCTATTTTGAAGAGGAATTTGATTGCCTCTAGGAGTCTGTCTGTTAACACCCACACTGTAGCTATTAGAATAGTCTCTGAGATCATCTCTATATTCCCTTTTGTCTCTGATGATCATAATCATTTACATAGGGTGTTTTTTGCAGGTGGAAGCTTCCCCTGCCAGTATTTTTGACAAATGAGCCATTTTGTCATTGAGAAACACCTTGTTGGCGAAAATGGTTATTTTTATATTTATTTTTATTTTTATTATTTGATTTAACAGAGATATAACCTCTCTTATTAGTCTGAACTGTCTGACCCTTTTGTCCATTACATCCTCTGTTGTAAGATGTGTCGGATAACGGTACATCAGAGGATAGGAGAGGGAGAGACTGTAAAGGTGCAGATGTGGGGTGTGAAACTCCCTCCTCACCTTCCATAGGGTTATCAACCTTAATCTGCCATTTGAAAACCACCTTATTGGAATAATCAGCAAGATCGCGATTATATTTCTTCTTTTTCTTGATTTTTTGATCATTATCTTCTTTTTCAAGAAAAAGTCTCAATTGGTCAGATTTTTGTTTGTACATGTCCTGTTCCTTATACGGCCCTAATTTATTTTTCACCAAGGTGATTTCTTCATTAAGAGATTTGAGCTTATTGTGTTTCTTAGCCAAACAAAAATTGGAGAAAGCTGACACCAGTCTTATTAACGTACACAAACCACCCTTCCAAATCATTTTCACCTTTTTGGGGGTTCACTTCCCACCTTAAACTGCGTGGTACCATTTTTTGCGCGACATATTGCTCAAGATATGCCACATCCAAACCGGTGTGTAACTCACGGACCAACAGGTTTTTGAGTCTGAAGAACAATCCGCCTGTTTCATCGGATTGCTCGATATTCCCATCAAAGACCCCTTCAGTATTAATATTGTGCTGGGATCTATAATCAAATATGTCCATGATGACCTTTCAGCTGCAACGTTCTGGTATCGAGTAGGTAAAGAGCGTAAAAAAGGCCAGAAGGCCAAATGCTGCGCTAGAAATAGATATGTTATGCTTGAAATAAATCATGTTTCCATTGTTAGTGCCCATATAGCCCTTAGGAAAGACGTCGCCACGGCACTATTCAAATGACAGGCGTGATGACTCAGTTACAGCAGCCAATCCCCAGACGATGTCCTATTGTGACGAAACACATAGGGGGAGCCTGCATTACTCTACGTCATCACGCTTTCCTCTTCGGAGGTGATGGTTTACAGCGGACAGCGAGCAGAGGAAGCCTCAGGAGACCCACCATTTGGATTCATTGTGATGCTGTGTGATATACCACGCTTATTAAGCTACATTCTGTAAGTGCAATAATCTTGAGCCTAATAGATTTTTACTCAATTACTACACTATGGGAGCTCTTTTCTGCTTTTATGTCTTTTGGGTGATACCGATCCAGCATCCCCAGGTATCCTATAGGTTTTTGGGAGACCGAATTCCCTGGGCTTGGTGAGACCAATTCATTGGTCTTTTCAGTCGGTAAGGAGAATACATACGTACTTCGGGTGTTCAGCTTCTTTGGATGAGGGATCCTATGTCACCACCTGTTTTGTTGGAATATTCACTGGCTAATTTCCTTTTTGCAAGACTATTGGGACTTATTCAGCTTCTCACAGTGGAATTTTGCCTTCGTTTTTCAAATCTAGATTGCTTTCACCTATGGTTCTAAGATTAAATACTTCATTACCCTTTTAATGTATATTCTATATGTATTTCTTTATATTTATGCTTTATTTCCTATTGTATTTTGGAGTGTTTTATTCACCTTTTTTAGCACAATATCGGTGATTTAATGCTCACGGTTTTCTCTCATTAGTTACAGATATTTTAATTTTTGGAGTTGGAACTCCACTTTAGTTTTTATTTTTAGACCGTTTTCACAATTTCAGGATGTCAATATTTTTCTTTGGTGTTATTTTTTTGGGAATATCAATTGTATGATAGTAGCGCTGCATCTGTATTTCATTTTATGATTTTGAGTTTTGTATTGCAGACTTTTGGTGCTGGCAGCTCTTTTTACTTGATTTATTTCAAGCATAACATATCTATTTCTAGCGCAGTGTTTGGCCTTCTGGCCTTTTTTACCCTCCCTGCCTTGAAATTATTGACAAGATTCTCCCGTGTAGTTCTGAGCTGATTCCTCACCGTTCTCATGATCATTGAAACTCAACGAGGTGAGATCTTCCATGGAGCCCCAGACCGAGGGAGATTGACAGTTATTTTGTGTTTCAAGAATTTTGTCATGTTACAACCAAAAACGTAAATGTATTTTATTGGGATTTTATGTGATAGACCAACACAAAGTGGCACATAATTGTGAAGTGGAAGGAAAATTATAACGTTTTCAAAATTTTTTACAAATAAATTTGTGAAAAGTGTGGGGGTACATTTGTATAGCGCCCCCCTGAGTCAATACTTTGTAGAACCCCCTTTCACTGTAATTACAGCTGCAAGTCTTTTTGGGGATGTCTCTACCAGCTTTTCACATCTAGAGAGAGACATTTTTGCCCATTCTTCTTTGCAGAATAGCTCAAGCTCTGTCAGATTGGATGGAGAGCGTCTGTGAAGAGCAATTTCTTGCCACATATTCTCAATTGGATTTAGGTCTGGACTTTGACTGGGCCATTCTAACACATGAATATGCTTTGATCTAAACCATTCCATTGTAGCTCTGGCTGTATGTTTAGGGTCGTTGTCCTGCTGGAAGGTGAACCTCCGCCCCATTCTCAAGTCTTTTGCAGACTCTAACAGGTTTTCTTCTAAGATTGCCCTGTATTTGGTTCCATCCATCTTCCCATCAACTCTGACTGGGGGGGGGGGTGGTTTATATGACACAGGCTTTTTTTTTGGCTGGGCCGTGACCTACATACACTGACCTACCTGACCTACATACACTGACCTACCTACACTGACCTACCTAAACTGACCTACATACACTGACGATAGTGACCTACATACACTGACCTACCTTCACTGACGGTAGTGACCTACCTACACTGACCTACATACACTGATGGTAGTAACCTACATATACTGTCCTACGTACACTGACCTGCATACACTGACCTACCTACACTGACCTACATACACTGACAGTAGTGACCTACATACACTGACCTACCTACACTGACTGAATTACATACACCGACAATAGTGACCTACATACACTGACCTACCTACACTGACCTATATACACTGACCTGCCTGACCTACATGCACGGACATTTTCATACACTGTCTGACCTACCTCAGCTCAGCCGCGGTGTGTGCGGTGTCACAGCAGGCAGTCAGAGGAGAGCCGCCCGCCCGAGCGCCGAGCTGGGATGTGGCGCAGCGGCCGCATTGTAATTCCCGCCTTCTGGAGCCTACAGCGCCTATGATGGACGTCACACATCCTGCGGTCCCGGCACTGGACCAGTGGGACGTCCATCATAGGCGTTGCAGGCTCCAGAAGGTGGGATCTGCTATGGCACTCGGCCACACTCGGCGGCACTCAGCCGCACTCGGGATCAGATCGGTCCCGGCGCTTGCCGCTCAAGGCTAAAAATGGAGAGCTGCATGCCTGAGACTCTGGGCTTTTCGGGGTCACATTCGGGGCTCCAGCCCCCCCCCCCCTCCCGATGCCCCTGGTGATATGTACTGTTAGTTTTCCTCCACTCATAGCTTTTGCTTTTAGGCCAAAAAGTTCAATTTTGGTCTCATCTGACCAGAGCACCTTCTTCCACATGTTTGCTGTGTCCCCCACATGGTTTCTCACAAACTGCAAACAGGACTTCGTAAGGCTTTCTTTTACCAATGTCTTTCTTCTTGTCACTCTTCCATAAAGGTCAGATTTGTGGAGAACACGACTAATAGTTGTCCTGTGGACAGATTCTCCCACCTGAGCTGTGGATCTCTGCAGCTCCTCCAGAGTTACCATGGGCCTCTTGGCTCTTCTCTGATGAATGTTCTCCTTGTCCGGCCGGTCAGTTTAGGTGGACGGCCATGTCTTGGTAGGTTTGCAGTTGTGCCATACTGGATGGATTGAGCAGTGCTCCGTGAGATGTTCAAAGCTTGGGATATTTTTTTATAACCTAACCGTGCTTTATACTTTTACACAACTTTATCCCTGACCTGTCTGGTGTGTTCCTTGGCCTCCATGATGCTGTTTGTTTACTAAGGTTCTCTAACAAACCTCTCAGGGCTTCACAGAACAGCTGTATTTATACTGGGATTAAATTGCACACAGGAGGAGTCTATTTACTAATTAGGTGACTTCTGAGGGCAATTGGTTCCACTAGATTTTAGTTAGGGGTATCAGAGTAAAGGGGGCTGAATACAAATGTATGCCACACTTTTCACATATTTATATGTTAAAAAATGTTGAAAACCATTTATCATTTTCATTCCACTTCACAATTATGAGCCACTTTGTGTTGGTCTAACACATAAAATCCCAATAAAATACATTTAAGTTTTTGGTTGTAACATGACAAAATGTGTAAAATTTCAAGGGTTATGAATACTTTCTTCAAGGTTTCAAGGTTTACGTGCGTATAGCACGTACGAACATAAACACACGCATCGGGGGCGCCTACGCATGAAAATGTTGTTTGCGTTACACATGTTACACATCGCCACACAGGCTGGAGTAAAAGCAATAATTCTAGCACCAGACCTCCTCTGTAACACTAAATGGATGACCTATAGGGGGCTTTTAAAAGTGTCGCCTATGAAAAATATAGGGTACTGAAGTTTGTCATTGTTTCACGGGCGCACACAAATTAAAGATTTGACATATTGGGTATCTATTTACTCGGTGCAACCTCGTCTTTTATATTTTACCAAAAAAATTGATAATTTATTAAGTTTGTGTGCCCTAAAATTAACTTTTTTTAAATAATGTAATCTTCAGGACTAAAATGATTTTTTAAGCATGTTTGCAAAAAAAAATGGCTCTGGCAGCGAAAGGAAAAGAATCTGTTCCCATCTGACACATATAATATACAGTATATACAGACTGTCCTTTGGGTAAGTGTATTAACCACTTACGGACCGCCACACACCGATATACATCCTAATGCCGCGTACACACGGTCGGACTTTTCGGCTACAAAAGTCCGACAGCCTGTCTGACAGACTTTCGACGGACTTTTGTCAGACTTTTGGCGGACTTGCGGCAGACTTTCTTACGAACGGACTTGCCTACATACAATCACACAAAAGTCAGACGGATTCGTAAGTGATGACGTACACCGGACTAAAATAAGGAAGTTGATAGCCAGTAGCCAATAGCTGCCCTAGTGTGGGTTTTTGTCCGTCGGACTAGCACACAGATGAGCGGATTTCTGGGTCCGGCGGAGTTACGACGTAAAGATTTGAAGCATGTTTCAAATCTAAAGTCCGTCATATTTGAGGCTGGAAAAGTCCGCTGAAAGTCCGGGGAAGCCCACACACGATCGGATTGTCAGCCAGCTTTAGTCCGTTGGCGTCCGTCGGACTTTTGTAGACGAAAAGTCCGACCGTGTGTACGCGGCATAAGTTTGAAGAGGAATATCGTTGTTATGGCAGCAGCTATCCGCCATAACCCGGTATCCTCTTCTTCAGCAGGCGGTCCGGTTTCTGATAATAGTGGTCTCTGAGGCGGATTCGCCGCAAGACCACTTTTATCGGTGGTGGGTCCCCCCCCCCCCTGCCCCTCCTCTCCTGCCGCGCACCGGTGCCCTCCACCGCTTACCAGAGCCGTTGACAGCGGCGGAGGCGATCAGCTCTTCACCCTTGCTGTGGGTATGGAGACAAGTGAGGCGAAGATGGCCCCCACCCGTCTCGATAACATTACAGGGCGGAAGCGACGTCAAAACATCACTTCCACCCATAGCTCTTAAAGGGCCATTTTTTTTTAAATTATTCTTTTAAATGACAATTTATTTTTTTTTAAAATTGCATTTTAGTGTATATATGAGATCTCAGGTCTTTTTGACCCCGGATCTCATATTTAAGAGGTCCTGTCAGGTTTTTTTTCTATTACAAGGGATGTTTACATAGGTTTTTTTTTTTTTTTTTAAAAACAGTGTAAAAATAAAAAAGAAAAGGCAAGCTCATGTGCAGAAATGAACGCATGTTCAAACCACACATGTGAGGTACTGTATCTCTGCGATCGTTAGAGCGAGAGCAATAATTCTAGCTCTAGACCTTCTCTGTAACTCAAAACTGGTAACCTGCAGAATTTTTTAAAAGTCGCCTATGGAAATTTTTAAGGGTAAAAGTTTGTCGCCATTCCACGAGCGGGCGCAATTTTGAAGCGTGACATGTTGGGTATCAGTTTACTCGGTGTAACATTATATTTCACAATATAAAAAAAATTGGGCTAACTTTACTGTTGTCTTATTTTTTAATTAAAAAAACTGTATTTTTTCCCAAAAAAAGCGCTTGTAAGACCGCTGCGCAAATATCGTGTGACAGAAAGTATTGCAACGACCGCCATTTTATTCTCTAGGGTGTTAGAAAAAAATGTATAATGTTTGGGGGTTCTAAGTAATTTTCTAGCAAAAAAAACTGTTTTTAACAACAAATCTCTAAAAGAGGCCCGGTCCTTAAGTGGTTAAAAATAGTGTCCTGGTGGCCAGTAGATTCAATATTCCATTGGCTTGTGGTGAGTGAGATATACAGTATATAATGTATTCTCTGGTCAGCCTTCCGTGTATGTCAATTTTATATGCTGGACACACACTGTGAACAGGCCCATCATTTTCCTACATCTAGTACAGCCAGAGCAGCAGACATGGCATGTTCTCCAAGTGTCAATTATAATGTGAAGCTGGCCAGCGTAGATTTGGCCGCTGCTGATTTCCTGTCCTGTCTTTGCAGGTCCATGTGTTTGATCTGTCCATCAATAAGTATGAAGCCATCTGTCAGCAGGCTATTGTGGCCAAGAAGAAGACCAAACTGACTCACATTGAGTTCAACCCCGTCTATCCGGTAATTATTGTCGGAGATGACCGCGGACATGTCAGTTGTCTGAAGCTGTCGCCAAACCTGCGCAAACTGCCAAAGGTAAGACATCCTTATTATTATTTTTAATAAACGTTCTAAGGATCTGGTCCTTTGACCTTTCCCATGGTTTTGTTCCTTGGAAGGCTGTAAGTGCCTGAAAAAGGATGAGGCCTCTCACTATGTAGGGACAGAGTTAGGCTAGTTAGTTGTCTGGAGGCAGCAGCAGAACAAACTTCACTAACCGGCCTAGCCATGTGAGCCAATAGTTGGTGACTGTTGGCCAAGAGAGCAAAACTTTTGCCTTGTTTTTAATGTGGCAGGAGAAGTGTCCCTGAGCCGCACCTCATGAAACAGACCCATGTAATAGAATGAATGGCAGCCTGCCTCAGCCTGGGTTCTGGCCAGGCCACGCCTCCAGTTTCAGAGCTTAATCATGGGTTCCCCATGGGGCTGAGCGAAATGCGTTGGGAGGCATGCCTTGGTCGGAGAATAGGCTAAAACTGACATTCATCCTTTCACACGGGTCTGTTTCATGAGGTGCTGCTCACGGACATTCTTCCTGACCAAGGGTGTTGCTAGGTCTACAAAAGATCTGGGGCTAGAGCCCATAGCAGCGTAGTAAAGAAAGTCATACACTTGGGCGGGCATACACCTGTATATACAGCAATATACGTGTGTGTGCGTATATATATATATATATATATATATATATCCCCAGAGAGCCCCCCACTTACATCAGGGTCCCCAGAGAGCCCCCCTTACATCAGGGTCCCCAGAGAGTCCCCCTTACATCAGGGTCCCCAGAGAACCCCCCTTACATCAGGGTCCCCAGAGAGCCCCCCCTTACATCAGAGTCCCCAGAGAGCCTCCCCCTTGCATCAGGGTCCCCAGAGAGACCCCCCTTACATTAGGGTCCCCAGAGAGCCTCCCCCTTAAATCAGGGTCCCCAGAGAGCCCCCCTTAAAATCAAGGTCCCCAGAGAGCCTCCCCCTTGCATCAGGGTCCCCAGAGAGCCTCCCCCTTGCATCAGGGTCCCCAGAGAGTCTCCCCCTTGCATCAGGGTCCCCAGAGAGACCCCACTTACATCAGGGTTCCCAGAGAGCCCCCCTTAAATTAGGGTCCCCAGAGAGCCTCCCCCTTAAATCAGGGTCCCCAGAGAGCCCCCCTTAAAATCAGGGTCCCCAGAGAGCCCCCCTTAAAATCAGGGTCCCTAGAGAGCCTCCCCCTTAAAATCAGGGTCCCCAGAGAGCCTCCCCCTTAAAATCAGGGTCCCCAGAGAGCCTCCCCCTTGCATCAGGGTCCCCAGAGATCCTCCCCCTTGCATCAGGGTCCCCAGAGAGCCCCCCACTTACATAAGGGTCCCCAGAGATCCTCCCCTCCCCTTGGGGAGCCCTGCAGAGACTCTGGGGTATGGGCCCCAGATTCAGGGCTATAGCCCCAAAAGCCACCCCCTAGCGACGCCACTGCTCCTGACACATTGAAACTTGGAGCCGGGATGAGCTCCGCTCCAGGACAGTGCTCATCGCGGTTGGCTATAACGCTAACCTGAGTGGCATTCACATTTTTACTTTTGTATATTTTTTTTGCCATATCCCTGTGATGAAAGAATTTCATGTTAAGCTTTTATTGCTGAAGTAGATAGAACCCTTAAACCAGCCTTTTTCAACCAGGGTGTCTTCTGGGTCCTTCAAGGGTGCCTCGGCAAAATGCCTAAAAATTGCCCCAAATGATCCACAAAATTGTCAACAAGCCAGCAAGCGGATCATCCTTCCTGTTTGTTACACAAAGTCACAGGTTTTCATTGTGTATAGTAATATAACCTAGGGCAGTGATGGTGAACCTTGGCACCCCAGATGTTTTGGAACTACATTTCCCATGATGCTCATGCACTCTGCAGTGTAGTTGAGCGTCATGAGAAATGTAGTTCATAAACATCTGGGGTGCCAAGGTTCACCATCACTGACTTAGGGTATGATGTGGGTCAGCTGCTTGCATCACTGGTTGATAAGGAGGATTATGGGTGCTTGCACAGCATCTTTGTTTGCCCTTCTCTGTCAGCACTGGAATACGGTAGTATAGTACTAGTGTGCAGGGTACACTATATTACCAAAAATATTGGGACGCCTGCCTTTACACACACATGAACTTTAATGGCATCCCAGTGGGATGCCATTAAAGTTCATGTGTGTGTAAAGGCAGGTGTCCCAATACTTTTGGTAATATAGTTTACACACACACACGTTTCCTTTTATTCTCATCTTCCTTTCCAGTAAACGTTCCTCTTCATTCATCATTTCTCGCACAGACACTCTCAGCCGCTTGGCATCCTTTATTGGTTCTGCTGGTATTTTGTTGTCTTTTATTGTGTCGATGTGAGGTCAGCCTGGTGGTAAATAATGACAGGTTAGTGGAGGTCTGACACAGAACATTCATCATGGCTATGTGATAATTTGGAGAAATGGTTTATACAATAACCTGCAGACATCTCAGTCTGAACTGTTCACTCACATTCATCAGAGTGGCAGACCTGTCGGGTTTGATGCCCAGAGATCCGGGGTGACTTTCATCCCAAGGTGGCATTGACTTGCTTCCCAGCCTGACCGTAACACACATTTTATTCCAGTGTGATATTAATGGTCTGTCCTGGTCCGGCTGCATATGATGATCATGGGAAGTCTAGTGGTAATTAAAGTGAACCTGTCATTAGAACACCTCTTATACACTAGGATTACAGTATAAGATAATGGTAGGCACTTTATGCCGCGTACACGCAAGTGGACTTTCCGGCAGAAAGGGTCCGATGGAATGAATCCATCGGACATTCCGATCGTGTGTGGGCTTCATCGGACCTTTTCTGTCCAAAAATCTGAGGGACCTTAGAAATAGAACATGTTTCAAATCTTTCCGACAGACTCGATTCCTATCGAACAAAACGTTCGTCTGTATGCTAGTCCGACAGACCGAAAACGACGCAAGGGCAGCTATTGGCTACTGGCTATTGAACTTCCTTTTCTAGTCCGGTCGTACGTCATCACGTTCGAACCGATCGGACTTTGGTGGGACCGCATGTAGGCAAGTCCGTTTCGTCGGAACTCCGTTGAGAAGTCCTTTGGAGTTCAGTCCGACGATAAGTCCGCTCGTGTGTACGTAGCATTAGGGTGTCTGTACATCCCATCGCCTTGTCACAGTCGTCCTGTAGTTCACCAGAACCAGAGACATTTCATAGGCCAGTACTGTTATATTAGTAACCTACAGATATTGTGCTCTTCAGCCTGGACCTAAAGCAAAGGTCAGTTTTATGTGTGCACTAGGCATTGGGAGCTTCTGCTATAAGTTGTAGCCAAATTGTGACAAACTTAAGATATGATTGGGTACAACCCTGTTTTTAGCAACAAGCGTCCTTTCAACAGAAACTCCATCTAAACATATTTTTTATTTAAATGAATATAAATAATTTCATGTAAAAAAAAAAGGGAACTCATGGTTTGACCACCAGTGCATGTATTAATACAATATCAATTATACAATCATCGAAGTGGGGTGAAGGGATGGGTTAATGTTCAAGAGTTTGAGGGTTGGGGGGAAGGGTTAAAGCCAACCTGCACATCATTTTAAATCTTAGACACCATACACACTATTAGATTTTCTGCAGATTTTTGTCTTCATATTTACCAAAACCATATAATATGAGGTCAAATCTTAATGCCGCGTACACACGGTCATACTTTTCGTCTACAAAAGTCCAACGGACGCTGACGGACTAAAGCTGGCTGGTAATCCGATCGTGTGTGGGCTTCTCCGGACTTTCAACGTACTTTTTTAGCCTCAAATCCGACGTACTTTAGATTTGAAACATGCTTCAAATCTTTACTTCGTAACTACGACGGACCCCGAAATCCGCTCGTCTGTGTGCTAGTCCGACGGACAAAAAGCCACGCTAGGGCACCTATTGGCTACTGGCTATGAACTTCCTTATTTTAGTCCGGTGTACGTCATCACGTACGAATCCGTCGGACTTTTGTGTGGTCGTGTGTAGGCAAGTCCGTTCGTTAGAAAGTATGCCGCAAGTCCGCCGCAAGTCCGCCGAAAGTCTGCCGGAAGTCTGTCGGACAGGCTGTCTGACTTTTGTAGACGAAAAGTCCGACCGTGTGTACGCGGCATAAGAGTTTCAATCTGTATGCAATCAGGCAGGCCCGTGCACTACATGGTTTTGGTAAATCTGAAGACAAAAATCTGCAGAAAATCTAATAGTGTGTATGGGGCCTTAGGAGATAAGCTATATGTTTTGGAAGCATGGTTTGGGGTTGAAGTGTGTTGATTGTTTGAGGTTAGGAACTAGGGTTAAGATCATGAATTAGGGGTTAAAGTCAGGAGTTAGGTTAGGGTTACAGTTAGGTTGGAAGTTATAGACTAGATATATTTTTAGGAAGATTGATTACAATGACCCTTAGGATTAGTGGTTGGGGGTAAGGATGAGATTTAGGGTTAGTGGCTGTGTTGAGGGTTGTGGGACAGGATAAGGTATAGAGTTAGTCGTTATGGTCAGGACGAGTTTTATGGTTAGTGTTTGGGGGTCAGGGTGAGTTTTAGGTTTAGTGATTGGGATCAGGATGCTTTTTAGGGTTAGTGGTTGGGGGTCAGTACGAGTTTTAGGGTTAGTGGTTGGGTCAGGATCAATTTTAAGGTTAGTGGTTGGGGGTCTGGATGAGTTTTAGGGTTAGTGGTTGGGGGTCAGGATCAATTTTAAGGTTAGTGGTTGGGGGTCTGGATGAGTTTTAGGGTTAGTGGTTACGGGTCAGGATGAGTTTTAGGGTTAGTGGTTGGGGTTCAGGATGAGTTTTTTTATTGTTAATGTTTGGAGTCGGGATGAGTTTTAGGGTTAGTGGTTACGGGTCAGGATGAGTTTTAGGGTTAGTGGTTGGGGTTCAGGATGAGTTTTTTTATTGTTAATGGTTGGAGTCGGGATGAGTTTTAGGGTTAGTGGCTGGGGTCAGGATGAGTTTTGGGATAAGTGGTTGGGTTAAGGGTTGCGGGACAAGATAAAGTTTAGGTTTAGTGGTCGGGTTAAGGGTTGCTGAACAAGGTAAGGTTTAGGGTTAGTGGTTGGCTTGAGGATCAAGTTTAGGGTTGCAGAACAGGGTAGGGTGCAGGGTTAGAGGTTGGGTTGAGGGTTGTGGAACAGGATAAGGTTTAAAGTTAGTCGTTATGGTCAGGACGAGTTTTAAGGTTAGTGTTTGGGGGTCAAGGCGAGTTTTAGGGTTAGTGGTTGGGGGACAGGATAAGTTTTAGGGTTAGTGGTTTGGGGTCAGGATGAGTTTTAAGGTTAGTGGTGGGGGTCAGGATGAGTTTTAGGTTTAGTGGTTAGGGGTCAGGACGAGTTTTAGGTTTAGTGATTGGGATCAGGATGTTTTTTAGGGTTAGTGGTTGGGGGTCAGGACGAGTTTTAAGGTTAGTGGTTGGGGGTCAGGATCAGTTTTAGGTTAGTGGTTACGGGTCAGGATGAGTTTTAGGGTTAGTGGTTGCGGGTCAGGATGAGTTTTAGGGTTAGTGGTTGGGATCACGATGAGTTTTAGGGTGAGTGTTTGCGGGTCAGAAAGAGTTTTAAGGTTAGTGGTTGGGGTCAGGGTGAGTTTTATTGTTAATGGTTGGAGTCGAAATGAGTTTTAGGGTTAGTGGTTGGGGTCAGGATGAGTTTTGGGGTAAGTGGTTGGGATCAGGATGCTTTTTAGGGTTAGTGGTTGGGGGTCAGGACAAGTTTTAGGGTTAGTGGTTGGGGGTCAGGATCAGTTTTAAGGTTGGTGGTTGGGGGTCTGGATGAGTTTTAGGGTTAGTGGGTACGGGTTAGGATGAGTTTTAGGGTTAGTGGTTGGGATCAGGATAAGTTTTAGGGTGAGTGGTTGCGGGTCAGGATGAGTTTTAGGGTTAGTGGTTGGGGGTCAGGATCAGTTTTAGGGTTAGTGGTTGGGGGTCAGGATCAGTTTTAGGGTTAGTGGTTGGGGGTCAGGATCAGTTTTAGGGTTAGTGGTTGGGATCAGGATGAGTTTTAGGGTGAGTGGTTGCGGGTCAGGATGAGTTTTAGGGTGAGTGTTTGCGGGTCAGGATGAGTTTTAGGGTTAGTGGTTGGGGTCAGGGTGAGTTTTATTGTTAACGGTTGGAGTCGGGATGAGTTTTAGGGTTAGTGATTGGGGTCAGGATGAGTTTTGGGGTAAGTGGTTGGGTTAAGGGTTGCTGGACAGGGTAAAGTTTAGGTTTAGTGGTTGGGTTGAGGGTTGCTGGACAGGGTAAGGTTTAGGGTTAGTGGTTGGCTTGAAGATCAAGTTGAGGGTTGCAGAACAGGGTAAGATGCAGGGTTAGAGGTTGGGTTGAGGTTCAGGGGTCAAATAAGGGTTGGGGGTCAGGTTGTAGTTTTAGTTTTAGGATACGTTCATTATTTAGATTTTCTTTTATGATTATGGCTGTGTAGTAGCATGGTATGAGCAGTATGTGTTTAAATAAGTTTTGAATATTAAAATCTGCTCACACAGTTAGCTGGTGCCAAAACATCATGTGTTAAAAACTTTCGTGCCAACACTCAGCGTGGCAATAAAGCTACAGGGATGCAAGTCAGCATGCCATGCTGTCTCTCCAGCTCTTCTCAGCTGGTCTCTGGAGAGTTAATCCTCTTTACTTACGGATGGTTTGCCAGGAATCGCATTAGCAGCCAGAGCCATACTAATTCTGTTTTATACAGTTTCCTGATGTCACATCTGTTTTATATTCCCCTCTCATAATATGACATCATCACACCCCCTTCATAGCCCCCTTGTCTGGCTGCTTGCTATTCTAGTCGGGTGTGATGATGTCACAACGTATGAGGTGACACACGGGTCATTAGTGATGGGACAGAGGAGAGATGTAGCGTGTCATGTCTGATCACACATGGGTAATTGTCTGTGTTAAGTTCATTAATTCGGAGGATTGGAAGCTGATGTTCCAGCAGGTAGTGGCAGATTCATTTCATGCCACTTGTCACTCTGTATTCATTCCATATTCCGCGTACCCATTGTAGTGTTCATTACTCACTAAAGAACCACTCTGGGCATAAACTTAAATCTGAACCCTGGCCTTCTCTGCAATCTTTATACAATTGTACTGGCTCCTCTCCTGGACGGAAATGGCTTCCTATGATTTTACTGCACACTGTGAGCTTCTCACAATGTGCGTTAGAAGCTTCTGTTTATTTCTTATGGATTTTTAAAGCTAAACACCAAGCAAACCGCTGAATATACAGATGAAAAATATAACCCTGTATGTGAGCTGTTTTACCTGCTTGAGGACTTTGTCCATTCAATTCTGACATTTACACAGCTCTGCCACACAGTGCAGCATTGTCTGGCTGGGCAGGAATCCTGATTTTTTTTCTTCTGCAATTCAATAACACTTACAAGTAGGGTTGCTACCTGTCCGTACAATACGGGATCGTCTTGGATCCAAGGTCAAATTCTTCATTCCATGTTGATTCAGTATAGGATGCAGCTTGTCCTGTATTTATAAGTCCATGCTCTGCCCCCCTTGTCTTTGATTGGCTGTGCTGAACATCCTGCTTTCCTTCTGATCTGTTAGCAGATTGGCCAGAGCTAAATCAGTACATTGCTGGGGCACTCTGTGTGTTACTTACTCCTGTGCACTACCCACTCCTGACCCCTACATTCTGTGCGTTATGCACTCCTGACCCCTACATTCTGTGCGTTATGCACTCCTGACCCCTACATTCTGTGCGTTATGCACTCCTGACCCCTACATTCTGTGCGTTATGCACTCCTGACCCTTACATTCTGTGCGTTATGCACTCCTGACCCTTACATTCTGTGCGTTATGCACTCCTGACCCCTACATTCTGTACGTTATGCACTCCTGACCCCTACATTCTGTGCGTTATGCACTCCTGACCCTTACATTCTGTGCGTTATGCACTCCTGACCCCTACATTCTGTGCGTTATGCACTCCTGACCCCTACATTCTGTGCGTTATGCACTCCTGACCCCTACATTCTGTACGTTATGCACTCCTGACCCCTGTACTGCGTGTTTTACATACTCCTGACCTCTATACTCAGTGTGTTACTTAGTCCTGACCCCTGCACTGCGTGTTATACTACTGACCTCTATACTCAGTGTGTTACTTAGTCCTGACTCCTGCACTGCGTGTGTTACATACACCTGACCTATATATTCAGTGTGTTACTTAGTCCTGCCCCCTGCACTGCGTGTTTTACATACTCCTGATGTCTATACTCAGTGTGCTACTTAGTCCTGCCCCCTGCACTGCGTGTTATACTACTGACCTCTATACTCAGTGTGTTACTTAGTCCTGACCCCTGCACTGCGTGTGTTACATACACCTGACCTATATATTCAGTGTGTTACTTAGTCCTGCCCCCTGCACTGCGTGTTTTACATACTCCTGACGTCTATACTCAGTGTGCTACTTAGTCCTGACCCCTGCACTGCGTGTTATACTACTGACCTCTATACTCAGTGTGTTACTTAGTCCTGACCCCTGCACTGCGTGTGTTACATACACCTGACCTATATATTCAGTGTGTTACTTAGTCCTGCCCCCTGCACTGCGTGTTTTACATACTCCTGACGTCTATACTCAGTGTGCTACTTAGTCCTGACCCCTGCACTGCGTGTTATACTACTGACCTCTATACTCAGTGTGTTACTTAGTGCTGACCCCTGCACTGCCTGTGTTACATACACCTGACCTATATATTCAGTGTGTTACTTAGTCCTGACCCCTGTACTGCATGTTTTACCTACTCCTGACCTCTATACTCAGTGTGTTATGCACCCCTGAACCCTGCACTGTGTGTTACATACTCCTGACCCCTACACTCTGTTCATTACATACTTCTGCTCCCTACACTCTGTATTACTTATACCTGATCCCTGCTGTCTGTGTATTACCTACTCCTGACCCATGAATTACATATGTTATTTACTCCAGATGCCCCCTGTACCCTGTGCATTATTTATTCCTGTACTCTATTCATTACTTTCTGGTGACCCCTGCCCTCCACCTGTTACTTATTCCTGACCCCTGCATTCTGTGTGTTATTTACTCCAGGTGCCTTCTGTACTCCCTTGTAGTACTTACTCCTGTCCCCGCTACTCTGTTCATTACTTTTTCCTAAAACCTGCTCTCTGGGTGTTACTTACTCCTGACCTCTGTGTTATTTACTCCAGATGCCCCCTGCATTCTGAGCATTACTTATTCCTGACCCGTGTACTCTATTCATTACTTTCCTGTGACCCCTGCACTCCGTGTGTTACTCCAGGCTCTCCCTGCATTGCTGGCCATGCCTTTTCAGAGCAGCCTCAAAAGTACAGTGGGCCCTTTACCTTGTGACAGTGACCATATGTAAACATAGAGGATTTGGCTAATCTGGCAATTTGCCTGCTCATCTTCAAATGGTGTGCCCCTGACACCTCTAATGGACTACTTTTAACCTTGCACTCCTGACCCCTGTGCCTAACTTACTCCTGACCCCTGCATTTTGTGTGTTACTTACTCTAGACTCCCCGCTTCACTCTGTGCATTACATATTCCTTATGACACCTGCACTCTGTGTGTTACTTACTCCTGACCCCTGCACTCTGTGTGTTACTTAGTCCTGCCCCCTGCACCCTGTGCATTACTTACTGCTGACCCCTGTACTCTATTCACTACTTTCTGGTGACCCCTGCCCTCTGCCTGTTACTTACTGATGCTTGTATTCTGTGTGTTATTTACTCCCTGTACTCCCTCATATTACTTGCTTCTGATCCCTGCATTCTGTGTGTTATTTACTCCCTGTACTCCCTCATATTACTTACTCCTGACCCCTGCATTCTGTGTGTTATTTACTCCCTGTACTCCCTCATATTACTTACTCCTGACCCCTGCATTCTGTGTATTATTTACTCCCTGTACTCCTCCTATATTACTTACTCCTCACCCCTGCATTCTGTGTATTATTTACTCACTGTACTCCTCCTATATTACTTACTCCTGACCCCTGCATTTTGTGTATTATTTACTCCCTCATATTACTTACTCCTGACCCCTGCATTCCGTGTGTTATTTACTCCCTCATATTACTTACTCCTGACCCCTGCATTCTGTGTGTTATTTACTCCCTGTACTCCTCCTATATTACTTACTCCTGACCACTGCATTTGTGTGCTATTTACTCCCTGTACTCTCTCATATTAGTTACTCCTGGCCCGTCTACTCTGTTCAATACTGTCTCCTAACCCCTGCGCTTGGGGTGTTACTTACTCCCGACCGCAGAGTTACATGTGTTATTTACTCCAGATGCCCCCTGCACTCTTTGCATTACTTACTCCTGACCCTGGCCATCTGTGTATTATGTTCTCCTGACCTCTGCGCTCTGCATTACTTACTCCTGGCCCCTGTACTCTATTCATTACTTACTCCTGACCCCGGCACTCTGGGTATTATGTTCTCCTGACCTCTGCCAAGTGGCCTAGGTTTTATGAAACCATACCCCTTTAATCCCCTCCCAATGTGCAGTTTGTCCACAAGCACCATTGGTCGTGGTACACAATGTGCGCTGTCGCCCACGCCTTCCTGGAGCATCAAAGCAGGCCTTGCATTCGCTGTGGAGGTCTGCTGTAATAAATACAGAGCTGCAGCCATCTGCGCCTTTAAATCTGCCCGGAGTTCAGCTTTAACAAGCAGTTCTGTCTCTTCTCTGGGTTGCCGTATTCTCACTTGTAGCATTTAAACCGTAAGCGGCAGTAAATGATAAACCTAATAAGCGTCACACTGCAGGGCGCCGCCGCCTCCAGGGAAGGCCATCATATAAACTTCCTAGAGAAAAGACAAGTGTTTATTATTGATTATGTGCGGAGAGGCACCAGCTGTATTGTAGAGTCTCTACTCTCGTTTTTTTTCTACCCAGCAATGATCTCTATGAATCAGCCCAATTGGGGTGAGAAGGAGCGGGGTCTGGCAGAAGGCAATGTACTTAGACTTGATATGCTGAACTTATTGATGTTACAATAAAGCTATTTGAAGGAAAGGAAAGTCAGGGCAGATGTTCGGCTTTTTCCATTCTAATGACATTCGAGGGAATTTAATTTTCGTCGGCCTGCGCATCTCTCTAGCAAATCGCACAGGAGTAATAAAAACCACAGGACAATTACAGAATCCCTCATAAGTATAATCCTGCACAAACATTCCACGCATTGCGACAATACATGGGTATGGTGTTCACTGTGCGCGGCTGGAAGCATCTCCACATGACCCGCACATCTCTGCTGACACTATGGTGTTTGTGGGTTATGGTTGTATTGTATGATGGAGCTATACCAGGTTCCTTATACATGGACCTGAAGCTCTGATAGCTTTTGAAGCCAAAGTCAGCATTAATTATTGCCTTTGTGAACTCGCAGCACCAAGGTCATGACGCACTCCATCTAATGACTTTCAGTGCCGCTCCAAGCGCCAAACAATCCTCTCTGGTAACCCACTATGCAGCGGGTGCAGGTGTCTGTGATGCTCATCCAAGCCTGGTATGCAATCTAAGTGACCTCTGTGAGCAAACCCCATGGCCGGGGTTAAATGTGCCAGGGTGTGGCCTGGGAAGAGCCTAGGCTAAGAGGACTCTTCACTTAAGCCTACACACAGGTTGTTAGGAGTGCAGTGTCCTTCCTTCTCAGATCATAAGTTCAGTCCCAGCAAGGGTTATATATTGTATGGCCTAAAGTCAGTGGGCACCTGACCATTACCCCTATTTGAGCTTTTTGGGCATCCCATTCCAAAACCATGGCCATTAATATGGTGTTTCCCCATCCTTTGCAGCTACAACCACCTTCCAGAAGATATTGGAGTGCATCCGTGGGAGTTTGTGCCCATTTGTGAGGTCAGGTACTGATGTTGGTTAAGAAGACCTGGTTCATATATTGGACTCCACATTGGGTAACAGGAAAAAAGAATTACCTAGCTCACAATTGACATTCTGATACATCCCAAAGGTGTTCAGTAGGGTTAAGGTCAGGACACTCAAGTTCCTCCATATCAAACTGGTCAAACCATGTCTTTATGGACGAAAGGTGTTTAGTAGGGTTTAGGCCAGGACTGTGTTCAGAATACTTGAGAGCTGGTTCTCAAATTTTCCAACAACAAAACTTGTTGTCGGAAATTCCGATTGTGTGTACACAATTCTGACGCACAAAAAGTCCACGCATGCTCGGTATCAAGCAGAAGAGCCGCACTGGCTATTGAACTTCATTTTTCTCGGTGGCTGCATTAGTTTTCTGCAGGAACAGACAACTGCCCATTGGGGCCCATTTACATCACTCTGCTGCAGTAACACATGTATCTCCACAACACACAGTAATGCCGCGTACACACGATCGGAATTTCCGTCCGAAAAAAACTTGGATGGTTTTTCCGACACAATTCCACTCAAGCTTGCCTTGCATACACACGGTCACACAAAAGTTCTCTGAACTTTCGACTGTCAAGAACGCGGTGACAAACAACACTACGACGAGCCGAGAAAATGAAGTTCAATGCTTCAGAGCATGCTTCCAATTGTTTCCAAGCATGCGTGATTTTTTGCGCGTCCGAATTGCATACAGACGAACGCATTTTCGGATAGGAACTTTTTCCGACTGAAAAATTGAGAACATGCTCCCAATCTTTTGCTGGCGGGAATTCCGCCAGCAAAAGTCCGATGGAGCATACACAAGGTCGCATTTTCCGACCAAAAGCTCTCGTCTGTCTTTTTTTGGCCGAATTTCCGATCGTGTGTACGGGGCATAACACGTGTTATGCCCCGTACACACGATCGGACATTCCGACAACATAATCCATGGATTTTTTTCCGACGGATGTTGGCTCAAACTTGTCTTGCATACACACAGTCACACAAATGTTGTCGGAAATTCTGAACGTCAAGAACGCGATGACGTACAACATGTACAACGAGCCGATAAAAATGAAGTTCAATAGCCAGTGCGGCTCTTCTGCTTGATACCGAGCATGCGTGGACTTTTTGTGCGTCGGAATTGTGTACACACAATCGGAATTTCCGACAACAAGTTTTGTTGTCGGAAAATTTGAGAACCAGCTCTCAAACATTTGTTGTCGGAAATTCCGACAGCAAATATCCGATGGAGCATACACAGGGTTGGAATTTTCCGACAACAAGCTCACATCGAACATTTGTTGTCGGAAATTCTGATCGTGTGTACGTGGCATTAGGCGCACTGCTACAGTGTGGTGCCATTCATTAAAAGAGAAGTAAGACCAAAGCTTTTTGGGCCATACATCTCTTGTGGGTCACAGGAATACATTCACTTTTTTACTCCCATGACTCAGAGTCATCTGATTGCGGGCTAGTGCCCGCTACCAGCCGACGTAGAGAACAGTACCAGGCTCAGGAAGGATCTCCCAACAATATTGTCAGGATCCACCCCCCCTGATTGACAACTGACTCCACCTTTCAGCATGTGGCTGAGAGCCAGAGCAAGATACACCTTCCCCTCCCTCTCTCTGTGCTCCAGTAAGTACTCGAGGATCAGAGAGGAGAGCAGTGACTGACTCCACTTGGAGCAGCCCGAGAAACGAATGATCAGTGGTCATGTGATCGCGCACTTCTCGGGCCTAAAGTTGGCGTGGTACAGCTGCAACATCACGTGGGTGCTGCAGTATGGAGGTGATTATGATTTTTTTTTATGTTTTCAAAGCTCATTCTTTAATTCTGAATGGCACCCCAATACACCTGCATTTCAGCGCACAGAAATGTACAATACCACACTACCATGTGTTGCAGTGAAGAAATCGTCCATTGTGGTTGCGTGGCTGTGGGTTGCTCCTCCTACTCAGCCATGTCATTCATTCACGGATTCATTTACAGGAATCTGTGAATGGAAGACTACAAGTCCCATCTCCTACCATGGCAGAATCTCGTAGATCTCAATTCCGCACAAGTGCAGTGACATCACCACACCAGTAGTTTGATAGATTATATCCACTATAATCAAAGATCCGTACTGACCTGGGGCTGGTGGAACAGCCTGCAGGAGTCTGAGCATCGCACCCAGAATGCACTGATGGTGGTTGCATTGCTCGGCGGGCTCAAATTAGAAGAAAAGAGGTTTAACCTTAAACTACGTAGAGGGTTCTTTACTGTAAGAGCGGCAAGGATGTGGAATTCCCTTCCACAGGCGGTGGTCTCAGCGGGGAGCATTGATAGCTTCAAGAAACTATTAGATAATCACCTGAATGACCGCAACATACAGGGATATACAATGTAATACTGACACATAATCACACACATAGGTTGGACTTGATGTACTTGTGTCTTTTTTCAACCTCACCTACTATGTAACTATGTAACTAAAATGCAAAAAATAAAATGAATGAATGCATATTATTTATTTTATCAATCTGGGTGTATTCATTTATTTATTTTTTACAAATAGTGGACTATGCCTTTAAGGCGCGTATTACAGCGGACCTGGCTGGTATGAAAGGATCCTTATCTTCCTAGAAATCCAGTGTCCTTGTAACTTCCTGTGTACTGGACTGAAATCTCAATGTTATCAACCTTCCCAGTTCTCTTCTATGGACTATAGTGGCTTCACAATACAAACAGACAAATCTGCATCACACAGAAAAATTCTGTACTTTTTACGAACATTTTGTATCCAAATATTATATAGACGGCCTTATTCAGCCTGCTTTATTATGGAGTGTGTGTACCCTCCTATCGCCTTGCAGTCTAGTAGCAGTTTTGCATATAAAGCAGGGAGCACGCTGTATCCATCGGCACCTTCTGTTTTCACCTTGCAACTTCCTTGGTGATAAATGAGGTGCAGAATTTCCATAAGGCCAAAACAGTTCAGACAGTATAATCTATAAAAGGCTGTTATTTAAATATACAGATAAAGAACCATTTATCCAACTATCCATCCAGAGCCTCTGGTTTATAGACCAGATACATCCTAAATATAGAACCATTTATCCAACTGTCCATCCAGAGCCTCTGGTTTATAGACTGGATACATCCTAAATATAGAACCATTTATCCAACTCTCCATCCAGAGCCTCTGGTTTATAGACTGGATACATCCTAAATATAGAGCCATTTATCCAACTGTCCATCCAGAGCCTCTGGTTTATAGACCAGATACATCCTAAATATAGAGTCATTTATCCAACTGTCCATCCAGAGCCTCTGGTTTATAGACCAGATACATCCTAAATATAGAACCATGTATCCAACTGTCCATCCAGAGCCTCTGGTTTATAGAATGGATACATCCTAAATATAGAACCATTTATCCAACTATCCATCCAGAGCCTCTGGTTTATAGACCAGATACATCCTAAATATAGAGCCATTTATCCAACTTTCCATCCAGAGCCCCTAATTTATATACCAGATACATCCTAAATATAGAGCCATTTATCCAACTGTCCATCCAGAGCCTCTGGTTTATAGACCGGATACATCCTAAATACAGAACCATTTATACAACTGTCCATCCAGAGCCTCTGGTTTATAGACAAGATACATCCTAAATATAGAACCATTTATCCAACTGTCCATCCAGAGCCTCTGGTTTATAGACCAGATACATCCTAAATATAGAGCCATTTATCCAACTGTCCATCCAGAGCCTCTGGTTTATAGACCAGATACATCCTAAATACAGAACCATTTATACAACTGTCCATCCAGAGCCTCTGGTTTATAGACCAGATACATCCACGGTCTCCCTCCGCTGTTTGTATAGGTTTCAATTGTGCCCGTGAAATGGTATCTCCCATTGAGAGATACCTCCTATGATGTGCGCATGCGCCATGGTTATGCCAGGCCAGCTGATCAGCAAATCAGCTGGAGTGCAATTCCATACTGCGCATGCACGGGCACTTTTCGATGGCGGGCACTAACCAATAGAACACCGGTACTTGCGAGCTACAGTTCATTGAGGGAACCATGAATGCCAACATGTACTGTGACATACTGAAGCAGAGCATGATCCCCTCCCTTCAGAGACTGGGCCGCAGGGCAGTAATCCATGATAACGACCCCAAACACACCTCCAAGATGACCACTGCCTTGCTAAAGTAGCTGAGGGTAAAGGTGATGGACTGGCCAAGCATGTCTCCAGGACTAAACCCGATTGAGCATCTGTGGGACATCCTCAAACGGAAGGTGGAGGAGAGCAAGGTCTCTAACATCCACCAGCTCCGTGATGTCATCATGGAGGAGGGGAAGAGGACTCCAGTGACAACCTGTGAAGCTCTGGTGAACTCCATGCCCAAGAGGGTTAAGGCAGTGCTAGAAAATAATGGTGGCCACACAAATATGGACACTTTGGGCCTAATTTGGACATTTTCACTTAGGGGTGTACTCACTTTTGTTGCCAGCGGTTTAGACATTAATGGCTGTGTGTTGAGTTATTTTGAGGGGACAGCAAATTTACACTGTTATACAAGCTGTACACTCACTACTTTACATTGTAGCAAAGTGTCATTTCTTCAGTGTTGTCACATGAAAAGATAGAAGAAAATATTTACAAAAATGTGAGGGGTGTACTTACTTTTGTGAGATACTGTGTGTGTGTGTATATATATATATATATATAATGTGTGTATTGTAAACGTTAAAAAAAGTCCTGAGAAAAGTTGTCTATTAATTGGATTCTGGAGATTTTTTTTTGCTTCTTTTGAATCACCAGAGGGGGCAGGAAGAGTTTTCTAATCTGATTTCATTCAGCGGTGGAACGCTGACATTATGTGTAATAATCCGTGCAGTGTAAAAATTCAATATTAGATACAGAATGTTTCTGCGATTTGAATTTTATCATTGTCATAAATCCTCATTAATGAGCTTAGCGCCCCCCTGCCTGCTCTTTATATAGGCGAGGTTTATGTGATGGTATCAGGGAGATGCCAGACTATGATAGAGCAATGTCTGCCTCCCTGTGCAGAGAGATCGGCAGTCACCCAACATTAGGAGCTTCACCCCCCATCTACCCCCCAATTACTACGGAGGGTTTAACATGAATTTGTTTTGTGGTCTAGAACAGGAGTCTCCAAACCTTCTAAACATACTAAACATACTAAACATACTAAACATACTAAACACAGGGCCAGTAAATTCCACAAAGACTTTACTGAGTTTAAACAAACATAGAAAGGTTAGATTACTGTCCTCCAAAGTTGTAGGAAATGGGGGTAGAAAATTTCCCGGGCCTGGCATGTGTGAGAGTACACAATACCGTAGTCTTGGTGGTCAGTTGTATAGCACCTGTGGTTAGAAGTAGGAATAGTGCCCCATCATTGGTATCAGTGGGAGGAATAGTGCCCCATCATTGGTATCAGTGGGAGGAATAGTGCCCCATCATTGGTATCAGTGGAAAGAACAGTGCCAGTAGGAGGAATAGTGCCACATCATTGGTGTCCGTGGGCGGAATAGTGCCTCATCATTGATATTAGTAGGAGGAATAGTGCCCCATCATTGGTGTCAGTGGGAGGAATAGTGCCCCATCATTGGTGTCAGTGGGAGGAATAGTGCCCCATCATTGATATTAGTAGGAGGAATAGTGCCCCATCATTGGTGTCAGGGGGGGGAATAGTGCCACATCATTGGTGTCAGGGGGGGGAATAGTGCCACATCATTGGTGTCCGTGGGGGGAATAGTGCCTCATCATTGATATTAGTAGGAGGAATAGTGCCCCATCATTGGTGTCAGGGGGGGAATAGTGCCACATCATTGGTGTCAGGGGGGGGAATAGTGCCACATCATTGGTGTCCGTGGGGGGAATAGTGCCTCATCATTGATATTAGTAGGAGGAATAGTGCCCCATCATTGGTGTCAGTGGGGGGGAATAGTGCCTCATCATTAATATTAGTAGGAGGAATAGTGCCCCATCATTGGTGTCAGTGGGGGGAATAGTGCCTCATCATTGGTATTAGTAGGAGGAATAGTGCCCCATCATTGGTGTCCGTGGGGGGAATAGTTCCCCAATGATTGATATCAGTGGAAAGAATAGTGCCCCATCATTGGTGTCAGTGGGGGGAATAATACCCTATCATTGGTGTCAGTGGGAGGAATAGTGCCCTATCATTGGTGTCAGTGGGAGGAATAGTGCCCCATCATTGGTGTCAGTGGGAGGAATAGTGCCCCATCATTGGTAGCAATGAGAGGACTAGTTTCCCAATGATTGGTATCAGTGGACAGAATAGTGCCCCATCATTGGTATCACTAAGGGGAATAGTGCCCCATCATTGGTACTAATGAGAGGAATAGTTCCCCAATGATTGATATCAGTGGAAAGAATAGTGTTCTATCATTGGTGTCTTGGGGGGGGGAATAGTGCCCCATTATTGGTATCAGTGGGGGGAATAGTGCCCCATCATTGGAGTCAGTGGGGGGAATAGTGCCCCATTATTGGTATCAGTGGGAGAAATAATACCCTATCATTGGTATGACTGGGGGGAACAGCGCCCCATCATTGGTATCAGTGGAAGGAATATTGTCCCATCATTGGTGTCAGCAGGAGGAATAGTGCCCCATTATTGGTGTCAGTGGAAGGAATAATGTGCTATCACTGGTATTAATGGATATATAAATTGTATTCCGCGCTTAGATTTAATGCTTTGATTTAAAGCTCCCGTATTAGAGGTTGTGTGTATGTAGGGGTGGTTGGCGCTGCCCGTCACCTGAAGAGTGATCCTCTAGAGTGAATCACTCCTCCCGGGTAAGTATGCTATAGGTGGTTTATAATTGCTACTGGTGGCTTTTCGTCACCTGAGGAGTGATTCTCTACAGCGAATCACTCTTCCCAGGTGAATATACAATGAATGAGTGGTAGTTATTCCCGCCGCCTGAAGGGTGATTCCCCAATAGGTCACTCTTCTCAGATGGGTAATGAGTGATTCCCCAATAGTGAGATAAATGAAATAAGGAGTGTGCTCACCTTGTGACCTATATTGGGTAGTGTACTATTGTTGCTCTGTTAATTTGTGATTTTTGCAACCATATATCCAACACCCAGTCCTAAAATAAAAGTGCAAAGAGTGCAAGTAGTGGTGATCTCATCAGATCATCCCAAACACCAAAGTTAACCCTTAATAATTCATCCCAAACAGTATATGATGCTTGTGCAAATTCCTATATATAAAATTTATGAAAAATTGATTATCATAAAAAATTATAAATAAACAAAAGTCCAGTGAACAAAAGTGTCAAAAAAATGCAAAAGATATAAAAGATAAATAAAAATCAACATTAAAGTTCAATCCCAAGTAGTGCAAAAATAGCAAAATTTCAGGTGACTTGTGCTTTTCCAAAGTGACTGGTGCCTGGGTTTAGCTGCAGGTGTCAAGAGACTTCCATGCTCCCCTTCAGTTCCCCACTCCAACAAGACTTGACACAGTCAAGAATAAAGCTGGTGTGCCCTGGTTTCAAACCATAAGCTCCGAACTAGCGCGCGTTCCACCGACTGGAACTCTGCAACCGGAAATGGCGTGAATGTGTACCAAGCTCCGCCTTACGTGTTTCGTCATAGGACGTCGTCTGAGGCCGTGCCAGTGGGAGGAATAGTGCCCCACCATTGGTGTCAGTGGGAGGAATAGTGCCCCACCATTGGTGTCAGTAGGAGGAATAGTGCCCCATCATTGGTGTCAGTGGGAGGAATAGTGCCCCTCCATTGGTGTCAGTGGGAGGAATAGTGCCCTACCCATCATTGGAGCACAGGTGTGTCAGGAGGAGGCTGTCTGTCTGGAGCTGCTGCAGATCCGTGTGAGAGGGGACTGGTGAGGAAATCTATCCCAGCTCTCCTGGCCCCTTTCTGGGGAAGCCATGGAGGCCAGCAGGGCCTCTCCTGCTGGAAGCTCTCAGCCATCTCCTGGGCCATCAGGTGACATGCCTTCCTCTGTACAAACCATGGCTGGGGATCTCTCTACCCCTGGTAAGGATGAAGGCTCAGAGGCAATTCAGGAGCGAGTGGTGGCCGGGATTAAGGTCCTGAATAGGGAAAGAGACAAGCTGTACAAGCTCAGAGCGGAGCTGAAGCGCCTGAGAAGGCAGCGTGAGGGCTTGCACAGCCAGAAACGAGGGTCCATGGATCCGGAGATCCAACTGGCCAAGGTCCGGGTGGAACATCAGGAGACCATTGTGTCCATCATGGAAGGAAGAGATGGGCCATTTAAGGAAAAGTTTTACAATGATAAAAGGTTTGCGAGGATGACAAAGATGGAGGTGGAGGAGGAGACCCCCAGTTCTGACCCCCTGCCCCCTCAGGTAGAGGTAAGCAGCCCCATGCCTTCCCAGGACTCAGGAGGCATGCTCAGGGCCATCCAGGTAATGGAGTCTCCTGTGCGGGGGGATCAGCTGGCGTTTGGTGATGAGGACATAACTGATAATGTGCCTGATAATGTCAAGCCCCAAGCAGGGGATGAATCTATTTTTGTGTCATCTAACACCATGAGCAATGTTGAAAGTGTGCCCAGTGACAATCAAGTTTCTAATGCTATGTGTAGCAATGTTGTACCTGCTAATGCTGCAGCGCAGCAAGAGCTGCATTTAAAAAATGACATTTCTGAAAAGGAACTACCGGTGTCAGCAGAGCCCATTAACTCTCCTTTGGCTGAGTCTAAAGATGTTTGCCCCACAGCTGCTGGAGACTCTACAGTGCAGCATCAGGAGACAGCTGGTATTGCAGCAACTGTGACTATTCCTGATGGGAAATTGAACGTGTGTGTGTCTGACAGCAATTGTACAAGTGTGATGGACAATCGTCCCAGCTCAGTCCAAGCAAATAATAGTAATGAACAGACTACTGTGACTTCAGTGTGGGGCCTTGGCCCTGATAAACCCACGTTTGCTCAGGTGGTACGCTCTGCTCCTGGTGGCTCCGCCCCCAAGCGGGGTTTCCCCCTGCAGCCTACCACTTTGGGCACCCCAGGATCTGGTCTTGGGTCTCTGGCTTCTGCTGGGGGTCCGAGAAGAAATGTGGTAATTCTCAAATGGGAAGGTGGTGCGATCCCTCCAGCACGGCGTGCAGTGGTGGATTTGATTTTGGAGATTGGTTTTGGGGCAAATGACCTGTATGCTCTAATACATGTTGCTGGGACACGGGATTATACCATTAGTTTCACCAGGCCAGAGGGTCTTGACCTGTTCTGGGAGCGATATGAGGCTCGGTGCAGGTCAAGACCTGAATGGGAAGGTCTGGCCCCAGTTGCGGTTTCGCAAAGGTCAACGGTGAAAAAGATCACCATCATACTCACCAATGAGAGTGTTCCTGCCCGGGACCTAGAGGTCTGGTTAAGGAACTATGGTGAGGTTTTGACTAAGCCCAGCAAAATCCTTGATGAACGTAACATCTGGACTGGGGGTTGGTCAGTAACAGTCAGGTTGGCCAGGGATGGGAATGTTGTCCGTCACCTGCCCTCCTCAGCTTTTATAGGGAGGGATAGGATGACTATTTTCTACCCTGGTCAGCCGAAGCTGTGTCACCGCTGTGGAGAAAAGGGGCATTTGAGCTCTTCCTGTTCAGCCTTGATATGTTCAGTGTGTCGGGGTCAGGGTCATATGGCCAAGGACTGCACCGAGATGATCAGGTGCAACCTGTGCCTGCGCCTTGGCCACCCCTACAGCAGATGTCCTGAAGCCTGGCACAATATGGAGAAGGAGGTAATTGATGACATGTCAAGGCTGGACGGGATGGAGGGTGATGCCCCTGGTGTACCATCCTCCTCTGCGGTGACTGACTCCCCTGGTCCTGCTCAGGATCCCTCTCCAGTTCCTGTGGCCACCCCTCCTGTGTCTGTAAGTATTCCTTCTGTATCTGTCTCTGTGTCCCCCCAGCCTACTGTACCCTCTCCTCATGTGTCAGAACCTTCCAAGTCTGTGCCCCCCGAGTCAGTTACCCCCCAGGAGTCTACCCCTCCTAAGACAGATTCAAAGGGAGCAACCCCCCCACCAGGAGTGGTAGTGGGTATTAAAAAGGTCGCTTCTGCCTCTCTAAAGGAGTCTTCTGTAAAGACTTCAAAGAAAAAAACAGGAGATAAGGGCATCTCTGAAGCTGACCTGCAGTACCTGGAGGAGAGAAGGAAGGTTGGGAAGCGGAAGAAGCAGGTGGTGAGGACGGCTCCAGTGCCTGTCTCCAACCGTTATAGGTCCTCTAAGTGGGAGATTTCCTCATCTGGAGCTTCTTCGGAGCGAAGTTCTGATTCTGAGATGGAGTTTGAGGCGGCCTCAAGAAAGAGAGAGGCTTCTGGTGATGAGCAGCAGAGGGGAGCTAAGAAGCAATCCACCCAATAACCCAAATGGCGGTTCCCCCTCCGTTAAAAGTGGTGACAATAAATGTCGCCAGCATTAAGTCAGTAAGAGCTCGTTCTATGGCCTTCTTTTTGTTCAGCCAATTAGATGCTGAAATTTTATTTTTGCAAGAGACTAGGCTCACCTCCTTGGCAGATATTCATATGGCCAAGAGAGAGTGGAGGTATGGTCCATCTTACTGGTCTCTTGCGGCCGAGCCTTACGGCGGTGTGGCGGTGTTGTTTAAAACCGGCATGGTAACTGTCCGGCGGGTTATTGAGGTGGAGATTGGGAGATGTATGGTCTTAGACGTCCTTGTGGGAGGGCAGGACCTGCGCCTAATTAATGTCTATGGGCCACACACAAAATGGGACAGGAAATGCCTTTTTACAAGAATCAAGCCATTTCTTTTTACATCCCGGCAAGTGGTCTTTGGAGGTGACTTTAATACAGTAACTAGGCCCAAGGACAGGAAGGACTTCAAGGACAGGCTGGGATATGATAGCGTTTTTTTAAATAGTATGGTTAGGGATGCTGGTCTTGTGGATGTGCACATTAAGCACCTCCCGGATGACACTGGGTTCACCTTTCATCGAGGTAATAGTCAGAGTAGAATAGATAGGTTTTTTTTGAAGGAGACCTCTGCTTTCTCACCCCCAGTGGTGCAGGCAGTAGAGTTCTCTGATCACTGTATGCTATCTGTGGTCCTGAATGCTTCAGACGCCCCTCAGAGGGGTAAGGGCATCTGGAGATTGAATTCGACTCTACTCAAGGAAGAACATGTTAGACAATCCTTTGAGGAATTCTTTCAGGCACAGGTGACCATCCTGGACTTTTGTAGCAGCAAGGCTGAGTGGTGGGAGCTGACCAAAAAGAGGATCGCCGGATTCTTCAGGGGCCTAGCCAATAGAAAGCAGTTTAATAAATACATGACCTACCAACGTTTACGGAGGAAGCTGGATATTCTTGTCTCGAGAGGTGGAGATCCTGGGGAAATCTCCGAAGTGAAACTCCTTCTCAGGAAGTGTCAATATGACCGGCATGCCTCTTTGGTTCTGGAGAGGGACTATGGGAAGTACCACTCGCCTGACCCTTACCAGAACTGCAAACAAGGTGTAGCTGTTAAAACGGTCGTTGGCCTTAAAGACAGTACAGGTTCCTTGACAAAGTCCAGGTCAGGGATTCTGGAGGTCGTGAGGTCCTTTTATGCTGACCTTCTTGGGAGGAAAGAGCTTGACCGTGACAAGATGGAAAGCTTTTTGGACTCTACTCCAGGTCTAAATGATGAAGATGTCCCATTGATGAATTTGACAGAGGAGATCACAGTTGAAGAGGTGATGAGGGCAATTGAACAACTTGCCATCAAAAAGTCACCTGGACCGGATGGCTTGACGGCTGAGTTTTACAAAGCCTTTAAGTCTATTCTGGCCCCACATTTGGTAGAGGTTTTTAACAGTTGCCTTGCTGAGGGGGTACTTCCCCCTTCCATGAGGCACTCGGCTGTGATTCTTCTTTCAAAGGGTAAAGATCCTTCGATGATTGAGAATTGGCGCCCCATCAGCCTTCTTAATGTCGATAGAAAGATACTGGCAAAGATATTTTTCTGGCGCCTATCGTCAGTAGCAGAGTCTTTGCTTTCTCGCCATCAGCACTGTTCGGTCCAGGGTAGGTGCACCTTCACAGCGGTTTTAGCTGTCCGGGAGGCCTTGGAGCGGTGCAGGGCTGCAGGCTGGGGAAAGTATTTGCTGACATTGGATCAGGCAAAGGCTTTTGATCGTGTCAACCATGAGTACCTGTGGTTGCTCCTTAGTAAGTACGGTCTGCCGGGTGGTTTTGTCGATTGGTTAAAAGTCTTGTATAAGGGGGCAGAAAGCTTTCCTCTTGTTAATGGTTGGGTTGGGCAGTCCTTTGAGGTTGGCTCCGGGGTGCGCCAGGGTTGTCCCCTGAGTCCCCTGCTCTATGTGTTTGCAATCGACCCTTTCATCAGGAGGCTAGAGAGCAGCATGTTGTGTGGGGTACCAGTGGGTCTCCCGGGTGAGCCGCCTTTGAGGGTTGTTGCCTATGCGGACGATGTGTCAGTGATTGTCACCGGGGCGGATGAAGCAGAGGAGGTGGTCTCTCTGACATCACGGTATTCTGAAGCATCAGGCTCCAAGATCAATCAGGAAAAGAGTGAAGTCTTCTGGATGGGAAAGGAAGGTGAGGGTTTTGATCTCCCGGACACCTTTCCAGTGCCCCAGGAAAGAATTAAGATTCTAGGCATTGAATTTGGACCCGGCGATTATGGCCTCAAAAACTGGGAAGGCAGACTGGAAATTGCCAATACTAAGGTGGTCAGCTGGAAGAAATGGAAGTTATCTATGAGGGAAAGGGTTGATCTGATTAAGACTTACCTGATTCCGATCTTTTTGTATGTCAGCTTTGTCTGCATCTTGCCAGTGTCTCTCTATGCTAGGGTCAGTAGTGTGTTCTTCCAGATGTTGTGGGGGAACAGACTGAACCCCATCAAGAGGAATGTCACCTATCTATCCAGGAGGGAGGGTGGCTTAGGTATGGTCAACCCAGTTCTTTTCTTTTCACTGCTTTTTCTCAAGTTTAATATTGGTAATATGCTTGCAGTGGAACCTCCTGGATGGGCAGGCATTTTTAGATCTTGGTTTAGGCCTTTTCTGCGACTTTGGGAAGAAGGTGGCCAAGTGAAGAATCTCAGGGGTCATCGTGGTCAGCTACCAGCCTATGTCGCTCCGTGCCTGAAGTTATTACGGCAGTGGCGATTGTCGGCTGAAGATCTCAGATCGGTTCCGAGGAAAGTCCTTATGAGTCGAGTCTTGAGTGAAGTCTTTCATGACCCACTGGCCTTAAGGGATTGCCCAGGCCCAGTTTTGAGGGCAGGGTTAAGACTTATTAATTTGGACAGAGTACCTCCTAAATTCAGGGATCTGGCCTGGATGTGCTTCCATGGGAGGCTCTATGTTAGGGGCAATTTGAAATTCCGCAGTGGGGTGGATCGTAGCTGTCCTCGGGAGGAATGTGCAGGTGAGGAGGAGACTATGGACCATTTTCTGCTTCATTGCCCTTTTAACATAGAGGTGTACAAACAGGTGGGGCGGGCCCTTGGTGTTCCTTTCCTCTCCGGGCTGGGTTATGCTGAGTGGGTGTATGGAGCATTCAATACTGGTGGGGTTTTTTGTTTAGATACACTTTTTCTAGTTAGCCTAGTAGTCCGTTATTTCACTTGGAACGCACGGTGTCAGGTCAGCATTCGGCGTAAAATCCTTCCTGTTCAGGTGGTGGTGTATGACATTCTGCATGAGGTGGAGAAGATTCGGGTGCTTGAGAGAGACAAGCGGAGTCAGGGGGCTTGGTTGAAGGCGTGGAGGGGTTTCAAGCCTCCCTGACTGCCAGGAGTCTCTTTCCCGGGTGTGGCTGTCTGTCTCTTATCACCCTAGATTATTATTTTTTTGGATTAATTTTTGATAAATGGCTGCGTACATAGGTGATGGGTTGTGCCTCTTAGGCCTTCTCTGCTGCTTTATGTAAATAGTTTTGGTAACGGATTATGTATATATTGTATATATTCTGAACATGGATGTGTATTCCTTGGATTTCTGTTGAAGTTTTGTACTATGGTTTTGTTTTTTACTTTTGTATAAAATTGGTTGCTTGATTCTTTTAATAAAAGATCAATAGTGCCCCACCATTGGTGTCAGTGGGAGGAATAGTGCCCTACCATTGGTAGTAGTGGGAGGAATAGTGCCCCCTCATTAGCCTCAGTGGGAGGAGTAGTGCCCCACCATTGGTACCAATGAGAGGAATAGTTCCCCAATTATTGGTATCAGTGGAAAGAATAGTGTTCCATCATTGGTATCAGTGGGAGGAATAATACCCTATCATTGGTATTATTGGGAGGAATAGTGCCCCATCATTGATATAAGTGGGAGTAATCATGCCCCATCATTGGGGTCAGTGGGAGGAATAGTGCCCCATCATTGGTATCAGTCAGAGGAATAGTGCCCCATCATTGGTATCAGTCAGAGGAATAGTGCCCCATCATTGGTATCAGTCAGAGGAATAGTGCCCCATAATTGGTATCACTGGGGGGAATAGTGCCCCATCATTGGTGTCAGTGGGAGGAATAGTGCCTCAATATTGGTGTCAGTGGGAGGTATAGTGCCCCATCATTGGTATCTCTGGGGGGAATAGTGCCCAATCATTGGTATTACTGGGGGGGATAGTGCCCCATCATTGGTATCTTTGGGGGGGAATAGTGCCCCATCATTGGTATCACGGGGGGGGGGGGGGAAGATAGTGCCCCATCATTGGTATCAGTGGGAGAAATAGTGCCCCATCATTGGTATCAGTGGGAGAAATAGTGCCCCATCATTGGTATCAGTGGGAGAAATAGTGCCCCATCATTGGTATCCCTGGGGGGACTAGTGCCCAATCATTGGTCTCAGTGGAAGGAATAATGTGCTATCACTGGTATTAATGGGATTCAGTTTCCTATCATTGGCGCCAGTGGAAGGAATAGTGCCTCATTGTTGATGTCAGTGGGAGGATTAGTGCCCCATCAGAATAGTACCCCAACATTGGTATTAACTGAATGGCAGGAAGAGTACCTGTTTGTAACTGCACTTTTTGATGTGTCTTTTTTACTCACTGAATTGTTGGGTGTGGATTTTTGGGTCCAGCCTGAAATCTAAGGGGAGGATGTGTGGCCCTTAGGTTCTTTCCTCCCCTGCCTGGGGGGGGGGGGTCCCTCTTTGGGAGAGACTCTAACCTAGTACTTGGTGGTCAGCTAGCCATGAAGATCGGGGTCCACCAGGCGTTTTGGTTAGGTAGACCTGAGTGTGCCTTACCCCCCTCAGAAGTCTTATGGTCAGGAGATGGTCAGGAGGTGGTCAGGAGATGGTCAGGAGGTGGTCAGGAGGTGGTCAGGAGGTGGTCAGGAGATGGTCAGGAGACGGTCAGGAGACGGTCAGGAGATGGTCAGGAGACGGTCAGGAGATGTCAGGAGACGGTCAGGAGAGGTCAGGAGATGGTCAGGAGGTGGTCAGGAGATGGTCAGGAGACGGTCAGGAGACGGTCAGGAGACGGTCAGGAGATGTCAGGAGACGGTCAGGAGACGGTCAGGAGAAGTCAGGAGACGGTCAGGAGAGGTCAGGAGACGGTCAGGAGAGGTCAGGAGACGGTCAGGAGACGGTCAGGAGAGGTCAGGAGACGGTCAGGAGACGGTCAGGAGAGGTCAGGAGACGGTCAGGAGAGGTCAGGAGACGGTCAGGAGATGGTCAGGAGACGGTCAGGAGAGGTCAGGAGACGGTCAGGAGACGGTCAGGAGGTGGTCAGGAGACGGTCAGGAGACGGTCAGGAGGTGGTCAGGAGACGGTCAGGAGACGGTCAGGAGGTGGTCAGGAGACGGTCAGGAGACGGTCAGGAGATGGTGAGGAGATGGTCAGGAGACGGTCAGGAGACGGTCAGGAGACGGTCAGAAGATGGTGAGGAGACGGTCAGGAGACGGTCAGGAGACGGTCAGGAGACGGTCAGGAGATGGTCAGGAGACGGTCAGGAGACGGTCAGGAGACGGTCAGGAGATGGTCAGAAGATGGTGAGGAGATGGTCCTTCCTCTTTAGGAGGGGACCATTTGATACATCCTAAGTACCCTTTTGTGCACATCATGTGGCTGTTTGTGGCGTGAAGCAACGATTTCCATGGCTCTGTTCTCTGTCCTGAAGTATTTCCTTTTATTGGATATGTGATGGAATGAGACATGCGATTACGTTCTCTTCTAGGTTGGCTTTAGTGCTCTAGACTTCTAAACCAATGAGTAATTTGTGGGCCTGTAGGATGGTTAATTACGGTTTAAATTGATGGTCTTCCTCGATATGGTACAAGGCAGACGTTGGTGTTCAGTCAATAAGAATAATCTTAGCGCCAGTCTCCAGATGGACGATGGTGGAAACGCGCGCCTTTCGTCTGTAATTAGCTGTGATTGTTTAGCAGTTTCTATTAACCTCGTCTAATAGCTTCTTTCTTCTGCCGCCCAGACATCATTAACTCTGAAGTGCGTGCTTCAAATAAGGACGCCCGGCCAGCTGCTGTATCACAAGCCCGCCGCCCGGGCTCTTGGCGGGGACACGGCGCCCGCGTTCTGCAGATTGCGCTATCAGGAGAAAACACTTGCTGGAAGGGGTCTAATGGAGCCGATAATCCGGTGTGTGAAGTCCTTCATAAATACTGTTTGAAATTCACTGCTTTTGTGGCTGATAATTCCTGGAGGAGCTCGCTCGGACTGCGTGGGACGGGCGATAATTAACCGAGAGAGATGTCGGCATTGTCTGGGATTTGTTGTCGCCCGCAGCATTTTTTATTTTTTTTTTGCATTATATTTACAGCTATTGGCCACGAGGGGCTAGGGATTTGTGCAGTCCGCACCGCATTATGTGTGAACACTTAGCGAAAGATTTGTCAGCCTGACCCCACTTTATAATTTTGTGTTTGCTTAAAAAAAAAAAAAATTGAAATGGAAATTCAGAGATGAGGTGTTGGAAAAAAATGCATTTTAAAAGGGAAACTTTCATGATTTGAGCTCAGTTTTATTTTAATTTTTTTTTTTAAAGCTCATCTCCTGGTGATAAAAAAAACACCTGCCTCCACCCCCCCCCCCCCCCCCCCTGCCCTTTCCCCTTTTTTTCTATTCTAAAGTACTATATTTATCGGCATATAATGCCCACCTTCACTTTAAGTAGGAAGTTTCAGGAAAAAAACTAAATTTTTAAATAAAGAATAAGCATCAGTGCCCATCTACAGCCTCACCATTGCCCTTAATGCAGCATCACCATTGCCTTCAATGCAGCCTCACCATTGCCATCAATGCAGCATCACTATTGCCATTATTGCAGCCTCACCATTGCCCTCAATACAGCCTCACCATTGCCCTCAATGCAGCATCACCATTGCCCTCGATGCAGCATCACCATTGCCCTCCATGCAGCATCACCATTGCCCTCCATGCAGCATCACCATTGCCATTATTGCAGCCTCACCATTGCCCTCAATGCAGCCTCACCATTGTCATCAATGCAGCATCACCATTGCCATTATTGCAGCCTCACCATTGCCCTCGATGCAGCCTCACCATTGCCCTCGATGCAGCATCACCATTGCCCTCGATGGAGCCTCACCATTGCCCTCGATGCAGCCTCACCATTGCCCTCGATGCAGCCTCACCATTGCCCTCGATGCAGCATCACCATTGCCCTCGATGCAGCATCACCATTGCCATCGATGCAGCATCACCATTGCCCTTGATGCAGCATAACCATTGCCCTCGATGCAGCATCACCTTTGCCATCAATGCAGCATCACCTGTGCCATTGATGCAGTCCCACCATTGCCTCCAATGCAGCATCACCATTGCCCTCACTGCAGCATCACCATTGCCCTCAATGCAGCATCACCATTGCCCTCAATGCAGCATCACCATTGCCCTCAATGCAGCATCACCATTGCCCTCAATGCAGCATCACCATTGCCCTCAATGCAGCATCACCATTGCCCTCAATGCAGCCTCACCATTGCCCTCAATGCAGCCTCACCATTGCCCTCAATGCATCCTCACCATTGCCCTCAATGCATCCTCACCATTGCCCTCAATGCAGCCTCACCATTGCCATCAATGCAGCATCATTATTGCCATTATTGCAGTCTCACCATTGCCCTCAATGCAGCCTCACCATTGCCCCAATGCAGCCTCACCATTGCCCTCGATGCAGCCTCACCATTGCCCTCGATGCAGCATCACCATTGCCCTCGATGCAGCATCACCATTGCCCTCGATGCAGCATCACCATTGCCCTCAATGCAGCATAACCATTGCCATTGATTCGGCATCACCAGTGCCATTAATGCAGTCTCACCATTGCCCTTAATGCAGCATCACCAGTGCCCTCAATGCAGCATCACCAGTGCCCTCGATGCAGCATCACCAGTGCCCTCGATGCAGCATCACCATTGCCCTCGATGCAGCATCACCATTGCCCTCGATGCAGCATCACCATTGCCCTCGATGCAGCATCACCATTGCCCTCGATGCAGCATCACCATTGACCTCGATGCAGCATCACCATTGCCATCGATGCAGCATCACCATTGCCATCAATGCAGCATCACCATTGCCATCAATGCAGCATCACCATTGCCATCAATGCAGCATCACCATTGCCATCAATGCAGCATCACCATTGCCATCAATGCAGCATCACCAGTGCCATTAATGCAGTCCCACCATTGCCATCAATGCAGCATCACCATTGCCATCAATGCAGCATCACCATTGCCCTCAATGCAGCATCACCAGTGCCCTCAATGCAGCATCACCATTGCCATCAATGCAGCATCACCAGTGCCATTAATGCAGTCCCACTATTGCCCTCAATGCAGCATCACCAGTGCCCTCAATGCAGCATCACCAGTGCCCTCAATGCAACTTCACCATTGCCATCAATGCAGCCTCACCATTGCGCTCAATGCAGCATTACCATTGCCCTCAATGCAGCCTCTCCATTGTCCTCAATGCAGCCTCTCCATTGCCCTCAATGCAGCCTCTCCATTGCCCTCAATGCAGCCTCAGCATTGCCATCAATGCAGCCTCACCATTGCCATTATTGCAGCCTCATCATTGCCCTCGATGCAGCCTACCATTGCCCTCGATGCAGCCTCACCATTGCCCTCGATGCAGCATCACCATTGCGCTCAATGCAGCATTACCATTGCCCTCAATGCAGCCTCTCCATTGTCCTCAATGCAGCCTCTCCATTGCCCTCAATGCAGCCTCTCCATTGCCCTGAATGCAGCCTCAGCATTGCCATCAATGCAGCCTCACCATTGCCATTATTGCAGCCTCATCATTGCCCTCGATGCAGCCTACCATTGCCCTCGATGCAGCCTCACCATTGCCCTCGATGCAGCATCACCATTGCCACCAATGCAGCATCACCAGTGCCATTAATGTAGCCCCACCATTGCCCTCAATGCAGCCCCACCATTGCTCTCAATTCAGCATCACCAGTGCCATTAATGCAGCCTCACCATTGCCCTCAATGCAGCCTCACCATTGCCCTCAATACAGCATCACAATTGCCCTCAATGCAGCCTCGCCATTGCCATCAATGCAACATCACCATTGCTCTCAATGCAGCCTCACCAGTGTCTTAATGCAGCCTCGTCATTGCCATTAATGCAGCATCACCATTGCCCTCAATGCAGGGGGGCAGGGAGGGGGTCGGGACAAGTGCCGACAGATTACATACAGGAGAATCTCCTGTTTACGCGGCAGCCTCTTTAATACAAATTCCTGCCCCCTATGATAGACAGAACAGTCATTCAATGGCAGCCCAGGAGACGGGACTTCCTATTACAGAGGCCGCCGAGTAAACAGGAGATTCTCCTGTATGTAATCTAACAGCGCTCGTCCCGCCCCCTCCCTGTCCCCTCCGAGGCAGCCAAAATGTAAGTATCGGCGTATAACATGCACACGCTATTTGCAACCAATTTTCAGGGTGAAAGGTGCGTGTTATACGCCCATAAATACTTTTTTTTATATCTTACTTACAGTTGTACAGGGTCCTCTCCTGGACTGAAATGACTTACTAGGATTTTATAGCACACTGTGAGCTTCTCACAATATGCATTATAGAAGCTGCGGCAAGTCAGGTAAAGCTCGCCTCATTTCCTGGCTTTGTTCGATTCATCAATCCTATGTGTAAATTGCAGTTTGAGCTATTGGGCTCTGTAAAGAATTGGCTTGATTTTTTTTAATGGGCTCCCAGGATCTGTTAGCCAGATTGTATTAGTATACACCATATATTACCACATTGTGGCAGGCTTAGCTGTCAAATCATCCCCTCCCCTCTTGTGCTGCACTGTCAGACTTACCTCTGGTCAGATGCACTTGTTAAACGTGCAGTGCTTGAGCTTTCCTCGGGTAGGCAGCCAGTATCTATACTCTAGACAACTTATCAGAGTAGCAGTCCTCAAAAACACTTTACTTGCTTCTGCTTGCTATGGGCAAAGGCTGTATAATTTAGGGAAAAAATCCCAGACGAGCCCCCAAAGGAGCTTCTGAATTTTGGGCCTATTTCCCCCTTACAGCATTCACAGCCAGGCAAATGGTATTTTCACACACTTCCAGATGGCTCAATAAACAGTCTAGGGGTTTTGGTTTTTGATGTTTAAATGGGAAGGGGATGGGAGCATAGGATACCACAAACTGGAACTTTTTGTACACAAAAACTGAGGACTGCTAAGCCTCTTGCTACTCTGAAATGGGGGGCAAGCTGTACTGGGGCTCTGCCCCTGGGGCAGAAAGTCAGAGAGAGAGAGAAGAGGAGAAGCCAGAGGAGTCTTGGAGAAAGACGTCAAGGCCCCAGCTGGGGGGCCTTTTGAAGAGAGGAAAGTCGGAGCCAGAGTGGAGGCCAGAGATCTGGGGTCAGGAAGCTTCTCATGGGGTACTGAGTGAGCACTTAATTCAGCCACACTTGCAAGAGAGGTGACAGTGGAGTGCAATACCCCACCAGTCAAGTCCAGGTGCGGCCAAGTGTGAGTGCAAAACAGCCAGCAGCACACCAACTCTTCTCTCGCTCTCTGCCCCAGGGGCAGAGCCCCCAGCACAGGGGTCACTACCAGATGCCTGGACCCTGGGCTCTGCTCTCCTACAGTCTATTTATAGGTTGCTTCCCCACCTTCTGAGCCCACCTCCCAGGGATTGCTGGAAGTCCCATTAATATTCAGGTTTCGGCCACCTCCACGCCCCCCCCCCCCCCCACCCACTATGTTCTAGAACCCTCCAGTGAATTCCAGAATAGCGGGGCAGGTAACAGAGGGACAGCCTGTGAAGCACTGTACAGTATGCTAAATAATTAACCCCTCCTCTTCTACATACAGAGGAGCTAACTATATATACTTAACAAGTAGCAAACTAGGAGGGTGCTACAAACAGACGAGGCCAATTGGATCTCTCTTAAAGATCCTGCCTGTCAGCCATTTAAATTTTTTAGGCTCATCTCCATTTTAAATAAACATGCAAAACGTTAATATGAGATACTTTAATATTTACAAATATGTTTATAAAGGATATTTTCTATTCCTCCCCATAATAAATAAAGGAAAATATGTACAAAAACCTCCATATATTGGCTTTAAAGGAAACTCATCACGGTAGAAGGCCAGGATCGCTGATTGCATAACACAGGGCTCAGGATGTATGCAGCCAGTGACCTTGTAAGGTGTTCTGTGAATTATTGCTGCTGTAACACCTGTGTGATTATCTCTGTGCAGCCTCTCTAACTTGAGATCCGTCTGACCTGCTTCCTATTTTGCTTTGAGCGGCTCTTGCATTCCCCCTTAAATGAGGAGAACAGAAAATCTGATGCACCAAAACAGTCAGTGTTCACAAGTCAGCCAGCAACAGGGATAACCCTTAATGTGACCCCTAGAATGGTCACTTCCGCCCGCAATCTGTCCTCTAATTGCTTTTGCTGGAAATGTTAATGCTCCTTCTGATCTGCATTCTGAAGATTATCTGCCATCAGAAAGTGGCAGGCCGGCATTAGCACGCCGCGTTGGTACAGCCGTCGCTGGGAGTGTGAGGTTTGATGTTCATCAAAGTGTCTGGGAGCAGCTTGTAGGCTCAGTGTTAATCCAGCACTCTCTGCACCATGTACGCTAAATACTTCAATCTGCTCAGCCCATTCTTCTCCTCCGCAATACACACACATTACTGGATTTATAGTGGCCATTCAGAGACAGACTCCGCTCTCACATCTGCTGCTGAAGAGCTTAAGAACACACACGGTATAAAAATAGCCGGGATTTCCATGTATTCTGGACAACGGAAGGAAGGATGGGTAAGGTGGGAAAATTATACAGGTTTCATCTGCACACAAAAGTAACTGGTTTCATCATCTCTGTCCTTGTGACTGCATCATGTCAACTAACATTAATTTCCTTTATTTTTCTATAAAAGGTTTACATGTGGTGAGCCCTAGGCCAAGTGTCTTGTGCTGCCCCCTCCAAACCTGAGTGGATTGTCTAGTTATGATCAAGCCTTCTAGGCCCCCAAATGCAAGCAGAGGTTTCAAGTGACTCTCCCCTATAGGGTGTGGTGAAAGGGCGCTGAATCCAAAATGTGTTACCGGTCATCTACAATAAACTGTTTATACAGAAGGGCAGCGTTTCTGTTTAGGCAACCTCTAGGAATGACCAGGGGTGTAAACCATGGTATAATGAGATTAGGAGTGCCACACCAAATGAACAGAGCATAAAACCAACCGAGAACCATTCTATGCAAACCAGTTCACCCCAATGCTGGATTTTATTTTTCATTGGAGTAACACGCCAAACACAGAGAGCCAAAACCCAACTGAGAACCTTTCTAAGCAAACCAAATTCACCCCAATAATGGATTTTATTTTTTATTGGCACAGAGTCCAAATCTAACTGTTAACCTTTCTAAGCAAACAAGTTCACCCCAATTTTAGAATTTATTACTCATTGAGGCACCACACCAAATGTACAAAGCCCAAACACAACTTAGAACCTTTCAAAGCAAACCAGTTCACACCAATATTAGAATGTATTCTTCATTGGGGCACCACACCAAATGTGCAAAGCCCAAACACAACTTAGAACCTTTCTAAGCAAACCAGTTCACATCAATATTAGAATGTATTCTTCATTGGGGCACCACACCAAATGTACAAAGCCCAAACACAACTTAGAACCTTTCTAAGCAAACCAGTTCACACCAATATTAGAATGTATTCTTCATTGGGGCACCAGACCAAATGTACAAAGCCCAAACACAACTGAGAACTTAGAAGCAAACCAGTTTATCCCAATAATGGATCTTTTTTCTTCATTAGATCACCATGCCAAACATGCAGAGCCCAAACCCAAGTGGAAAACTTTTTTAAGCAAACCAAGTTCACCCAATGATGGATCTTATTTGTTATTGGCAAAATCCAACTGTGAACCTTTCTAAGCAAACCAGTTCACCCCAATAATGGATCTTATTCTTCATTAGGGCACCACACCAAATGTACAGAACCCAAACCCAACTGAGAACAGTTCTAAGTAAACCAGTTCAACCCAATAATGGATCCTGTTCTTCATTGGATCACTATGCCAAATGTACAAAACCCAAACCCAACTGAGAACCTTTCTAAGCAAACTGGTTTGTCCAGTGGTGCTTCTTTTCTTCCCAATATGCCAGGGTTCCCCCTCTCTTTCAGTACACCTAGAACCCAGCACTACAAGTACAGGGCACGGTGCCCCCTTATTCTACTAGCTGTTGAGTTGTTAGTCTAGCAACCTAGAATGGTTGAACTGTTGATACACAGTACAATATTCTATCAACAAAAATACGCAAAGTGCAGGGATACCTACAAGGACCCAGCTGGATGGCTTTGGCAGGCAGGAGCCCAGTCTGGAACCCTTTATTTATTTTTAACACGTGTTTGTTACAGACATTGCGTAACATGATAGGGTGGCTGTGGCCCCTGGCAGAACTAGATCATGGCAGAAATGTACCACTAAAGTTGGCACACTTTACATGTATACCAAGTATTGAGTATTGAGCCCAATGGATCAGTGTGATAGAAAGCCTGCATTTTGTAAACTAAGAATTCAGAGTTGGAAGCAAATATTGTATACTTTGCTATTGTATATACAGTACTATGTACTAAGGTTTACTTCAGTACATACTGATATACACTATATGACCAAAAGTTTGTGAACACCTGACCATCACACCTATATGAGTTTGTTGGACATCCCATTCCAAAACCATAAGCATCAATATGGAGTTGGCCTCTCTTTGAGGTTATAACATCTTCTAATTCTTCTGGGAGACTTTCCTCAGGATTTTGTAGGGTGTCAGTGGGAATGTGCCCATTTGTGAGATCAGGGACGATGTTGGATGAGAAGACCTGGCTCACGATCAGTGTCCCCATTCAACCCCAAAGGTGTTCAGTAGGGTTGAGGTCAGGTTCTGTGCAGGCCACCTGAGATCCTCCACTCCAAACTGGTCCAACCATGTCTTCATGGAGCAAAGGTGTTTAGTAGGGTTGAGGTCAGGGCTCTGTACAGGCCACCTGAGATTCTTCGCATCAAGTCCAACCATGTCTTTATGGAGATGACTTTGTACACAGGGGTACAGTCATGCTGGAATAGAAAAGGGTCCTTGCCAAACTGTTACCACATGCGTTAGGGCACACACTTGTCTAAGATGTCTTTTGTATGATGTAGTATTAACAGAATCCTTCACTGGAAACACCCAAACTCCATCATATGGACGGAGGTGCTCATACGTTTGTCCATATAGTATAGTAACTAAATGTCCAACTCTAGCCAAATCTCTCTTCTTTTTGGGTGGAACAGGAAAGGATTTGAATCCCTGTTACTGCTGTGTGTGTTCCCCTTGGGGAGATTTCCCAAATTCCTAATTATCTCCTTTTATGCCCTGATTTACAGGAAGTAGTGAGGGGAAATGAGTAAGGAAAGAGGTTCTCAACTTCTACTAGTAGTTTTGGGGTCTTTATCCATTTGGGTGTTGGTTTCATTTTGAGGAGATATCTCCTCCCTCAGAGACCACAATGATAGTCTGACTGAGGAGCTCACCCTTTACCACAGTCATACTACAGTTGTCATGAATAATCTGTCATTTGGTCCAGGATAGTTGAGAAGCTTCTGAAACCCTAAACTATGAAAATCTCCCTCTAATTTCACATTTTTTATTGACACCAATGAATTTCACCAAAATAGCAAAATTTTTTCCAAAATCTTCCCCATCATCTTGGGAAAATGAAAGCTCTACACTGCATTGATCTTTAGTCTGGATACAAAGTCATACGCTCTCACAGTGACACCGATGTGGTCAGAGGTCCATTAGCAGGGGAGCATTTAGGGGCCCTTTTGTAATACTGAAAATGTTTCAGTAAATGGGGCCAATTGGATCTGGGTTCAGTAGCTGAATTGGATTTAGCAGCCCTGAATCATTCTATACATCCCGGGGCCCCCAGGTGCCTTGTGAACCACTGGGACATCCTTTCCTCCCCTGTCTAATTTTGGTTTATCAGTGGATGTTGGTCTCAGTCTCCCCTCTGCAGACCCTCCTCAGCGTGTTCTGTATATCTGCGATTTAGCGCCTGGGGATGGCAGACCAGACCTTGTTTAATGTATGAATGGGAGGAAGCTTTAACTGCTTTACTTTCAATTAGTCACTTATAACCGAGCTGAGCCCTGTGATTGGCTGCTCTGCACGCTCTGTATATAAAGCCAGTGATCTGTTATTCTGCTTTATCTGATATACCTTGTATCTGCGCTGCCCATCTAAAGCTTGACGCCATTCGCTGTAAACCGTATATGTGATCAAAGGTCATACGAAGGACAGGGATCATTTGTTAGTCAGATGTGCAGAGGAGCGGGTACAGGGAGTGATGACAGGCAATAGGAAAATACTGTGCAAATATTATACACCTGTCACTATACGTAAGAAAAAAATGACAGTGTGTGGCAGATGCTGGATTAATAGTCTTCAAACTGCTTATAGTCAAACTCCACATCCTGTACACCCGCTGTGCCCATTATGAGGGGTTCCCACCATCCCTTTGCTGAGTTCTTAGGTCTGTACACCTGCTGTACCCATTAAGAGGGGTTCCCACCATCCCTGTGCCGAGTTCCTGCGTCTTTACACCTGCTGTGCCCATTATGAGGGGTTCCCACCATCCCTGTGCCGAGTTCCTGCGTCTTTACACCTGCTGTGCCCATTATGAGGGGTTCCCACCATCCCTTTGCTGAGTTCTCAGGTCTGTACACCTGCTGTGCCCATTAAGAGGGGTTCTCACCATCCCTGTGCTGAGTTCCCAGGTCTGTACACCTGCTGTGCCCATTATGAGGGGTTCTCACCATCCCTGTGCTGAGTTCCCGGGTCTGTACACCTGCTGTGCCCATTATGAGGGGTTCCCACCATCCCTGTGCTGAGTTCCCAGGTCTGTACACCTGCTGTGCCCATTATGAGGGGTTCTCACCATCCCTGTGCTGAGTTCCCAGGTCTGTACACCTGCTGTGCCCATTATGAGGGGTTCCCACCATCCCTGTGCTGAGTTCCCGGGTCTGTACACCTGCTGTGCCCATTATGAGGGGTTCCCACCATCCCTGTGCTGAGTTCCCGGGTCTGTACAGAAAGTGGAGCAGAAGGGTGGATGGGGACAAAGCTCGGCACTACATTTAAAGTCTTCTAAACATTTAGGTAGCCATCAGGTGGTTTGGCTCTCTAGTCTCCATTTAGAATTGAATGTAAATCTATAAGCAGAGGACATCTTGGTATCAGAGATCACTCGTACGCTCCGTCACCCCTATATCTGGTGAACGCTCCTCTATGTCTGTGAATAACGCCGGGGTTGCCCCCCGTAGTCTGAGTGTGTTCGGCATCACATGGAGAAATAACGAGCCCTTTAATTACCCGGAGGATAATCAGATTAGAGGAGCCATAACTGGGTTAGTTCCTGTGAGACGGAATAATCTGGGATTAGCGTCCTCCGCGGAATACGCAGCACTCCTTTCATCTACGGGGGCCTGCACGTGGGCCGCCATGGCCACCTCTGCTGACGTATATGGACCAGCCACCTCCGGACCACATCAGATGGTTCTGAACATATAGATGTTAAACATCACACTGTATTCCTGACGTGTGTAATGACAAGGCCCTCTCTACGCCGTCCATTCATTACCACCAGATCAGAGTCTTGGGATCGGAACAGAAAAGAACAAATTGATGGGAGATTGTGCCGAATGTACCCAACCTAGCGCAGTGCCCGTCCGGCCCCAGGATCTAATGCCTGATAATAGTCCGCATGGCGGGAGGGTGTTGTGTCTATGCTCTGCAGACCATTGTGTGATAAAGGATTTCCTGAGCACAAAGGACACACATCGCTCTTCAGTCACTCACACCGTTCTATTGTCAGCTCCACATAAAGGACGTTTGATGTCTCGTATTGCAGATATTTCATATACAGATCTGGAACATAATAATAAAGTGACCTCCAACCCACTCCAATATCACATGCCATGAAAACGACAGAAATCAGGTCCGTCCATTCTTCATGTTTCCGAAATCTTGATAAATCGGTCAATATAGATGTATATTAAAGGAGAACTTTGCATAATATTCTGCCCCCTCCTATTATTGGGGGGAGGGGGATACCTATTTTTTGGGGACCCCTTCCTATAGGGCCACAATGGCATGAACAGTTGCCTGCAGCCTCCAGGGTCTTAGGAGGCTGCGGGCACATTATGACACGCACACTGCATCATTGGGCACATGCACCGCATTCCACCCACCCTGATATCCCTTTAAAAAGTTTTGAACACGGAGGGGGGAACGGTCAAGTCAATCACATGGCTACTGTGATTGGCTGTCACAGTGGTCACAGGATCCGGAGGCTATCCCGCCAGCTACCGATCATTAGAAGGGACAAAGAGCTGCTTTTCACAGCTTGGTCTCTGACGATTACGACATCATCATGTGATGAAACGTATTGGGCGGAGTAGGGTGTGAAGTCATCACGCAGTCTATTCATGGTTTTTGCAGCTGATGAGGCAAAGCATGCACGCTGCTAAACCCGAAAGAAGCAGCCAGTCCCCTCAGGTGACATCAAAAGAGGATGGTGAAGTGGGACCAGGTATGCTGTGGCAAAGAGGTAGATCCTTAACCTTTTCCCGCCTACCCCAGCATCCTTTTAAAAAGTTCTGAATGCTGGGGGGACGGTTTTACAGGATCAGGAGCTGATCCCGCCAGCTACCGATCATTAGAAGGGACCAAGAGCTGTCTTTCACTGTGAGCATGCTCTCAGCACAGAAACATCGGCCACCCAGTGACAAACATGTGTTCGGTGATTGTAAGGGGGTTGGGGAACACTGGATCAAGGCAGTCAATGTGTATGATGTCACGTCCAGCTCCATCCAACGCGTTTCATTAGGTACATGGCTCAATTCAGGCAGATCGTGGCCAGTGGGTGGGGGCAGCAGGTTGCTGTACATAGCTTCCTGAAAACATCACAGCATCCTGCCGGCCCCTCCCACCAGCCATGATCTGCCTGCATTGAGCCATGCCCCTAATAACGTCATCAGGTGACAAAACGTGTTTGGTGGACATCTCTTTAAAAAGTTCTGAACGCTGGGAGGAGGCTGGGAAAAATCAGCCAATCATATTGCTACTGTGATTGGCTGTCACAGTGGTCACAGGATCAGGAGCCAATCCCACTGGTAACCAATCATTAGTAGGGACCAAGAGCTGTCTTTCACTGTGAGCACGCTCAGCACAGAAACATTGGCCACCCAGCAACACACATGTGCAACATGTGGGCATTAAAGCCCACCCATTGGCTCCCACACATGTTAGGAGGTCGTAAAGGTGTTGAGGAACACTGGATGGAGGCGGCCAACATGCGTGATGACGTCACGTCCAGCTCCACCTAACACATTTCATCAGTGACTTTGCTCAATGCAGGCAGATCGTGACCAGTGGGAGGGGGCGACAGGGTGCTGTACATAGCTTCCTGAAAACATCACAGCACCCCGATGGCCCCTCCCACCAGCCATGAACTGCCTGCATTGAGCCACTCCCCTGACGACATCATCGTGTAACGAAATGTGTTGGGTGGAGCCTAACGTGACATCATCACGCACATCAGCCACAAACTGGAGGACTGGGATTTTGATTGTATTGTGTTGCAGCTACAGCTGACATGCCGATACCTATATTTAAATTTTATTAGGAAGTCAGGTACAACTTTGGAGCGATTACGGCCACTCATTAGTATAGAGGGCCCCGTAGATCTCTGGTAAGCACTGTGTATTCTCCGTTCATGTCTGATATTTGTATGTATAAGTCATATTGAGCTGCACTCTTTGGATAAACAATCTGCCTGCCTTGCATAGAGAAGCACAGAGACACAGTGATGACATCACTGCTTCTAAAATAAGGAATGTTGTGAAAACGGAAAGTTTAAATTTAGGAATTTTATTATCATGTTGATGGGGGGAGGGAAGGGAAGTAATCATAAGCAGATTAAACAGCTTTACACCACCTGCCCTTACTTCATCCTTTCAGCTGCCAGTCAGAGTGCAAATACCATGCAAATCCGGCTCTCTGGGATCCAGCAGAATTTGCCTTTGGTTTTCTCCATCCTCGTTCTGGTCAGCTGAGTCTCAGATACGTGTATTACACAAGCAGGAACATTTATTTCTTAGCTGCTCATTGACGTACAAAATAAAACGCTTTCACACAGGAGCGCTGAGAGCCTGGAGATAGGACGAGCTGACCATTACCATTCAAAAAGAGGTGGAGTTTTTTAGACAACATTGAATGTCAATTGAATGATCATGTAAATCCCCGTGCCTGTGCTGTGTTCACAAATGTCTGACACACATCAGCCCCCTGCTGCAACCTCTCAGCTCGTGATGTTCTACAAAGTTGCAATGTTACGATCTCCTTCACTGAGACTGAGGAAATGCTTCTTCCTGTCTGCAGCAGACTGATGGCATCATCTCAGCCTAGGCCCAAGGATGGCTTTTTTAACCACTTCAAGACCGCAATACATATGTATAAGTTGCAGTTTTGAAGTGATTTACCAGAGTTATGACTGAAGCTATCAGACATTTTTTTTTTTTTTTTACAGCTTGCGATTCTCTTTCTCATAAAAAGTGATCAGAGTGGCTAAGTTAGCCACTGGATGGCTTTTAGAAGCAGCGGGGAGGGGGTTGTCCAACCCATCACACCCCAACCCTGCCCTAAATGTCTCCTCTACCTTTGGAAGCATCAGGTCAAAGTAAAAAAAAAAACATTGATCTTCTTCTGCTTTAAAAAAACATCCTCCCTAGACCGGAAGTGGCGTCATGACGTCACTCCGGTCCTCCTAGATCATTGAGGTGAGGAGAGACGATCTGGTCTCACCTCTGTGGCCAGCCGCACGAGCCAGCAGATCGTTGGTGAGAAAGGTAAGTCCAAGAAACCCGGATGGTGATGGTGATGGTTTGTGCAGCTGGCCACCGAGGTGAGACCAGATTTGTCTCACCTCTATAATCTAGATCAGTGATGGTGAACCTTGGCACCCCAGATGGTTTGGAACTACATTTCCAATGATGCTCAACTACACTGCAGAAATGTAGTTAGAAAACATCTGGGGTGCCAAGGTTCACCATCACTGATCTAGGTGGACCTGAGCAACGTCATGACATCACTTCCGGTCCGGGGCGGATTTAAAAAGAATTTTTTTTTTTTTAAGCATACGATCAATGTTTTTGTTTTGTTTTTTGTTTTTTTTTGCTCTTTTGCTTTCAATCGATCTTATAGACCCCAGATGTCTTCAGAAAGAGGACCTGTCATCCCTTATTTCTATTACAAGGGATATTTAAAATATATAAAAAAAATAAAATAAAAATAAATATATTAAATATATTAAAATAAAATATTTATAAAATTTAAGGGAAAGTGTAAAAAAAGAAATAAAATAAATCGGGGGAAAAAAAGTTAAAGCGCCCCATCCCTCCCTGCTCATGCGCAGAAGCGAACACATACGTAAGTCGCGCACGCATATGTCAACATTGTTCGCACCACACATGTGAGATATCACCGTGAACATTAGAGAGAGAGCAATCATTCTAGCACTAGACCTCCTTTGTAACTCTAAACAGGTAACCTGTAAAAAAAAAAAAATCAAGTGTTGCCTATGGAGATTTTTAAGTACCGTAGTTTGTCGCCATTGCACAAGCGTGCACATTTTTAAAGCGTTACATGTTAGTTATCAATTTACTCTGCATAACAACATCTTCTATATTTTACCAAACAATTGGGTTAAATGTAAAAAAAAATGTTTTTTTCTTTTTAAAGCATAAGAGCAATGTTTTTTTTATTATTATTTATTTTTTTATTTATTTTAATTTTTTTTTTGTTCTTTTGTTTTCAAAGGTAGAGAAGAGATGTGGGGTCTTATAGGCCCCAAGGCCCCAGGTCTATCCATAAAGAGGACCTGTCATCCCTTATTTCTAATTTCTAACTTGTAATAGGAATAAAAGTAATAAAAAAAGATTAAAGGGACAGTGTAAAAAAAATAAAAATAATAATAATAAAAAAAACAAAAAAAAAATTAAAGCACCCCCTTCCCTCTGTGCTCGTGCTCAGAAGCGAACGCATACGTAGGTTGTGCATGCATATGTAAACGGTGTTCGCACCATGCATGTGAGGTATCGCCGCGAACGAGCAATAATTCTAGTACTTTACCTTTTCTGTAACTCTGACCTGGTAACCTGTAAAAAAATTTTAAAGCATATCTTCTAGATTGTAAGCTCTAACGAGCAGGGCCCTCTGATTCCTCCTGTATTGCATTGTAATGTAACTGTACTGTCATAAAGATCATAGTTTATCACCATTCTACAGGAGTGCGCAATTTTAAAGCATGACATGTTAGGTATCTATTTACTCGATGTAACATCATCCTAACCTCAAAAAAGTGGGTTCTATATTTTTTTTTTGCATTAAAATTCAATAAAATTTATTTCCCCCCCCCCCAAAAAAATTTGCGTTTGAAAAACCGCTGTGCAAATACCATCTGACATAAAAACAATCAACAGTCTCCATTTTCCATTTTATTCTCTAGGCTCTCTGCTAAAATATATATATATATATATAATGTTTGGGGGTTCTACTGTAAGTAATTTACTAGCAAAAAAAATACAGATTTTTACTTGTAAAAAAAAATGTGCCCGAGACGGCCCGGGTCCTTCGGTGGAGCGTTCCGTACGGTGATCCTGTTGCTGTATATTGTGACACGTCAGGGGTTCATTCATGCAGATTTGTACTGTGAATTCCAATTTATACAAAATTGGCTCAATTTATTATGTGCTGCCCCAAATTCAGAGGAAATTAATGTGCATTTTGGGATATTCTTATTGATAACTAATTCCCTTGCCCCTTCCTTTGCCTTTTCCTTTCCCTTGCCTTGTCCCTTCCATTGCCCCTTCCCTTGCCTCTCCCACTGCCTTGCCTTGCCCCTTCCCTTACTTTGCCTCTTCCATTGCCTTGTCCCTTCCCTTACCTTTTCCCCTTCCCTTGCCCCCTCCCTGGCTTTGTCCCTTCCCTTGCCTCTTCTCTTGAATTGCCCCTTTCCTTGCCTTGTCCTTTCCCTCTTGTCTTTTCTTGCTTTGTCCCTTCCCTTGTCCCTTCCCTTGCCTCTTCCCTTGCTTTGCCCCTTCCCTTGCCTTGTCCCTTCCCTTGCCTCTTCCCCTGCTTTGCCCCTTCCCTTGCCTCTTCCCCTGCTTTGCCCCTTCCCTTGCCTTGTCCCTTCCCTTGCCTCTTCCCCTGCTTTGCCCCTTCCCTTGCTTTGCCCCTTCCCTTGCCTTGTCCCTTCCCTTGCCTCTTCCCCTGCTTTGTCCCTTCCCTTGCCTCTTCCCCTGCTTTGTCCCTTCCCTTGCCTCTTCCCCTGCTTTGCCCCTTCCCTTGCCTTGTCCCTTCCCATGCCTCTTCCCCTGCTTTGCCCCTTCCCTTGCCTTGTCCCTTCCCATGCCTCTTCCCCTGCTTTGTCCCTTCCCTTGTCCCTTCCCTTGCCTCTTCCCTTGCTTTGCCCCTTCCCTTGCCTTGTCCCTTCCCTTGCCTCTTCCCCTGCTTTGTCCCTTCCCTTGCCTTGTCCCTTCCCTTGCCTCTTCCCCTGCTTTGTCCCTTCCCTTGCCTTGTCCCTTCCCTTGCCTCTTCCCCTGCTTTGTCCCTTCCCTTGCCTTGTCCCTTCCCTTGCCTCTTCCCCTGCTTTGTCCCTTCCCTTGCCTTGCCCCTTCCCTTGCCTTGTCCCTTCCCTTGCCTCTTCCCCTGCTTTGTCCCTTCCCTTGCCTCTTCCCCTGTTTTGCCCCTTCCCTTGCCTTGTCCCTTCCCTTGCATCTTCCCTTGCTTTGCCCCTTCCCTTGCCTTGTCCCGTCCCTCTTCCCTTTTCTTGTTTTGTCCCTTCCCTTTCCCCTTCCCCTACCTTGTCTCTTCCCTTGCCCCTTCCCTTGCCTTGCCCCTTCCCTTGCCTTTCCTGTCCCCTCCCCTTCTGTCCTGAAATGGCTTACTCCATTTTCACTGCACACTGTGAGGAGTGTGCGCATATACCAGAGCGCAGTACAAGGGGTGGTAATAATGCTCTCTCCCAGGTGCAGAGTGTCCTCCACTCACCCCGGGATCTCCGGATTGGTAATCCTTTCTATTTTTGGTAGAAATCACGATCTGCGCATTCATTCTTCCCAGCCAGGAGTCTGATGCGGCGGGCGCGCGGCGAGAAATGGCAGCACTCCCAGGAACAGCCTACGTTGTGTATTCATTGTATGTACAGAAACATTGACACCCCCCTCCCCTCCGCTGTGTATACTATGGGAACGCAGAACCAGACATGTGCCAGAATCCCAACTCTGCAACCCCCACCATTAAAGGAGGACTCCGCTGAGTGTGTGAAATGCCGGGCATGTCCATTACCAGACAGTCCTGATCACATCCGCCATATACAACCTGAGGATTTCAGCAGACTGTATTCCACATCCCTCTGTACCAGTTAAAGCTGAAGTCCAATCTGCTTATATTTTGTCTTTCTTGCCCCCCCCCCCCCATCAACCATTTAAATAAACCCTTTCATGACACACCTTATTTCAGACCCAGGGATGTTATCCCTGGGTCTCTGTGCTTCTCTATGCAATGCAGGCTGATGATGGCTGGTGGGTAGGGCCGGCAGGGGGCTGTACATTTCTTCCTGAAAACATCCTAGCCCCCTGCCTCAGTACTCCTCTCAAGAGCCCTGATGTAAGCAGTGGGCTGGCTCTTTGGAGGAGTTATGCGAATATTTAAATGCCTTGATAGGTGGGTGTTAGTCTGGAGGAGTGGGCGTTCTATTTGCATGCAGACCACCCACATGTGATTCTGAGCCTCCATGATTGAAAGAACGGAAATGGATGGGACAGGCAAGGGTCAGGCTGGGGAGGAAATAGATGATGTTGGGTGTCCTCTAGCCAGGAAATGATGGGCTCTATCTGACTTTTAATGCACATTATCAGAAGCTCACAGTGTGCAGTGAAAATGGAGAAAGCCATTTCAGGACAGAAGGGGAGGGGACAGGAAAGGCAAGGGAAGGGGCAAGGCAAATGAAGGGGCAAGACAAGGGAAGGGGCAAAGCATAGGAAGAGGCAAGGGAAAGAACAAGGGAAGGGGAAAAGCAAGGAAAGGGACAAGGTAGGGGAAGGGGCAAGGGAAGGGACAAAGCAAGAAAAGGGAAGAGGGATGGGACAAGGCAAGGGAAGGGGCAAAGCAAGGAAAGAACAAGGGAAGGGACAAGGCAAGGGAAGGAACAAGGCAAGGGAAGAGGCAAATCAAGGGGCAAGGCAGGGGGAAGGGACAAAGCAAGGGGAGGGGCAAAGCAAGGAAAGAACAAGGGAAGGGACAAGGCAAGGGAAGAGGCAAATCAAGGGGCAAGGCAGGGGGAAGGGACAAAGCAAGGGGAGGGGCAAAGCAAGGAAAGAACAAGGGAAGGGACAAGGCAAGGGAAGAGGCAAATCAAGGGGCAAGGCAGGGGGAAGGGACAAAGCAAGGGGAGGGGCAAAGTAAGGGAAGAAGCAAGGGAAGGGACAAACCCAGGGAAGAGGAAAGGGAAGGGGAAAAGACAAGGCAATGGAAGAGGCAAGGGAAGGGACAAACCCAGGAAAGAGGCAAGGGAAGGGGCAAGGCATGGGAAGAGGCAAATCAAAGGGGAAAGGCAAGGGAAGGGGCAAAGCAAGGGAAGGGGCAAGGCATGGGAAGAGGCAAATCAAAGGGGAAAGGCAAGGGAAGGGGCAAAGCCAGGGAAGAGGCAAGGGAAGGGGCAAGGCATGGGAAGAGGCAAATCAAAGGGGAAAGGCAAGGGAAGGGACAAAGCCAGGGAATGGTCAAGAGAAGGGGCAAAGCAAGGGAAGGGGCAAAGCAAGGGAAAAGACAAGGCAATGGAAGAGGCAAGGTAAGGGAAGGGGGCAAGGCATGGGAAGAGGCAAGGTAAGGGGCAAGGAGAAAGGTAAGGCAATGGAAGGGGCAAGGTAAGGCAAGGCAAATTTTTCCATTGGAAATCATGTCAGAAATGTAGGTTTGGTTCACACCTGCCAAGCAGGGGGGCGTTTACATGTGTCATTCATTTCAGTGGGCTACCCTATGCACAAGAAGGTGGAAACAAAGTCCCGGGCTCTTCTCCAAAACCACACCATGCTGTTTCTGCACGTGCATTTGCAGATGAGTGGTGACACCATTAACAATTAAAAGGCGTTTCTGTGTGCGAGGAAAGCATAGATGTAACCCAAACCTTCTAAAGTGATGACTATTTAAATTGACTCTGGATAATTCACCTTTCTAGATAATAAGCGCCCTAGACCCGCCATGCGTTCCTCAGTGCCTCGGCTCCTCCATGCAGATGTGGGACATGGAAGGAGATTGGTAGTACCGGTGAGGAATGTCACCTTCCTATTGTCCTTGTGTGACAACCATCCTCCGATGTCATTCCGCCTCGTCTCCAGGTGACATTCCCCGACTCGTTCTGTAATGCTCAGATCCGCGGCGCCCGCTGGAGTGACAGATAAAACACTGTCATTTCACGCACAATTCCCTCCACGCCGGGAAAAGACAATTTTCTTGCTATCGGCCAATAAACTCCCATCCAGGCACAGCAGCAGTATTGTAATTTGTGCGGAGATAGCGGCCGCCGCCCCTCCCACACCATATTCCAGAGAACCCCCTGATGTCTAATGACTGGCCGCATGTCGATGATAACCTGAGCTCTGCATGGTCAGCAATGCTCTCCTACTGGTGAAATGTCTTCTTCCAGACATACAGTATCTCACAAAAGTAAGTACACCCCTCACACTTTTGTAAATATTTTCTTCTATCTTTTCATGTGACAACACTGAAGAAATGACACTTGTCTACAATGTAAAGTAGTGAGTGTACAGCTTGTATAACAGTGTAAATTTTCTGTCCCCTCAAAATAACTCAACACACAGCCATTAATGTCTAAACCGCTGGCAACAAAAGTGAGTACACCCCTAAGTGAAAATGTCCAAATTAGGCCCAAAGTGTCAATATTTGTGTGGCCACCATTATTTTCCAGCACTGCCTTAACCCTCTTGGGCATGGAGTTCACCACATCATGTGACAGTGTGCGGGTCTAACAGCCAATCGCCAGGCTCAAGCATTGTCACATGACCTAGGAAGGGACCTTTCCTCCCAATCATCCGGCACCAGTCTACACTGGGAAGTTCAGCACTGGCTGCAGCAAAGGATGAAGTGGTGAGGGAGGGCTGGCAGGGTTTGTATGGATGGGTTTCAAGGGAGGTGCCCCTTTGCAAACACACCGCCACTTTGTCCAAGTTGACGGTCTGCTTTTCTTTATTGATGTATGGCGCCATCTTTGTTCAGTCATCATCCAGGATCACCATCTGCTTCCTGGAGGGGAATGCCGACTCAGAGATGACAGACCTGATGTCTGTGCAGTTCTTGGCAGTGTTCGCAAATGTCTGACACAGATCAGCCCCCTGCTGTAGCTTCCCACCTTGTGACTTGCTACAAAGTTACAATGTACAGTCTGATTACTGGGGAAGGGGAGCCTGAGGAAATGCTTCATCCTGCCTGCAGCAGACTGATGACTAGACATGTGGACTGCTGAAAAATGTTTGTTTTCGCTTCATACGTTTTTTTTTTTTTTAATTTTCGGGTCATTCGAAAATTTGAAAATCCGAAAATAAACAAATTCCGAAAATTCGAATTAATAACTAAGTAATAAATAACTAATAGTAACTATTAAATTATAGGTATTGGAATTTCCTTTCAAATTTGGCTGTTAGTGAACGTAAGGAATGCGAATTTATCCGAAATAACTAATTATCCGAAATAATGAATGCCGCATCTAAATGAATGTAACGGAACAAATTAATAATAAACAATAATAATAATAAAAAGTTTTTATTATTATTATTAATTCATTACATTCCATTCGTTTAGATGCAGCATTTGTTATTTCGGATAATTCGTAACTTCGGATAAATTCGTATTCGTTACGTTCACTAACAGCCAAATTTGAAAGGAAGTTCGTACACATATAATTTAATAGTTATTATTAGTTATTATTTCAGATTTTTCGAGTTTTCGGATTTTAGAATTTTCAAACTCATTAAACGGGTTTTCCAAAATAACGAATGTGTCGAAATTCGCTAAAAAACTAATTTGGAAACGAAACGAATTGCACATGTCTACTGATGATCTGATGACAGCATCTCAGCCCTAGGCAAAGTGACTGGTTGAGGGGAGACTGAGGAAATGCTTTTTTCTGCCTGTAGCAGACTGATGACATCATCTCAGCCCTAGGAAAAGTCACTGGTGGAGGGGAGACTCAGGAAATGCTTCCTCCTGCCTGCAGAAGACTGATGACATCATCTCAGCCCTAGGAAAAGTCACTGGTGGAGGGGAGACTCAGGAAATGCTTCCTCCTGCCTGCAGAAGACTGATGACATTATCTCTGCCCTATGCAAAGTCACCAGTGGAGGGGAGACTGAGGAAATGCTTCCTTCTACCTGCAGCAGACTGATGACATTATCTCTGCCCTATGCAAAGTCACCAGTGGAGGGTAGACTGAGGAAATGCTTCCTTCTGCCTGCAGCAGACTGATGACATCATCTCAGCCCCAGGCAAAGTCACTAGTGATGGGGAGACTGAGGAAATGCTTCCTCCTGCCTGCAGCAGACTGATAACATTATCTCTGCCCTAGGCAAAGTCACTAGTGGAGGCAAGACTGAGGAGATGCTTCCTTCTGCCTGCAGCAGACTGATGACTTAATCGCAGGCCAGGCAAAGTTACATAGTTACATAGTTACATAGTAGGTGAGGTTGAAAAAAGACACAAGTCCATCAAGTCCAACCTATGTGTGTGATAATGTGTCAGTATTACATTACATATCCCTGTATATTGCGGTCATTCAGGTGATTATCTAATAGTTTCTTGAAGCTATCAATGCTCCCCGCTGAGACCACCGCCTGTGGAAGGGAATTCCACATCCTTACCGTTCTTACAGTAAAGAACCCTCTACGTAGTTTAAGGTTAAACCTCTTTTCTTCTAATTGTAATGAGTGGCCACGAGTCTTATTAAACTCTCTTCTGCGAAAAAGTTTTATCCCTATTGTGGGGTCACCAGTACAGTATTTGTAAATTGAAATCATATCCCCTCTCAAGCGTCTCTTCTCCAGAGAGAATAAGTTCAGTGCTTGCAACCTTTCCTCATAACTAAGATCCTCCAGACCCTTTATTAGCTTTGTTGCCCTTCTTTGTACTCGCTCCATTTCCAGTACGTCCCTCCTGAGGACTGGTGCCCAGAACTGGACAGCATACTCCAGGTGCGGCCGGACCAGAGTCTTGTAGAGCGGGAGAATTATCGTTTTATCTCTGCAGTTGATCCCCCTTTTAATGCATGCCAATATTCTGTTTGCTTTATTAGCAGCAGCTTGGCATTGCATGCCATTGCTGAGCCTATCATCTACTAGGACCCCCAGGTCCTTTTCCATCCTAGATTCCCCCAGAGGTTCTCCCCCCAGTGTATAGATTGCATTCATATTTTTGCCACCCAAATGCATTATTTTACATTTTTCTACATTGAACCTCATTTGCCATGTAGTCGCCCACCCCATTAATTTGTTCAGGTCTTTTTGCAAGATTTCCACATCCTGCAGAGAAGTTATTGCCCTGCTTAGCTTAGTATCGTCTGCAAATACAGAGATTGAACTCTTTATCCCATCCTCCAGGTCGTTTATGAACAAATTAAATAGGATTGGTCCCAGCACAGAACCCTGGGGAACCCCACTACCCACCCCTGACCATTCTGAGTACTCCCCATTTATCACCACCCTCTGAACACGCCCTTGTAGCCAGTTTTCAATCCATGTACTCACCCTATGGTCCATGCCAACGCACCTTATTTTGTATAGTAAACGTTTATGGGGAACTGTGTCAAATGCTTTTGCAAAATCCAGATACACCACGTCTACGGGCCTTCCTTTATCTAGATGGCAACTCACCTCCTCATAGAAGGTTAATAGATTGGTTTGGCAAGAACGATTCTTCATGAATCCATGCTGATTACTGCTAATGAAATCATTCTTATTACTAAAATCTTGTATATAGTCCCTTATCATCCCCTCCAAGAGTTTACATACTATTGATGTTAGGCTAACTGGTCTGTAATTCCCAGGGATGTTTTTTGGGCCCTTTTTAAATATTGGTGCTACACTGGCTTTTCTCCAATCAGCTGGTACCATTCCAGTCAATAGACTGTCTGTAAATATTAGGAACAACGGTCTGGCAATCACCTGACTGAGTTCCCTAAGTACCCTCGGATGCAAGCCATCTGGTCCCGGTGATTTATTAATGTTAAGTTTCTCAAGTCTAATTTTAATTCCGTCCTCTGTTAACCATGACTGGAACTCGGAGGGGGGGGGGGAGCTTTCTGAACAATGTTCCTGTTGCTGTATAATGTGACAGGTCAGGAGTTTATTCTTGTGAAGGGTCAGACAGGCCCACTTTTAGGGCTCCCTTTCCCCAGAAGCGGTGATATTGATTGGGTTACATTCAGAGCTCTGGTTGTCGGAGGGGATCGGCTCTATGGAGGTATATTCTGTCCTTATCATGGTGACGTTCGATGTTCACAGAGAATCTGTTCGTCTTTCTCTGATACGTCTTATTCTCTAATATATCCGAAATGCCGATTCCACAAATAGAGCGTCTGCCATTCATTGGGCAGGTGCTGTATTAATGGTCCAATCATCGGCTTTTATTCTGATCAATGGAGTTGTCAACGTTGAGAAGACGAGACAATGGCGTCACCAGACCGCCACATCTGCGCTATTTACTAAACAGACGCCAATTATCATAAATAGATGTTTTCACGGCTCCCTCTGGCTGTAAAGTGCCGTGTGACTCCTGGATATTAGAGACATGTTTAGCCTGACGTAGAATTTATTTTATATTCTAAGGAGGCGGAGGCTTCCTGGGGGGAGGGGACAGGGGAGGGGGCAGCCTGCTGCTGCTGCATTCCCGACCAACAGCAACAGGGTCTGACTGTCTGCAGGTGTTTTGGCAGCCAATCCTGATTGACTAAGTCAGCCCATCACAGCTAGGAGAGAGGGAGGGGCATGTTCCTCTGTTGAGTTATTATGCAGTCTGCGTAATCTGATCTCTCCTGTTCTCCTTTTTGTTGGGGATGTAAAAAAATAAAAATAGCAGCTCTGAGTGCAAGTGGTGAATGTGAAGTAATTATATACAGAATTTTGTATTTATCTTATTATATTATTATTATACAGGATTTATATAGCGCCAACAGTTTGCGCAGCACTTTACAACATGAGGGCAGACAGTACACTTACAATACAAATCAATACAGGAGGGATCAGAGGGCCCTGCTCATTAGAGCTTATCTGATGAAAAATTAATTTTGCATTCAACAGTAAGGGCCGGTTCACATCACACGCAGTTCAGTGCGTTTTGTTCTACATTAGAAACACATGGAAAGTAGGTTGTATGGTTTCCAATGGCATAGTTCACACCAGTGCAGTCAGGTCCAAGGTATTCCAGTTCCAGAAAATAAAGTAAAACATGCTGCATTTTTTCCTGCACTGGACTGTAATGGAATGTGGTAAAACGCATAAAAAATGCACCAGACCCCAGTATAGGGAAAAAAACAAAAACAGGAAAGAAGAATAAAAAAAAGCATCTGGAAAGCATCCGAAAACGCATCAAAAGCGCACCGGAACGTATCAAAAAACGCAATGCGTTAAAAATGTGCATGCAGAAATGCATCCGGAACAGATCTAGCCACTTCAGCCCCGAAGATTTTACCCTCTTCCTGACCAGAGCACTTTTTGCGATTGGGCACTGCGTCGCTTTAACTGACAATTGCGCGGTCGTGCGACATTGCACCCAAACAAAATTGATGTCCTTTTTTCCCCACAAACAGAGCTTTCTTTTGATGGTATTTGATCACCTCTGCGGTTTTTATTTTTTGCGCTATAAGCAAAAAAATTTGAAAAAAAAGCAATATTTTTTACTTTTTGCTATAATAAATATCCCCCAAAAATATATAAAAAAAACACATTTTTTCCTCAGTTTAGGCCGATATGTATTCTTCTACATATTTTTGGTAAAGAAAAAAAAATCACAATAAGCGTATATTGTTTGGTTTGCGCAATAGTTATCATCTACAAAATAGGGAATAGATTTATGTCATTTTTATTATTATTATTATTATTTTTATTAGTAATGGCGGCAATCTGCGATTTTTATCAGGACTGCGACATTATGGCGGACACATCGGACAATTTTGACACTATTTTGGGACCATTGTCATTTATACAACGATCAGTGCTATAAAAATGCACTGATTACTGTGTAAATGACACTGGCAGGGAAGGGGTTAAACGCTAGGTGGCGATCAAGGGGTTAAATGTGTCCTAGGGAGTGATTCTAACTGTGAGGGGGATGGGCTACCACTGACATGACAGCGATCACTGTTCCCGATGACAGGGAGCAGTGATCTCTGTCATGTCACTGGGCAGAACAGGGAAATGCCTTGTTTACATAGCCATCTCCCCGTTCTGCCTCTCCGTGACACGATCGTGGGACTCCGGCGGACATTGAGTCCAAGGGTCCCATGGGCACGCTCATGGAGTTTGCGGCAGGAGGGCGTGAGCACACCCACAATGCCGCGATTTAAAGGGGATGTACCTGTACGCCCATTTGCCCACCCCTGCCATTGTACCAACGTACATCGTTGTGCGCTGGTCGGCATGTGGTTAAAGTTTGTTTTAGTGGTGTGGACCAGCGGTTTCAAATGGCATAGTTCACACCAGTGCGGTCTGTTCCAGCATTTACCTGCACAGGACTGTACTAGAAGATGGTAAAACGCACCGAATGCACTGGAACTCATCAACAACACACCGGACTTCAAAAATGTGTTAAACACGCATGGAGAAATGCATCCGGAACGGATCTGCAGTGCGTTTTTGTGGTGTGAACCGGCCCTAGGTCTCCTATACAGAACGTATAGTAAATTCTTCCCAAAGGGGACAAAGATTCCCATGAACACCTGGCAGAGATCATAACCCCTCTCCACTTCATTCAAATCTCACAAACGTGGCTGAACTTCCAGTTTTAGTATAATGGATATTATTACAATTATCGCAAAAGTGGTTGCAAACCTCAGACATGAAATATGAACAAAGCACATCCCTCTATAGCAGGGATATACAATTAGCGGACCTCCAGCTGTTGCAGAACTACAAATCCCATGAGGCATAGCAAGAATCTGACAGCCACAAGCATGACACCCAGAGGCAGAGGCATGATGGGACTTGTAGTTTTGCAACAGCTGGAGGTCCGCTAATTGCATATCCCTCTATAGTGTGTACTTGTCTCAATCCAGAGCACTAAGTGTCATTTCTGTCTGCTGCCTCCTTCCTCTGCTATCAGCATGATTCACTTCTGACAAGTTTTCCCGACACCAAGAGAAAAATGGTGACAGGGGAGGGATCTCCAGCCTGTGATTGACAGCCTCAGCTCTGTTCCTGTGTGCTGTCTGAAGGGGGGTGTCCCTTCCCTCCAATCAGCTCTTCGAGTTCTCCTCACTGATGTAACTCCAGCTCTCCACCCCCTGCTTTTCAGAGCTGAGAGATCCTGTGTAGATTCTGCACTTTAAACAGATGTAGAGGAGAGAAGGCCGCAGATAAACAGGTACAACTTATGTAGGAGGATTTGTTTCATCTCTGTGTATCACCTGAGGCCAGTCACTTCACTGGGTATGTGGAGGGTTTACAACCACTTTAAAATAGAAGTCTGGTCAGAAGCTAACTAAGCTTCCACCTGCTCCCGTCCCCATTCTAAGCCCTAGGGCAGGGGTAGGCAACCTTGGCCCTCCAGCTGTGGTAAAACTAAAAGTCCCATGAGACATTGCAAGACCCCGACAATCACAGGCATGACTCCTAGAGGCAGAGGCATGATGGGATTTGTAGTTTCACCACAGCTGGAGTGCCGAGGGTGCCTACCCCTGCCCTATGGTAACCTCCCTGTAAAGGAAAGATGAGTATACTTACCTAATCTAAGGGCGCTGAGGCTCGGTCACTTGATCTCCCCAGCGGCCAACTTCAGGGGAGAGCACCAACAAGGGATGGAATGCCCAGACAGTGACGTCACCTATAGACTTACTATGAGGCATCCGTTGTGCACTGTCCTTCCTCTACACCAGCCTTTCTCAACATTTTCAACACAGAGGAACCCTTGAAATAGTTCTCGGGAAACCCCTGCTAAAAATTAGAAATCTACGACTCATGATACATTAGTGTGATGGTCAGTGGGAAGAATGGTCCTTACATGTGTGGTCATTGGGAAGAATTACCTCCTTACAGATAGCTAAAAAGATCAATGGTGTCAGTGGCAACTTATCCGAGAGGCAGAAATGGCCCAATGCTGAAGGAACCCCTAGCAACCTCTGGAGGAACCCTAGTTGAGAATCACTGCTCTACACTGAAGCCGGCACTGGGACCTGATCACATGACCAGAATGGAGTGCCCTTATATTGATAATTACTACCTTTTGAAAGTTGTCTCCAAAACAGGTGTACCCATTGGGAGAGTTCCCCTCATGCTCTGGTGACATTTTAGAAGTTTCCTGACAATTGCCACCTCAGTCAGGAAGTTAGGAGAATTCTATCCAAGGGAGACACAGACAGATGTTCAAATTCATCACCATGCCATCCAACATTAAACTGGCTGGAGTTGCATTTGAAGCAAATATTGGCCAAATACCGGTCAAGTGATGTAGCCAAGGCTGATCAGTGCTGAACCATCATGACTGCCCCTATATGGCCAAAAACGTCTGTATACTCAACCATCACATCTATATGAGCTTGCTGGACATCCAATTCCAAAACCATAGCTGCTGTTATAGAGTTGGCCCCATCTGAGGCTATAACAGCCTCCACTCCTCCAGGAAGACCTTACACAAGATATTGGAGGGTTGTGTCTGTGGGAATCTGTGCTAAAAGAACATTGATGAGGTCTGGTGCTAATGTTGGACGAGAAGACCTGGCTCACCTGGCTCAGTGTTCAGAGGTCAGGGCACTGTGAAGAACAATCAAATGTCTCAATACCAAAATGGTCCAACTATTGGAGAAAAGGTGTTCAGTAGGGTTGAGGTCAGGGTCACTTGAGTTCCTTCACTCCAAACTGGTCTTTATGGAGCTGGCTTTGTACACAGGGGCCCAGCCATGGTAGAACAGAAAATGGTCTTCATTTACCACTTGAGCTCCGGAAGGTTTTCCCCCTACCATGACCAGACCATTTTTTTTTTGCTATTCAGCAATGCGCTACTTTAACTGGTAATTTCTTAGTCCTGCAACACTGTGCCCAAATGAAATTTATATAATTTTTTTCACACAATTAGAGCTTTCTTTTGGTGGTATTTGATCATCACTGGGGTTTTTTTTTATATAAACCAAAAAAAGACTGAATATTTTGAAAAAAAAAACACTTTTTACTTTCTGTTGTAAAATATATCCAATAAAAAACTAAAAAAAATTCTTCATAAATGTAGGCTAAAATGTATTCTACTACATGTTTTTGGTAAAAAAAAAAAAATCCCAATAGGTGTATATTAATTGGTTTGTGTGAAAGCTACAGCATCTACAAACTATTGCATATATTCTTACATTTTTAATTTTTTTTTTGTTTTATTAATTAATTACTTATATAATGGCGGTGATTAGTGACTTATGCCCCGTACACACGGTCGGATTTTCCGACGGAAAATGTGTGATAGGACCTTGTTGTCGGAAATTCCGACCGTGTGTGGGCTCCATCACACATTTTCCATCGGATTTTCCGACACACAAAGTTTGAGAGCAGGATATAAAATCCGTTGTTGGAAATTCCGATCGTGTGTACACAAATCCGACGGACAAAGTGCCACGCATGCTCAGAATAAATAAAGAGATGAAAGCTATTGGCCACTGCCCCGTTTATAGTCCCGACGTACGTGTTTTACGTCACCGCGTTCAGAACGATCGGATTTTCCGACAATTTTGTGTGACCGTGTGTATGCAAGACAAGTTTGAGCCAACATCCGTCGGAAAAAATCCTAGGATTTTGTTGTCGGAATGTCCGAACAAAGTCCGACCGTGTGTACGGGGCATTTCAGTGGTATTGTGATAGCACAGTGGGCAATCCACCACTGACGCTGGGGGTACACTAACTGACTAACTGCCACTGACCTCACCAGTGACACTAATACAGTGATCAGTGATAATACTATACACTGTCACTACAGACTAGATGTAAAAATTAAACACTCTGATGAATAACAATTAAAACATCAAAGCGGCGCTCCCATCAGTCAATTCATATAAAACTGACAGGCTAGTACAAAATCACTCCTGTGTACATAAAGATCTTTGAGGCGAACTTAACTAGAAATAAAACAAGAGTCTCTAGTGGATATATAGGATATAAACAGCAGATAATTGATGAGTGCACAGTTCACCAAACACTTTTCCACCGCGCGCTCCACACACCCACAAGGGGTTCAAACTCACCAAAACCCAGAGGTTGTCATGCCCCAATCAACATCCTATGGTCTGTAAATCTGGATAACCTCATAGGGTAGCTCAAAAATCATCTCCGAAATCCACATGCATGTAAGAGAGACTCCACATAGTCTGCTGTCAGCTGTCACACTGCAGGCTACCTCCGTACATCCTGCAACCGGTTGTGTGTTTAAACGGGGGTGTATAAAGTCCTGACCTCAACCTGATAGAACACCTTTTTGATAAATTAGAGCGGAGACTGTGAGCCAGGCCTTCTTATCCATATCAGTGCCTGACCTCACACATGGGCTCCTGGAAGAATGGTCAAACATTCCCATAGACACACTCCTAAACCTTGTGGACGGCCTTCCCAGAAGAGTTGAAGCTGTTATAACTACAAGGGCGGGGCCAACTCAATATTGAACCCTACGGACTAAGACTGGGATGCCATTAAAGTTCATGTGTGTGTAAAGGCAGGCGTCCCAATACTAATAATATATTGACAATATAGTATACATTCCGCCATCTAGTAGGTCTGATGGTCAGGTGTCCACAATCTTGGCCACATAGTGTAGTTCCCATATTTTCCTGTTACTAGAAACAAGGTGTCAATGTGTAATTTCAGAATATCTGTGGGAGGATAACGCTCCTCTATAGATTTTTCGCAGCCGTTCTCTAGCACTTCTCTAGTTTAATAAATGAGCCCCCTGTGTCTGCTTAATATGATGGAGGTTACAAAGAGTTAACGAGAGCACTCCTGGGAGGACGCAGCGGAGATGGGGGGGGGACATCTCCGCTGCAGAACACCCAGAATCTCTGTGAATGGCGCTGGCCCCGGGGCTGTGTGTTATTATAGAAGCACCAGCTGAGAGCTTTGTGTGTGCGGAGAGTAACTCCGACGGGCTGTGATTAATGAGGCCTTTCTTCTCATCCCATCATGTCTTCATCGTGGAGTAAACCTGCCATTACAGTACGCCGCTCCAATTTCTGACCTACATAGCCACGTTCCGTCCGCCCTCCCAGACCCCTCACTGCTCCCCACGTTTATCAGCAGTGAAAACTATCTGGGCTCCCCATCGTCACCAGACAGAGGGAAGCCTTTAATTGTCAGCTGGAATGAAAGTCTAAAAGTCAACAAAAACACAAAAAAGTCCTTCAATGAAAATGATTCTCCTGGTGATGTCTCGTATGAAAGAAATTTCTTACCAGCGATCTTTCTCTGATCAAAACGAACAAATCATACATTTCTTTAGACTGCCATCTTGTGTCTGTGGGTCACTTTATTGATTGGGCAGTTGTGAAATAAAGTCAATCACCCGATTCCTAGTGATTTGTAAGATGAGAGATCTCAATGAAACAATTGGGCTCATTCCCACCACCAACTCAACGCAATCGCAAGGCAAGGTCAAACAAAATGCTAATATTTTTATGGGTGCCAGGTGAGACCAGTGCCCTGGGTTAAGGTTAACCCAAATTCTAAACACTAAAGGTGGCCATACATGGCTCAGTTTCTTTCAGCCAGCAGCCTTTAATGGAAAAACTGAACCGATTTCCCCATCCACACTTTCGAGGAGGTTGTGGGAATCCTCCCCGCTGTATCATTGTATTCTCACAGTGGGACTCCTCCACCGTCAGATTACACTGATCAGTGCTGCTGCTCTTTGGCTGCTGCGCTGATTCAAGCAAAATGTTTCTACAAGCTGGTTCATTAGAAGGTATTCATTAGATTGACTTTTCATGAATGGAAACAGCCATAAAAAGATTGAAATTTGGCCAGTCCCTGCTGAACCGGCTGAATTTTGATCCATCTGTGGCCACGACAAGTTGTAGTCCAGCAGGTGTAGAACTGCTTTTGACTGCATAAATAACTCTCATCGAAAAGACACAGTCATCGTTTTATAGTTATACCATCCTCAATGTGATCTGAGCTCCTGCTGAGTGATTGTTTAACTGGAAGGTCATACTGTATAGCCAACAGTGTGTGAACCCCTCTCCAAATGATTGAGTTTAGGTGTTCCCAGTGAAAGGTACTGATAATACTACAGCATACAAAGACATGTCAGAAAATTGTGTGCTTCAGTCTTGTGGTAACTACTTGATTGTTCCCCTGTACATAATGCCAGCTCCATGAAGACATGGTTTGGCCAGTTTGGTGTGGAGGAACTCAAGTGGTTTGCACAAAGCCATCTCTATAAATAGTTTGATGAGTTTAATTTGAAGGAACTCAAATGGTCTACACAAAACTAGCTCCATAAAGACATGGTTTGATGAGTTTGCTGTAGAGGAGTTCAAGTGGTCTTCACAAAACCATCTCCATATAGACATGGCTTGCTGAGTTTGGTGTGACAGAACTCAAGTGGTCTGAACAAAACCAGCTCCATTAAAACATTGTTGATGAGTTTTACGTGAAGGAACCCTAGTGGTCTGCACAAAGCCAGATCCAAAAAGGCATGGTTTGATGATGTTGCTGTAGAGAAAATCAAGTGGTCTGCATAAAGCCAGATCCATAAACCCATGCTTTGGCCAGCTTGGGGTGGAGGAATTCAAGTGGTTTGCACAAAATCAGCTCCATAAATCATCTCCATAAATACATGGTTTGATGAATTTGGCTTGAAGGAACTCTAGTGGTCTGCAAAAAGTCAGATCCATAAAGACATGGTGTGGTGAGTTTGGTTTGAAGGAACTCAAGTGCTGTTCACAAAGCCAGCTCCATATAGACGTGGTTTGATGAGTTGATTTGAAGGAGCTCTGTTGGTCTGCACAAAGTCAGCTCCATAAAGACAGAGTTATATGAGTTGAGTTTGAGGGAATGCAAGCGGTCTGCACAAAGCTAGCTCCATAAAGACACGGTTTGAGTTTGGTGTGAAGGAGCTCTAGTGGTCTGCACAAAGTCCGCTTTATAAAGAGGTGGTTTGATGAGTTTGCTGTGGAGGAACTCAATTGGCCTTCACAGATCCCTGACCTTAACTCTGTTGAATGCCTTGCAGGAATTAGAATGCCAATAGCATGTCAAAAATATTGCAGAATTCCCAGAAACACTCCACAAAATCTTGAGGGAAGTGTTCCCTGAAGGAAGGGGGCCTTTATATCAGCAATGAGGAACCAACTCCATAATAATGGCCATGGTTTTGGAATGGAATGTCCAGTACTGGGACAAGTTCACTGTTAATGCATGCTGTAGAATGGGTTTACTGCCCTGTGTCCCTTCTCTGCCTCCTTGCTCTGCTGTGCCCAGGACAGCTGCCCCTTCTGCCCACCTCTTGTCCTGGCCCTGGGGATGTCCAACAAGATCATATATATGTGTGTAAGGTGTCCTTCAAAGTTTGGCCAAATACTGTTACTTGGTTGCTGAGTGATTTGACTTTTTTCTATGTTGGAAACTAAAGAATCTCCAGTTTTTAAGCTAATATTGTTATGCAATGCAGCTGTGGATAACCACAACCCTTCGGAGGTTTGCAGCTGCCTAGAAAAGAATTGTAGTCAGTTACAGCGGCTTGCGTACCCATCTACAAATCAGCAGAGGAAGTCAGTAGAGAGCTACAGCTACTACAAATCTCTGCTATAGAATTGCTAGTATGACATGACCCTAATGGAAGTTCCAGCTACCTGGGTCCAGGAGAATAACAAGGGTCAGGTCTGAATAACAATTTTCTGATTGGAGGCCATTGGTGGTCTTCAAGTCCCAAAGGAAAACACATAATGGGAAATTAAAGAAAATGACAAATATAATAGAGGAGAGAATGGGGCAAAATGCTCGATGAAAATCTCCTTTTCAGGAGAAGGAAATGATTGTGTTATTATAGCATTGCATCCACAGATGTCAGACCGACAAAAATACATTGTGATTGTCAACTTCAATTGCTGTAAACATGAAGAGGCTCTTTGAAGGACTTTAGAAAAAATGTAACTTGAATGCAAATTGGTAATTCCCTGGATTGTGGTGGTTAGTTGTCATTGAAAAGGGCATGTTTTTGATTTCTCTTTAACTCTTTTGTGTCCTGAGTGGGAAGCAGTGAACAGGACACATTAGTAACTGATGTCTATGTTCTGGTTTTCAGGAGAAGAAAGGACAGGAAGTCCAGAAAGGTCCTGAGGTGGAAGTGGCCAAGCTGGACCGACTCCTCGTTCTGGTCAGAGAACCAGAGAACAAATCTGGGTAATGAGATCGTGGTTATCCGAACGATGTTGGGCTGGAAGTTGAAATTATGTATCTGAGTAAAAATTATTCCATACAATGTATAAAAAATAAAATCTCTATTTTTCATGGCTGACTTCCCATTATTTCCTTGTGTATTTAGAGTGTCTGAAGTACCACAACTAACTTCTTCTTTTGTCACTCCAGGGGGATAAAATGGAGAAGTCAATTGGCCGCTATTTGTAGCACTGAAAGTTTTTCATTTACTTTCATTTGTGAAGCCCCAGGTGATTTCTAGTGACCCTTTTCACTTGGCCATTGCTGTGTGTTACCGCAAGCTGATTAACATATGGCATTTTGTACAGTAATGTGCTTTGCTTTAAGGCAGCCCATTTATTTGGAATGTCACCTAAAAAAAATACAGCACTCAGATATCTTTAAATGCCCTGCACATACACAAAATACATGGAAAAAATGAACCTTACAATAATTTTATATATATATATATATATATATATATATATATATATATATATATATATATATATATATATATATATATATATATATATACTATATTACCAAAAGTGTTGGGACGCCTGCCTTTACACACACATGAACTTTAATGGCATCCCAGTCTTAGTCCGTAGGGTTCGATATTGAGTTGGCCCACCCTTTACAGCTAGAACAGCTTCAACTCTTCTGGGAAGGTTGTCCATAAGGTTTAGGAGTGTGTCTATGGGAATGTTTGACCATTCTTCCAGAAGTGCATTTGTGAGGTCAGGCACTGATATTGGACGAGAAGGCCTGGCTCACAGTCTCTGATCTAATTTTACCAAAGGTGTTTTGTCGGGTTGAGGTCAGGACTCTGTGTAGGCCACTCAAGTTCCTCCACCCCAAACTCGCTTATCCATATCTTTATGGACCTTGCTTTGTGCACTGGACGCTGGTTGAGTGAAGGATGAGTCAGCTGACTAGGAAGCCCAAGCCCAGAGCCGCTCTTTCCGGCTTCCGGGTCTGGGCTTGGGCTTCCTAGTGAGCTGACTCGTCCTCCACTCGAACAGCGTCCGCCACAACACACCAACAGGCTTCCCCTGGGCTGTCAGTGGTCTGTCACCATGCCACGATCCACGGCAACTTCAGCTCCATGTCAGCCATCTTCTTGAGCTTCAGTCAGTGGATTTCATCTCCCTCCGGATTCCATCTGGTGCAACATGGACGTTGGCGCCACCCATGTTCCACCGTCGACAACTGTGGAAGCCGTCAGCTCCTCACTGCCTCGGTGGCCTCGAGTGGTATTGTAGGCTCTTTCAATTTTATCCATACCCATACATATACTGGTTATCACCCCATTTTGAGTCCTTTTATGGGTTTTGAAGAAAATAAACGTTGTTTTAATTTATTACTTCTCTTGTTGGATTGACTTGGCATTTATCCTGCTATTAACCCATTGAGCGCTTGCCCCCTTTAATTTCCCAAACATTCCCATAGACACACTCCTAAACCTTGTGGACAGCCTTCCCAGAAGAGTTGAAGCTGTTATAGCTGCAAAGGGTGGGCCAACTCAATATGGAACCCTACGGAATAGGACTGGGATTCCATTAAATTTTATGTCTGTGTAAAGGCAGGCGTCACAATTATTTTGGTACTATAGTGTGTGTGTGTAAATATTTTATTCTATCTTTTCATGTGACAACACTGAAGAAATGAGACTTTGCTACAATGTAAAGTAGTGAGTGTACAGCTTGTATAACAGTGTAAATTTGCTGCCCCCTCAAAATAACTCAACACACAGCCATTAGTATGAGTGCTGCCAGCATTGCTGCAGAGGTTGAAGGGGTGGGGGGTCAGCCTGTCAGTGCTCAGACCATACGCCGCACACTGCATCAAATTGGTCTGCATGGCTGTTGTCCCAGAAGGAGGCCTCTTCTAAAGATGATGCACAAGAAAGCCTGCAGTTTGCTGAAGACAAGCAGATTATGGACATTGATTACTGGGACCATGTCCTGTGGTCTGATGAGACCAAGATAAACTTATTTGGTTCAGATGGTGACAAGCGTGTGTGGGGGCAACCAGGTCAGGAGTACAAAGACAAGTGTATCTAGCCTACAAACAAGCATGATGGTGGGAGTGTCATGTGCTGGGGCTGCATGAGTGCTGCAGACACTGGGGAGCTACAGTTCATTGAGGGAACCATGAATGCCAACATGTACTGTGACATACTGAAGCAGATCATGATCCCCTCCCTTCAGAGACTGGGCCGCAGGGCAGTATTCCAACATGATAACCCCAAACACACCTCCAAGATGACCACTGCCTTGCTAAAGAAGTTAGTGGTAAAGGTGATGGACTGACCAAGCATGTCTCCAGACCTAAACCCTATTGAGCATCTGTGGGGCATCCTCAAATGGAAGGTGGAGGAGAGCAAGGTCTCTAACATCCACCAGCTCCGTGATGTCATCATGGAGGAGTGGAAGAGGACTCCAGTGACAACCTGTGAAGCTCTGGTGATCTCCATGCCCAAGAGGGTTAAGGCAGTGCTGGAAAATAATGGTGGCCACACAAAATATTGACACTTTGGGCCCCATTTGGACATTTTCACTTAGGGGTGTACTCACTTTTGTTTTCAGCGGTTTAGACAATAACAGCTGTGGGTTGAGGTATTTTGAGGGGACAGCAAATTTACACTGTTATACAAGCTGTACACTCACTACTTTACATTGTAGCAAAGTGTCATTTCTTCAGTGTTGTCACATGAAAAGATAATAAAATATTTACACAAATGTGAGGGGTGTACTCACTTTTGTCAGATACTGTATGTATATGTGTGTATTTCCCTTTTATTTGCAATATATACAAGAAAGTATCTATGTGTAGTTCAGCCCCTGATTAATTCTTAATGACGAAACATGTTGGATGGGACCAACAGGAATGCGTCCATGCCGAGTGGAACCTTGTGGCGAGTGTTGTGAGTTGGGAGAATATTAAATTGCTGTTACACATTAAATACACTGTGCACAAATGAGTTTTTTTTATTGTTTTAAGCTAAAATTTCAATCAAAAATAATTATTCTATGCGATCCTCCCTTCTGAATTTTATGAATGGTACTTTTTGAATGCACCTGTTGCTGGAAGCACAAAGAGGTTAAGCAGTCTTACATAACGCTCATTATGGAAGATATTGCCCATTTTGGTGGATATTGCTAATCATCTTTGACCTTCCTATCTAAGAAGGTTTTAAGATGGTGAAGGAACACACAGAGAGTTGCACCAAAGAAAAGTGGTCTGCATATCATGTCAGAACAGGCTTTCTCAAGCAGGTTTCCCCAGAGGTTGCTAGGGGTTCCTTAAGCAATGGGTAGTTTCTGCCCCTCAGAAGAATAACCACTGACAGCTATGATCTTTTAAACTATCTGTAAAGGGGCATTCTTCACACTGACCACCAATGTAAGGATCATTCTTCCCACTGATCACCAATGTAAGGAACATTCTTCCCACTGACCACCAATGTAAGGAACATTCTTCCCACTGATCACCAATGTAAGGAGCATTCTTCCCACTGATCACCAATGTAAGGAGCATTCTTCCCACTGATCACCAATGTAAGGAGCATTTTTCCCACTGATCACCAATGTAAGGAGCATTCTTCTCACTGATCACCAATGTAAGGAACATTCTTCTCACTGATCACCAATGTAAGGATCATTCTTCCCACTGATCACCAATGTAAGGATCATTCTTCCCACTGATCACCAATGTAAGGAACATTCTTCCCACTGATCACCAATGTAAGGATCATTCTTCTCACTGATCACCAATGTAAGGAGCATTCTCCCACTGATCACCAATGTAAGGAACATTCTTCTCACTGATCACCAATGTAAGGAACATTCTTCCCACTGATCACCAATGTAAGGAGCATTCTTCCCACTGATCACCAATGTAAGGAACATTCTTCTCACTGATCACCAATGTAAGGAACATTCTTCTCACTGATCACCAATGTAAGGAGCATTCTTCCCACTGATCACCAATGTAAGGAACATTCTTCCCAATTTTTCTTTATTAAAAGTCTTGCAATCAATAAGCATAAAATCACTATATATACTATACATATTTACATAAATGAAAATAAATATAGCAAATCTGCTCTCAAACAAATAATGACTTTACAGCAAAACAAAACAAAACTCATCATGAACATGTCATTATTGGGGATAATCTCACTACAACTCACACCAATACACCAGACATCCAAACTGTGAGGTCAAGAAACAAACCCGCACCCATTATGCATGCAGCCCTTCTTCAAAAAGAAGCTACTAACCAACAAAAACTAAGGGAGTGAAAGAAATAGAAAAAGAAAAGAGCACCTCACCCAGAGATGGGCAGTTCACCAAAGGCAGGTCTGATATTCCTCCACGCCCTTTTCCAGACCGCCCGAGGCTCCCTGCCCCTCTCAAGACCCCGAATTTTCCCAACCTCACCCAGAGTATCGTGCACCACCACCTCAACAGAGAGCACTTTTTTCCGCAGGGTAATCTGGCACCGTGCATTCCATGTGAAGTAACGGACAACTATACTAACTAAAAACAGTGTATCCAAATCAAAATCCCAGCAAGTCGGGAATGCCCCGTACACCCACTCCGCATAACTCATGCGATAGAAAAAGGGGATGCCTAGAGCCCTCCCCACCCTTTTATACACCTCTATGTTAAAGGGACATTGCAGCAAAAAGTGGTCCATAGACTCCACTTTACCAACACACTCCGCTCTAGGACAATCCCGATCATCCACAGGGCGATGCTTCAAGTTCCCTCTGACATAGAGCCTTCCATGGAAAGCGAGCCAGGCTTGATCCCTAAACTTCAAGGGAATTCTCTCTAAATTGATTAAACGCAACCCCTCCCTCATTACAGAGCCTGGGCAATCCCTTAAGGCCAGTGACACACTGAAAGCAGAGCTCAAAATCCTCTTCTCCAGAAGCTTCCTGGGGAGGGACTTGATATCCTCCACTGTCACCTGCCACTGCCGAAGTATTTTCAGACACGGGGCAACATAAGCCGGGAGCTTGCCATGTCGGACTCTCAGACTTTTCACTGGCCCGCCATCTTCCCAGCATCGCAGAAAAGGCCTAAAACAAGATTGAAAAATGCCCACCCATCCCGGCGGGTTCTCTGCTAGCATGTTACCAAGATTGTACTTTAAAAAGAGCAGAGAAAAGAAAACTATTGGGTTGACCATTCCTAGGCCACCCTCCCGCCTAGACAGGTAAGTTACATTGCGTTTGATCAGGTTCAGCCTACTTCCCCATAACAGTTGGAAAAAACAGCTGTACACCCTTGCATAGAGAGATGCTGGCAAGATACAGACGAAGCTGACATATAAAAAGATTGGGACCAGGTACGTTTTGATCAAGTCAACCCTCTCCCTCAAGGAAAGCTTCCATTTCTTCCAGCTTGCTACTTTGGCATTGGCACACACCAACCTGCTTTCCCAATTTCGATGACCATAGTCACCAGGACCAAATTTGATGCCCAACACTTTAATTTCCTGCTGGGGCTCTGGGAAGGCATCCGGAAGTTCGAAGCTTTCACCCTCCTCACCCATCCAGAAAACTTCACTCTTTTCATGGTTGACTTTAGAACCAGAAGCCTCCGTGTACTGCTCTATCATAGAGACCACCTCCTGCGCCTCCTCTGTCCCAGAGACAATAACAGACACATCATCGGCATAGGCCACGACCTTCAGAGGCGGCACACCAGCAATGCCCAAAGGCACCCCGCACAAAGATCCACTCTCTAGCCTTCTTATGAAGGGGTCGATTGCGAATACATATAACAGGGGGCTCAGAGGACATCCCTGGCGCACACCAGAGCCAACCTCAAAAGGCCATCCAACCCAACCATTAACCAGTGGGAAGCTCTCAGCCCCTCTATATAATGTCTTCAGCCAATCTATAAACCTCCCCTGCAGGCCGTATCTACCAAGTAGCAAATACAGGTACTCGTGATTGACTCTATCAAAAGCCTTCGCCTGATCCAATGCCAGCAAGTACTTTCTCCATCCAGCAGCCCTGCATCGTTCCAAAGCCTCCCGGACAGCTAAAACCGCTGAAAAGGTACTTCTACCTTGGACTGAGCAGTGCTGATGACTGGACAACAAATCGCCTGCTACTGACGACAAGCGCCAAAAAAGAATCTTCGCCAGGATCTTTCTATCAACATTGAGAAGACTGATGGGGCGCCAGTTCTCAATCATTGAGGGGTCTTTACCTTTTGACAGAAGAAACACAGCGGATTGCCTCATGGAGGGAGGGAGTGAACCCTCTTCTAGACAGCTGTTATAAACCTCTGCTAAAAAGGGAGCCAGAATGGACTTAAAACACTTGTAGAATTCAGCTGTCAACCCATCTGGCCCAGGCGATTTTTTGGTAGCCAGCTTCTCTATAGCATTAACTACCTCATCCACTGAAATTGGTTCTGTCAAATCCATCAAAGGCAACGTACCATTTCCCAATCCTGGAGTAGAATCCAGAAAGCTTTTCATCCTGTCCCGACAAAGGTCCTTTCTTCCCAGAAGGTCTGCGTAATATGACCTGAAGATCTCCAGGATCCCTGATCTGGACTTCACCAGGGAACCCGTACTATCCCTCAGGCCTATGACCGTCTTAACTGCTATGCCTTGCTTACAGTTCTGGTAAGGATCAGGCGAGTGATATTTTCCATAATCCCTCTCCAGAACCAAGGAGGCATGCCGGTCATATTGACACTTCCTAAGAAGAAACTTCACCTCAGAGATCTCCCCTGGATCTCCTCTATACGAGACAAGACGATCAAGCTTCCTCCGCAAATGCTGGTAGGCAATGTACATACCAAGCTGCTTCTTCTTACTTATGGCCTTGAAAAGTCCAATTGCCCTTTGTTTCACAAGCTCCCACCACTCTGACTTACTGCTGCAAAAGTCCAGAATAGAAACCTGTGCCTGAAAAAAATCCTCAAAGGATTGTCTTACCTCTACATCTTCCAGGAAAGCCGAATTCAGTTTCCAGGTACCCCTTCCCCTGGGTGGAGTGTCCGAGGCATTCAGAGTCACAGACAGCATACAGTGGTCAGAGAACTCCACCGCCCTCAACTCAGGAGCCGAGAAAGCAGAGTTCTCCTTTAAAAAAAACCTATCTATCCTACTCTGACTATTCCCTCTCTGAAATGTGAATCCCGTGCTGCCAGGGCAGTGCTTAATATGCACATCTACCAGGCCTGCTTGTCTCACCATATCTCTAAGAAAAACGCTATCATAACCCAGCCTGTCTATGGAGCCTCTCCTGTCTTCAGGCCTAATTATGGTGTTAAAATCACCTCCAAAGACAACCTGCTGGGACGTAAAAAGGAAGGGCTTGATCTCTGTGAGGAGGCATTTCCTGCCCCATTTTGACTGCGGTCCATAGATATTGATTAGGCGCAGGTCCTGCCCCCTAACAGAGACGTCCAAGACATGCATCTCCCCATTTCTACCTCAATTACCCGCCGGCACGTTACCATATCGGTTTTAAAAAGGACCGCAACTCCGCTGCAGGGCTCAGCCGCAAGAGACCAAATGGAGGGACCGCATCTCCACTCCCTTTTTGCTAGATGGACATCGGCCAAAGTATTGAGCCAGGTCTCTTGCAAAAATAAAATCTCGGCATCAAACTCGCTGAGCAAAAATAAGGCAATATCACGAGCTCTTGCAGATTTAATGCTGGCGACATTAAGGATGATTGGGGTAGTCGTTTCTTAACCTTTGCCACACTCTCATCACCAGAAACAGCTCTCTTCAGACTACGTGACTCCCCCTCATCCATGGATGATAAAGAGAAAGATAGATCAGACATCTCATCACCCGACAACACTGAAAAGGTATTACCAAGAGGAACCCCTCCTGGGTCCGACCCTGAGGAAGAAATGACCACTTTACTTGTCTTCCTCTTCTTCTTTTTCTTCCTCCTAAACTTCTCCCACCCCTCATCATCCGAATCCCCCTCAACAGAGGGTGAGACATGGGATATGGACACCTTTCCCTCAACCCCTCCCCCATCCAGCACCCCCACATTCCCCTGACCACGTTTGTGCCGCTGAGGGACAGGGACCGGAGGCCGAGAGGGAAGATCTGCCAAACCTGCCCCCCCAGCAGCTTCTGCCAGTCTGGAGGATCTGCGTACAGCAGGATTAGGGACCACCACATGGGGGACAGACTCAGGGACCACATTACTGGGGGAAACAGAATCCGAAACAACAGATGTAACAGAAACAGGAGGGGCAGACTCAGGGACCACATCACTAGGGGAAACAGAATCCGGAACAGATGTAACAGAAACAGAAACAGGGTCAATAACAGTTTTAGCGGCCTCATCCTCCTTATCAAGTCTCTGCAACTCAGCCTCCAATCCTGGCAAGTTATGTAATGCCTCCGGGCACTGGCTATAAGGATGACCGAGCTTTTGGCACAAATTGCACCGAATTTCAGTACAATCCTTAGCCAAATGGTCCAGATCCTGACATAGTGAGCATTTCTTACGGGTACAAGTAGATGCAAAATGGCCTTTGTCTCCACATTTGTTACAGACTTTAGGCTGACCCTGGTAAAAAATAGTCAGCCTATCTCTCCCCAGAAAGGCTGAACAGGGAAGGTGTTGAACTACATTTCCAAGCACCCCCAATTTTAGTGACACTGTCCAGGCCCCTGTCCATATCCCATGCTCATCAAGGACCTTCCGCAGTGGAGCGAGGACCTCACCATATCGGCGTAGCCATACTATCAAATCAGCCTCTGGTATGGATTCGTTACGCACCAAGATCGTCACCGACTTTATCAGAGGCTGCCTGGAAATCACCTTTGGCACCAAACCACTCCACTGCGGAAGGCCCTTGCACCTCCTATACCTCTCCCAAAATAAATCCAGACCCTCAGGCTTTACAAAGGACAAATCAAATTCATAACTCCCCACTGGGCAAATCAAAGCAAAGATATCCAAGGCTTTAAACCCCATTTCCAGAACCAACTCAGCCACCCTCCCCCTTACTGGTGGGGTCCCCTCCCCCTCCCACTTCAATTGAACCACATTCCTCCTCCTGTACCCACCAACCATCCCACCACCAAGCCCCCCCAAATTGTGACCACTAAAATTCCCTCCACCCTCCTTGGTGCGACTCCCCAGAACAGACGCATAACTGCCCACATTTCTCCCAGCAGAAGAAACATTTGTGAGTTTTGAACCGTCTGACACATTCCTAGCAGATATCGATTGTACAGATTTGGTCTGCACAATCGATGAGTCTTTCCTCTGCTGAGCAGGGAGAGCAATGTCATTTTTATTTTTCCCAGCAGTATTAACCCCTTCACCACCACCCACCACATTCATTGTTTTATCATTACTGTCATTCTTAATACTTGCTGGTATATTCACAGTTCCTGTAGTCTTCCCAACAGTGTCCTTTCCCACTGCTGTGCTGGTGGAATCTTCAGCTGGCCTGTTCTCTTCCATCAGGACAGGACTTTCAGCAGGCTGGTCTGACACCTCCATGGCTTCCACTACACATGGTGCAATGTGCTGATCCCCTCCCCCATCAGCATCAATCAGCTCTGCTGGAACACAGAGAGGCTCAGGTGAGGCAATCTCTTTGCTGGTGTCAGCCTTACTGTGTGAAACACATGGAGAAAACTTGGTAGAGGAACTACTGGTCTCAGCAAATGCAGGAGTAGAAACATCCACGTTCAGGGTATCCGGTGCAGGTCCATCTTCATTCCCAGTTTTATTTTTTTTCTCATCCTCAGGGATTTCTGATGGATCATCAGAAATGGAAACCTTGTCTGCTCTCAGGGGTGACTCCATCTGCTGGATGAAGGTCAGGGTGCCATGCTCACTCTCAACCCCCTGGCTGGTTGCCGCTGGCGATTCCAAGGCCTTACATGGGGGGAGAGGTGCAGAGGCAGATGGACCCGGGTCATCCATAACCTGAGGCTGCTGATCCATGCAACTTACTGACGACTGGCTGGCAAATCTCTTCTCATTGTTAAATTTTTCTTTAAAAGCTCCACTTCTGGCTTTTAACTTCTCCAACAATAAAGTTTGCTGCTTTACCTTTTTCTCCAAATCCTGTAACTCAGGCTTCATGGCTGTGCGATTTCTACTCCAGGCCTGGAAGTATTTGGCTTTAAAGTTTTTATGTTCAGTTTTCAAAACTTGAAGTTTCTCTTCAGCCCTTCCAATTTCCCTAAAACGATCAACAATCTTCTGTCTGAAGATACTTTCTTCCATACCAGGGCCTGGACCCACAGTCAGATCCTCCACCTCCTCCTCACTAGGCCCCGTGTCATCAGGGGGATCCCTCCCTGGGCCTCCCCCAGGATCAGGCATTATTCCTGGGCCAAGCTAACAGGCAAGGCCCAGGCTTGAAAAAAGGCTGGTTCTCAGAGAGAGCTCCTTGGGTGTGTCCTCCTCCTCCTTCCCACTGATCACCAATGTAAGGAACATTCTACCCACTGATCACCAATGTAAGGAACATTCTTCTCACTGATCACCAATGTAAGGAGCATTCTTCCCACTGATCACCAATGTAAGGAACATTCTTCCCACTGATCACCAATGTAAGGAACATTCTTCCCACTGATCACCAATGTAAGGGGCATTCTTCCCACTGATCACCAATGTAAGGAGCATTCTTCTCACTGATCACCAATGTAAGGACCATTCTTCTCACTGATCACCAATGTAAGGAGCATTCTTCTCACTGATCACCAATGTAAGGAGCATTCTTCTCACTGATCACCAATGTAAGGAGCATTCTTCTCACTGATCACCAATGTAAGGAGCATTCTTCCCACTGATCACCAATGTAAGGACCATTCTTCTCACTGATCACCAATGTAAGGAGCATTCTACCCACTGATCACCAATGTAAGGAACATTCTTCTCACTGATCACCAATGTAAGGAGCATTCTTCTCACTGATCACCAATGTAAGGAGCATTCTTCCCACTGATCACCAATGTAAGGAGCATTCTTCCCACTGATCACCAATGTAAGGACCATTCTTCTCACTGATCACCAATGTAAGGGGCATTCTTCCCACTGATCACCAATGTAAGGACCATTCTTCTCACTGATCACCAATGTAAGGACCATTCTTCTCACTGATCACCAATGTAAGGACCATTCTTCTCACTGATCACCAATGTAAGGAACATTCTTCCCACTGATCACCAATGTAAGGGGCATTCTTCCCACTGATCACCAATGTAAGGACCATTCTTCTCACTGATCACCAATGTAAGGAACATTCTTCTCACTGATCACCAATGTAAGGAACATTCTTCCCACTGATCACCAATTTAAGGAGCATTCTTCCCACCGATCACCAATGTAAGGAGCATTCTTCTCACTGATCACCAATGTAAGGAACATTCTTCTCACTGATCACCAATGTAAGGAGCATTCTTCCCACCGATCACCAATGTAAGGAGCATTCTTCCCACTGATCACCAATGTAAGGAGCATTCTTCCCACTGATCACCAATGTAAGAGACATTCTTCCCACTGACCACCAATGTAAGGAGCATTCTTCTCACTGATCACCAATGTAAGGAACATTTTTCCCACTGATCACCAATGTAAGGAACATTTTTCCCACTGACCACTATAAGCACTTAGTACAGAAGAGCAGGTACAACAAGACTTAATGGAAGGCCGGAGCTCAGCATTAAATGAGGCCACCTTTCAGGTAAAGAGGGTCAATGGCCGTGCTGCTCACACTGACTATAGGAGGAAATCCTTTCCTGTGTACGATCCTCAGATACAGCTTTTTTTATGTGATGTGATGTTCCTCCAGCTGCCAGAACTTCTCGGATAAAAGGTTTCCGTAAAAGAGATTCTATACTTGTATCCTTCACAGCCCAGGGACATAAACACTGAGAGATCCAACTAACTACTATATTAGTATCAAAGGCATATGTAAAATAAAGAGATAAAATAGAATAAAACAGCTGTATTAAAAGTGGAAAAAAAAAATACATGAATTGTAGTGGAGCTGGAACTGAGACTTCTGATGTAAATCCGGAGATGATACAGCTCAGGTGAGTGAGTGCACCAACCCCTGATCTACCTTGTCTTACAGTTCCCAACAAGTGAGCAGCACCTCACAGACAATAAAGAGTCCATAGCCTAATAGTTATTATTTGTTGCAATCCATAACACCCCTTACGGCTTCTAAATGGTTGTTGGCCAGAGTGCTAAAGTCTCCAACAATACTTTGGTTTCTCGGGTTATGTTCTATGAGAATATGAGAGACTTACTGGGGTTGATTTACTAAAACTGAAGAGTGCAAAATCTGGTGCAGCTGTGCATAGAAACCAATCAGCTTCTATCTTCAGCTTGTTCAATTAAGCTTTGGCAATAAAACCTGGAAGCTGATTGGTTTCTATGCAGAGCTGCACCAGATTTTGCACTCTTCTATTTTAAGTAAATCAACCCCCCTGTGTTACAAAGCGACACCATGTCCACATTTTATAAAATCTGGACCCCCCTGGACATGCCTCCCACCCTTCAGATGAACTCCCTATCAATCTACCATTATTAATCTTACAGTGCTGATCTTCTCTTAGAAATGACCATCCCATCACCACCCCATTTTTTTTTCAGGAGCGCCCTTCCCTTGGGTCCTCTGTTAACTTGACAACAGGCACCCCCTCTTGTCCCGTTCCTCCGCCCCAACCTTTTTCATACCCTCACCCTTGTGTACCTCTCCCCACCCCAGCGCCCTTCCTTTCCTTCCTCCTGGTTCCATTGACAGTTTATATTTAGATGGTTGAGGGCAATTCAGTCCTCCTTGTTCTTTGTTTAGTCCAGAATGATGTAGACATATATTTGGATACACAAGCATAGAAGAGGTGAGAGGAAGACTCAACGCCTTGAATAAATGTAGGCATGGGCATGTTACAACCATTTGCATTCATCTCCCCTCAATAAAACTTTTGAACCTTTCATCAGCCCCTTAAATGAGTTTTAATTCCCAGGGGATGGTGTGGCTTCTTCATCAGCTGTGATTGGCTCTCATAGCGGTCACATGATCGGGAGTCTGTCCTGTTGGTAGACTCAATGACTTAAGCTGGCCATAGATGGTTTGAATCTCGACTGGTTCAGCAAAGACCAACTGAGATTTGAACCATCTCTTGGCAGGCTGATTGTACCCAAGATGATTCATCGATCGACTTGGGTATAACCAGCATGTCGCATTTTGACGTGATTATTACTGGTAAAATGCAAAAGAAAACCGCATTAAGCTGTCGATGACAGCTTAGTCAGTGTGCTGAGAGCGCTCTCTCAGCACACAACCTCAAGCCACCATGGACGCATAAGTGCAAGAGCTGGGCAACAAACCCCACCTGTAGTCAGGTGCAGTCTTTATTCTCCACTGCAGGTGGTGCTCAACCGTAGTGTCAATGCAGATTGGGGAGGAAGTGGAAAGGAACGCCGTTCCTCTACGGTTTCCTCAGTCACAGGGAGGCAGCTATTTCATTGGATGGCAGCGCCTCATGTGACTTTGGCAGCCATCTTGGGTCAGCCTATTTAAGACCCTGACTCCTGGGCTTGGCATACTTGGAGTCTATTGAAGACCCTGACTCCTGGGCTTGGTACACTTGGAGTCTATTGAAGACCCTGACTCCTGGGCTTGGTACACTTGGAGTCTATTTAAGACCTGACTCCTGGGCTTGGTACACTTGGAGTCTATTGAAGACCCTGACTCCTGGGCTTGGTACACTTGGAGTCTATTTAAGACCTGACTCCTGGGCTTGGTACACTTTTAGCGAGTGGACAGGTTAGGGACAGGTCCTCTGATTGTCGCAGACAGTGGAAGCAATAAGGAAAAGTTCCAGTGGAGTAGGGAGAGAGCCGGGCCTACGTCTACCTCTTCAGGAAGCTTCTCTTTTGGGTCAGACCAGCCAGGCTGCACTTCGCTCCCCGAGACAGACGCTGTAGCCATCTAGGAGTCTTCTGTCTGCTGATTATCTGCTGCTCCATTGTAAGTGACCTCAGTCGGGTGAACTCCCCACCAGGCCTGTTTGTACCGTTGACTTGGCTCTTACATTTCAACGTTCTCTGCAAATTGTGCCAGCCACACCACACTGCACCTATCCAACACATCCAGCACAGCAAGAATTTGTATAAGTAAGCTGCTGATGAAGGAATGCAAGATCCACAAATAATGTGAAACATCTACATGCAGAATAAAATACTTGTGCAGAACATTTGGATGAAATACAGAATCTGCAGGAGCTTTGAGGAATCGGATGTGAGCCTTGCCGCCAATGAAGAAAACTGCTGTCACTTACCTGCAGTGTGGTGATTTGTTACGTTGGGGGACTATTATTTTTTGTGAGGTGCTGATTACTATAAACCTGGAGATGCTAATCCATGGCTTAGAGCATTACCAGGTATGAATAGGAAATCCCCCCCCCCTATTTCTCATCACAGCCAGCACTTATGTATCATTACATAAATGTGACCATCTTCCTGATTGAACAAAACAAAGTTCACTTATTTATGCGTCAAGCTAAATAAGTTATTTAAGAAGTGATTATACATTACCATATAGATTATAGGCCTGATTGCAAAGAGATGGCTGATGAGGTAGGGGGAGGAGGAGGAGGAGAGACCTGATGAAGACACTTTGGAGCCTGGAGAAGGTGTCGGATGATTTAAAGCATCAGTCCACCCAAAAGTGATTTCTTAATCACATCACAGGACTTCATATTTGTGACTGCTTGGGTTATGCTGCCACCTTCAGGTGAATGGACACTGGTCAAAAAAAGAGAGGAATCTCCGCCTAGGTATAGCTCCTCCCAGCTCAGATAAGCCTCAGATTTAAGGTAGGGTCCTTAGGTGATAAATGTTCCTAGCTACATCCTTCTGAAGATCTCTTTTTGTGGGCTTTAGTTCCCCTAATCCCCGGCCTGTTCCTAACACCCTTTTTGGGGCAGCGGAGATTTCATCCAGATCAGATGCTATGGCCAGTAGGTCATGGACCCAGACCCCATGTACAGAGTAGTGACGGCCTGTAATGCCATGGGTACCGTTCTCCAGGGTACCGTGTACCACCTGACTTCGCTGGTAGGGTGCTCTACAGGTCCAGGACAGTGATACACTCCTTTCCAGCTGGGTGGCTGCTCCCTTTATGGTATAAAATGCCTACAAACCCTCAGCAAGCTATGGCTTTGAAGCAGGCAGAGAGGTGGTGGGAAGGACGATGGAGTGGGCTCCCAAATCCATTTTTTTTAGGTAGGGAGGACCCCTTGCACAATTCGCACTGCAATGGCTTCCCTAAGGGTCACATTTCTTCTGAATCCCTGCCCTTAATTTCACTGTCTCAGGGAAACAATCCTCTGCTTCCTTTGTGTCCAGGGAGGAATTTTGTGAAGCCATTTCTGGTTTGCATGACCAGCTCTCAGGGGTTCTCACTGGCTCGGAACCCCATGGACACAAGTTTGCGCGTTTTCCTTACCCTCCTCCCCTTGCGGGAGAATGGAGCATTGGAGGAACATCCTCAGGATGAGGTAGAGGAGAAATCCTCTGTAGATAAGTCCTTCCTGGAGGAATCTCAGGGTCCAGGGCTGTCTCACACACTGAAGACTATAGTGGGCTTACAAGCAAATGTGGTCCACTTTCACAATCTTCTTCTCCAAAGATCACCAGATTTAGATCCTGGAAGCCGCAAAACATCTCAAATCTTTTCATCTGCACTTCCAGGAAGTGTTGTATGCCAGTTGGGCTCACCCGGAAAATGTGTTTTAGCTATTGAAGCAATTTGCTCAGCAATACACCACGAAGAAGGAAATCTTTAAGAATTGGGGTTCTCTGTCTGTTGACCCAGCCATTTCCTACTTGGATGGTCCCAGTCTTTAAAGACACCACAGAGGTTGCAGGCCTACTTTACCCAGTTCGGCTCTAGAGCATTTTTTTCATTTTTGCACACAGGTAAGAATTTTCATTTTTGGCAACATAATTACTTTAAACCCCAGAACATTATATATTTTCTGAAAGCAAAGGCCTTGTAGAATAAAAAGATGACAGTTGCAAATTTTTATGTTACTTGATATTTGCACAACTGTTTTCTAAACACAAATTTTCAAGAATAAAATATAATAAAATAAATTTTAGTGCAAACAAACAATATAATACCCATTTTTTTTTGTAAAATTTAAAAGATGAGGCTGTGTCGAGTAAATCGATACCAAACATTGCCAAATCTTAAAATTGCGTGCGCAAAAAATTTTGCCAAAAACGACGGTACCCTAAAATCTCTATATGTGACCCTTTAAAAGCCTTTACAGCTCATCAGTTTAGAGTTAACCAGGAGCTCTAGTTCTATAATTATTTCTCTTTGCTCTTTTCTCTAATGCATTAAAAAGGGGATCAACCCCAGAGATAAAACGATAATTCTCCCACTCTACAAGACTCTGGTCCGGCCGCACCTAGAGTATGCTGTCCAGTTCTGGGCACCAGTCCTCAGGAAGGATGTACTGGAAATGGAGCGAGTACAAAGATGGGCAACAAAGCTAATAAAGGGTCTGGAGGATCTTAGTTATGAGGAAAGGTTGTGAGCACTGAACTTATTTTCTCTGGAGAAGAGACGCTTGAGAGGGGATATGATTTCAATATACAAATACCGTACTGGTGACCCCACAATAGGGATAAAACTTTTTCGCTGAAGGGAGTTTAACAAGACACGTGGCCACTCATTAGAATGACAAGAAAAGAGGTTTAACCTTAAACTACATAGAGGGTTCTTTACTGTAAGAGTGGCAAGGATGTGGAATTCCCTTCCACAGGCGGTGGTTTCAGCGGGGGGGCATCGATAGTTTGGAGAAGCACCTGAACATCTAGCCAAACACAAATCTGCTTGGATATCGGTGTCCCCGGCGGTACCGGCCAGGAAATGGTGGATCTAAAACCAGATCCACCAACCGGATCCAGTTTCTTTGTTTACATGTGAGAGAGAGGCATGGATATGCCTCTCTCTCACAACGTTCTCCATCCTGAAGCCGGCAGTTGCTGTCCCAGGTTTCTGGTAAGAGCGGGATAGCCCAGGAAATCTGGGGCCGGTAAGAGGGAGCACCGTGCCGCCCGCTCTGTGAAAGCAATCGAAGGCCTTTACTGCCCCCCGCATCACTTTCACTTTCAAGCCAGTAGCCGGCTGAACAATCAGAGCACAAGCAGATGGCTGCAGTAGCAGTCATCAGCTTGTGATTACTAGTTCACTCTTTGGACGTATGTAGCACGTCCAAAGGGCTGAACTAGTTGAGCTAACCTCCTCTCTGGTAGGAGTGGCCCTACAGCCTGGGATGGGTATTTGCCAAGCACAAAAAGTCTGGGCAGTATACTCCGTTCAAGAGAATCAGACCCAGGGGATCCTGCCATGTGTCAGTTTTTGGAAGATTTTCTGAGAGCCTTGAGTTTCCGGTAGAAGTCTGTCCCCATGAGAAGGATCCTATGTCTCAACTGCTGATCAGCGGAACTTTTCTGCATGAAACAAATCGAGAGACTGCCCTTTGAAGGTGAACACTTGTCTGGACAATCCTTGGATGCCTTCACATAGAAGGTGACTGTGGGTAAAAGCATGCCCTTACCCCTTAAGAAAAAAGCGACACACAGGGGCGTACCTACGGGGGTCGCAAATGCTTGAGGGAGAGTAGGAGAAGCGGGCATTTAGCGGCTGCAGGAGGAAAAATTTGAGATTGGTTTCTCTATATGCAGCCACCACCAGCACACCTCTTATTAAGCTTTTTTCTGCTGCCTCCAGAGCTCTTTCCTCACCCCCCCTGCTCTCTTCTAGCCCCCCCTGTCCCCCACAGCTCTTCCGGGTTCCCCCCTCCCCTCTCCCGCTGGCTACTGCAGGGGATGTGTCAGGATGGAGAGAGGGGAAGGGGCCAGTAAATGTGTCATTTACAGGCCCTTTTCTTGTCTGAATGGAGAGTCAGTGATCGTTACCAATCACTGACTCTTTCCATTCATAACTGAAACATAGTAAACTGTGTTTACTATGTTTCAGTTTGTAAATGGAGACAAAGCTCGGTACAGAGCTATTCCTATCCATCCATTCATTCTGTGCTGCTGAAGCTGAAGAGATGGAGACTGAGGGCTCCTCCTTTCTCTGTCTCAAAGGTGGAACTTAGGAGGTCGGTTTAGACCCCTGATATCTCACCAAAGGCCCCCAACAGGGCTCCGAAAGAATGTGTAAAAATGTTTAAAAAAATTGTGAAAATGGTAAAAAACAAAATTACTAATACCAGTGCAGGAAATACCATGGTCACAAAGGTCGCGCTTGTGACCGGGCCCTGGTGTTCCACCATTGGGCTCGGAGGGAAGGACCCCAACTGGGTATCAGGATCAGGGGGGCCCTTCATGGTTTCTTGCACCAGGGCCCTGAAGGTTCTAGTTATGCCTCTGGTAAAAATTATGCCTCTGGTAAAAACGGTAAAAAAAAAAAATACTGATACCAGTGCAGGAATTACCATGGTCACAAAGGTTGCACTTGTGACCGGGCCCTGGTGTTCCACCACCGGGCTCGGAGGGAAGGACGCCAGCTGGGCATCAGGGGGGGCCTTCATGGTTTCTTGCACCAGGGCCCTGAAGGTTCTAGTTATGCCTCTGGTGACACATCATAAACTGATTAAGCCTTCAGAATCCAAGAAGAGTTCTTTTTGAAAGCAACAAGCCTCAGGCTGTAAGCAAAAAAACCGCAAGAAGAAATGGACCCGTAAGTCCTCCAGATCCAGAGAAAAATCCTCCTCACAGTGAAGGGATAGCGCCACTCGAGGGACATCTATCAACCCTCATGGCTGCCTGGACTAGAAGACTGGGTCTTCAGCATGCTGTCCAGAATTTACAATCTGGAACTTTGCTCCTGTCCCCCCTCCATGCTTCAAGCGTTTGAGATGTCTTTGAAGCCACAAAAAACTGAGAAGTCTGCTCTCCCCGGGGGGGGGGGTCATCACACCCGTTCCGGAGGGGAAGAGGTCTCATGGCTTCTATCCTAAATTGTTTAAGGTTCCCAAACCAAACAGAGACATCCAGGACAGGAGCTCCTGATAGGGGATGGGGGAAATTTGACCTTCTTGCCTTGGGTGCTAAATGACCTTGTTCCTTACAAGGACTGTTGGAAGGCTTTTGCAAAAAATAACAGATTATTTTGCTGGTAACGCAAAACGAAGCCAATAACAGCTAATGGAAACATCTGTTCTCATAATGGGAGTTTCAGCAATGTATAGGGAAATGTGTGTTTTATATTCTATAGATCAGCAAACTCCCGTCTGATGGTTTTCTTTACCCGGCTTTTTACTGCCATTTAAGATAATTGCAAAACAGCTAAAGCAAAAAGACTCCAAGTAAACAGCTAAATGCACAGAGGGAAAAATGCATATTTGAGAGCTAGTGTACCTGCCAAAGGACCTGCCACACAGCACAGCCAGGGAGATAAAATCACTTACAGTTAAAGACTACAGTGCTGTCCTCTCTCCACCTAGAACCTGCTGGCTGGGTAGTGAAAGAGCAGCAGTGGACTGATAAGGTCATCCCTCTGATCTCTCCAACATGTTCCTTGTCAAAGCATGTGCATGTAGTACACCTGATTGGCTCTCAGTCCTGCCCCTCCTATTTACACTGGTATGTAGACAGGTCTACCGAAAATACTAGCTGCCTGGTTGTCAAACTGGTCACGTCATGCTTCTCCTTTAGTATGTAGAGATGTTTTTAGAAATGATGTGAGTTGTCTTCCTCTGACGATGGGTAATAGTGTAGTGTTTGTGTCTCATCTTATTCTGATCCCTCTATGATCCCACTCAGGGGACTTAATATTTACTCCATCCTATAGGAGGAGATATGCCTGTAAGCGGCTCAGAGAGCCGTATTTCAACCATCTGTTATATGACACAACACCTGCCTGATGGGTGAGGGGCGGCGACCACCACCCAAATAATCCCATAATGCTGCTGATTGGCCAGTTCCTTAGAATCCAGCTCTGCGTCCAGGCAAAGGACTTAATAATGTTGTTTCTTTCTGATCCCTATGCTTCACTAGCAAAGATTTATTACTCATACTCATGCGCACTTATAATGCTGACCCCTACTCTTCAACGCCGTGCCTATAATACCCACCTTTACTCTTATTCCTCCCCATATAATCCCTACTCTTCTACACCACCTTTATATTGCCCATTTTTTCCCTTATACCCTGTTCCTATAATAGCAATCCCTACTCTAATACACTGCCCCTATAATGCCTTGTCAAAAGATTTTATTTAGTGCATCAAAATAGACATACCGTATATACTCGAGTATAAGTCGTTCCGAGTATAAGTCGAGGCCCTAATTTACCACAAAAAAATGGGAAAAACTTAGTGACCCGAGTATAAGACGAGGGTGAGAAGTGCACAGCTACTGTAAGTGGAAAAGAGGGTCAACAATGCCCATTTGCAGCCTCACTGCCCATTTGCATGCCTCACTGTGCCCATTTGCAGCCATAGGTCCCCTGAACTTCAAACTCGGTAGTTAAGGGTTCCTAGATGCCCCCTAGCTGCAGCCAAAATTTGGGGTCTCTGAACCCAAATGGTCCCGAAATGACATTGCTGCAGATGGACACAGTTGACCGACTTTGGGGCCCAGTATCTCGGGGCCACTTAGTGCTAGAAACCCCAAATTTGGTGTGCAAACTCAGTGGAACTAGCACCATAAAATATCCAAAGCTGGAGTTTCTAGCACCAAGTTTCCCCGAGATACAGGGCCCAAAAAATCGGTTCAGAAAATGTCAAGCACTTTTCTGCAGCAGAGAATGACATTTTCCGAACCCCAGCTTTGGATATGTTATGGTACCAGCTCCACTGGGTTTTCACACCAAATTTGGAGTTTCTAGCACCTAGTGGCCCTGAGATACGTGGCCCCAAAAATCGGTTCAGAAAATGTCAAGCACTTTTCTGCAGCAGAGAATGACATTTTCTGAACCGATTTTGGGGCCCCGTATCTTGGGGCCACTTAGTGCTAGGAACCCCAGCTTTGGATATGTTGTGTTACCAGTTCCACTGGGTTTGCACACCAAATTTGGGGTTCCTAGCATAAAGTGGCCCTGAGATACGGGGCCCCAAAGTCGGTTCGGAAAATAAAAAAATTTCCTGCAGAAAAGTGCTTGACTCGAGTATAAGTCGAGGGGGGCACTTTCAGAACAAAAAAATGTGCTGAAAAACTCGACTTATACTCGAGTATATACGGTACCCTGTTTCCCCGAAAATAAGACCTAGTGTGACTGTCGGTGATGGCTGCAATATAAGCCCTACCCCCCAAATAAGCCCTAGTTAAAGTCCTTGTAGGTCTTATTTTCAGGGTAGGGCTTATTTTCGGGGAAACAGGGAAGGCCTTTTTTGGTGGGTAGGGCTTATATTGCAGCCATCACTGACAATCACGCTAGGTCTTATTTTCAGGGAAACAGGGTAACAGATATATTGTTGAACATATAACGACAAAGGCAGAGAAGCTCATTGTTATACCAGTTGGGAAGAGTACAAAATAGTTGATAGATAATTATATAAAGTCTGATGTGTTGTTGGCAAGTTGTAAGAAAATCCATTCTATATTGGGATATTTGGCTGAACCAACAAGAGTTAATGAGACAGATCCGAGGAAGAAGACCACATTCCGTAAAACGGAGAGCTTCGGAATCATAAGTAGGGCAAAAAAGGATAGAAAGAAGGTAAGTAAAGAGAAGAGGGGGCCCACAAGGTTGATCTGAGAGCCAATGCGAGGTATAGCATGATCGAAAATAAAATCGACTACCATGACAATAGGACAGAATCATTAAAGAATGATGGTAACGTTTAATCCAGGGGTGCCAGATTTTATGAAATTTGGGAACTTGATTATGTTCAATAGCCACCATTTTAGCGTGAATCATGGAATTGTTCATTCTGTGTTTCGTCTCAGCTACCGCCAATGAAGAATGAAGGGTTCTTCCATGCTTTCGCCAAGGTTTGTTTTGCAGCTGTAAGGAGTTGGATAAAGAGCTTTAATTGGGCGTGTGTCAAACATTCGGGTTTTAGGTTGAGTAGTGCCGGTGGTAGGTTCAGGTTGTACTGGTAATACAAACATGCTGGAGGCGAATGCAAAAATTTCTTTCCAGAAGGTTTGGGCTATTGGGCAGGACCACCAAATATGCATGTATGAGCCCAAATCTGAACAACCACGGAAACACAGAGCAGAGTAGGTAGGCATGTATTTAGCCACTCTGGATGGTACTAGGTACCAGCGGGTCAACACTTTATAATGGGTTTCAACCGCTATAGCGTTAGGAGAGGATGATTTCGTTGTCAACCAGATTTCTGACCAGTCTGTAATATCAAGGGTGCACCCCAGGTCTTTGAGTGTAAGTTGGTTTATCTTACATAGTTACATAGTAGGTGAGGTCAAAAAAAGACACAAGTCCATCAAGTCCAAACTATGTGTGTGATTATATGTCAGTATTACCTTGTGTATCCCTGTATTTTGTGGTTGTTCAGGTGCTTATCTAATAGTTTCTTGAAATTATCGATGCCTCCTGCTGAGACCACCGCTTGTGGAAGGGAATTCCACATCCTTGCCGCTCTTACAGTAAAGAACCCTCTATGTAGTTTAAGTTTAAACCTCTTTTCTTCTAATTTTAATGAGTGGCCACGTGTCTCCATTCCGCAAAAAAGTTCTATCCCTATTGTGGGGTCACCAGTACGGTATTTGTATATTGAAATCATATCCCCTCTCAAGCGTCTCTTCTCCAGAGAGAATAAGTTCAGTGCTCGCAACCTTTCCTCATAACTAAGATCCTCCAGACCCTTTATTAGCTTTGTTGCCCTTCTTTGTACTCGCTCCATTTCCAGTACATCCTTCCTGAGGACTGGTGCCCAGAACTGGACAGCATACTCCAGGTGCGGCCGGACCAGAGTCTTGTACAGCGGGAGAATTATTGTTTTATCTCTGGAGTTGATCCCCTTTTTTTAATTCATGCCAATATTCTGTTTGCTTTGTTAGCAGCAGCTTGGCATTGCTGAGCCTATCATCTACTAGGACCCCCAGGTCCTTTTCCATCCTAGATTCCCCCAGAATTAACTAGAAGTTGGGAATAGAGGGAAGAAATTAGACCTTTAGCATGTGGGTCATTCCTGCATATGGATTCAAAACTAGTAAATTGGTTAAGGGGTATGTCAGTGTTTATATTGGGTGTGGATTTTTTTAAAATTTTGAGATACTGGAACAGTTCCGATTGAGATAGTCCTAAAGTCTCGCAGAGAGTCAGGAAGGGGATAAAGGATGAAGAGGTGACACATTTGATGCAATCTCAGTATATCCGAGGATGACCATACTTTGAATGACATGGGGTAGATCCATGCTGGGTAGAAAGCAGGATTTTTAAGGAAGGAGGGAAGAGGGTTGTGTGGAGATTGTAAGTGATGTTTAAATTCAAGCCTATCCCATAGGGATATAAAGTGTTTATAGGATTGTGTAAGCCAGGGCGGTCTTTGGGATGAAGCCATAGTAAGTTAGAAACCGATAAAGGATCACATTCTGTTACATCTATCATTACTCACAAAGGGGTTTCCTGTGTGGCATGATATTTGGGTTAGCTAGCAATGTGTGCTGCTCTGTAGTAAGTAGCAAAATTGGGTAAGCCGAGGCCTCCCGAATTTTTAGGGAGATAAAGTGTGTGTAAAGGTATACGTGGTTTGGAGGAGCCCCATACGAATGTTGTTGCCCTTTTCTGTACAAGTCGTGTATAGTGGGTTGGGATTGGGATCGGTAGAACTCTAAACAAATATAATAGTTTGGGTAGGGGTAGGATCGACAGCCCCTATAATACCAATCTTTACTCTTTTACTCAGCACCTGTTATGCTGATCCCAACTCCTACCCTGTGCCTGTAATACCAAACTCCGCTCCAATACACAGCCCCATCACAACTGATTCCTTCCTCTATACCCTGCCCCTATAATACTGATCCCTACTCTTATACACTGGTAGTATAATACAGATTCCTACTCCCTAACAAACTGCTAGTATACAGTGCCTTGAAAAAGTATTTATACCCCTTGACATTTTCCACATTTTGTCATGTTACAACCAAAAACGTAAATGTATTTTATTGGGATTTTATGTGATAGACCAACACAAAGTAACACATAATTGTGAAGTGGAAGGAAAATGATAAATGGTTTTAAACTTTTTTACAAATAAATATCTGAAAAGTGTGTGTGTGTGTGGGGGGGGGGCATTTGTATAGCGCCCTCCTGAGTCAATACTTTGTAGAACCTCCTTTCTCTGCAATTACAGCTGAAAGTCTATTTGGGGATGTCTCTACCAGCTTTGCACATTTAGAGAGGGACATTTTTGCCCATTCTTCTTTGCAAAATAACTCAAGCTGTCAGATTGGATGAAGAGCGTCTGTGAACAGCAATTTTCAAGTCTTGCCACAGATTCTCAATTGGATTTAGATCTGGACATTGACTGGGCCATTCTAATGCCGCGTAAACACGGTCGGACTTTCTGACCTACTTGGTCTGGCACACTTTCTGACGGACTTTGTCCACCAGGTGCGCCGGACTTTAAAACGGACGGACTTGCCCACACACTAACCGGACTTTCCGGCGGGCTAAGTCCGCCCGTCTTTCCGACGGACTTTCACCGGAGTTACGGCGGACTTTCATAATGAACGGACGTGCCCACACACGGACAAGTCCGTTCATTTTGAACGTGACTCAGGTGCGACGGGACTAGAAAAGGATGTCAACCTTGCCGCTTTTATCGGCGAGATTGACACCTTGCGAGCCCCGTGGCGGGGCATACCAGGCCCTTAGGTCTGGTATGGATTATAAAGGGAACCCCCCCTACGCCGCAAAAACGGCGTGGGGTCCACCCTAAAATCCATACCAGACCCCGATCCGAGCACGCAGCCTGGCCAGTCAGGAGAGGGGGTGGGGACGAGCAAGCGCCCCCCCCCTCCTGAACCGTACCAGGCCGCATGCCCTCATCATGGGGGGTGGGTGCTTTGGGGGAGGGGGGCGCCCTGCGGGGCCCCCCCGCCCTAAAGCACCTTGTCCCCATGTTGATGAGGACAAGGGCCTCTTCCCGACAACCCTGGCCGTTGGTTGTCGGGGTCTGCGGGCGGGGGGCTTATCGGAATCCGGGAGCCCCCTATAATAAGAGGGCCCCCAGATCCCGGCCCCCCCACCCTATGTGAATGAGTATGGGGTACATGGTACCCCTACCCATTCACCTAGGGAAAAAGTGTAAATAATAAAACACAACACAGGTTTTTTAAATATTTTATTAAACAGCTCCGGGGGGGGGGATCTTCCTCCGGCTTCGGGGGTCTTCTTCCGGCTTCGGTGGTCCCTCTGGTTCATCTTCTCCCGGCGTCCGGTTGGTTCTTCTCCACTCTCTTCTCCTGGTGTTCCAGTTCTTCGGCCGGCTCCTCCGCTGTGTTCAGGTAGCTCTCTTGCCAGCAGAGGTCCGGACTTCTGGGCTTCTTGTCTTCTGGGCTTCTTGTCTTCTCTTCTCTTCTCCAGATGTTGACACGACGCTCTCTCCGGCTGGACTGCTCTCTGAGGGCTGCGTTGTGACTTTAGGCGGAGACCCCACCCCCTTTTGATGTCACAGTCCCTGGGCATGCTGGGAGTCTGGACTGTGACGTTTTAGGGTGCGTGGTCACTGGGTGATGTTGACCATGCCCCCTAAAACATCACAGTCCCAGCATGCCCAGGGACTGTGACATCAAAAGGGGGCGGGGTCTCCGCCTATATAAGTCACAACGCAGCCCTCAGAGAGCAGTCCAGCCGGAGAGAGCGTCGTGTCAACATCTGGAGAAGAGAAGAGAAGACAAGAAGCCCAGAAGACAAGAAGCCCAGAAGTCCGGACCTCTGCTGGCAAGAGAGCTACCTGAACACAGCGGAGGAGCCGGCCGAAGAACTGGAACACCGGGAGAAGAGAGCGGAGAAGAACCAACCGGACGCCGGGAGAAGATGAACCGGAGGGACCCCCGAAGCCGGAAGAAGACCCCCGAAGCCAGAGGAAGATTCCCCCCCCCGGAGCTGTTTGATAAAATATTTAAAAAACCTGTGTTGTGTTTTATTATTTACACTTTTTCCCTAGGTGAATGGGTAGGGGTACCATGTACCCCATACTCATTCACATAGGGTGGGGGGGCCGGGATCTGGGGACCCTCTTATTATAGGGGGCTCCCGGATTCCGATAAGCCCCCCCGCCCGCAGACCCCGACAACCAACGGCCAGGGTTGTCGGGAAGAGGCCCTTGTCCTCATCAACATGGGGACAAGGTTGAGGGCATGCGGCTTGGTACGGTTCAGGAGGGGGGGCGCTCGCTCGTCCCCACCCCCTTTCCTGACCGGCCAGGCTGCGTGCTCGGATCGGGGTCTGGTATGGATGTTAGGGGGGACCCCACGCCGTTTTTTCGGCGTAGGGGGGTTCCCTTTATAATCCATACCAGACCTAAGGGCCTGGTATGCCCCGCGCTCGCCGCAATAGGAAAATTTGTTTTTCCTATTGCAGTGAGCGCGAAATGCAATACCCTGCCCTCACGCCATATCTGGTCCGTTGGACCAGTATACACACGAGCGGGCTTTCCGTCGGACCAGCACACAGACGAGCGGACTTTCCGCCCGAAACTGAGTCCGACGGAAAGATTTAAAACATGTTTCAAATCTAGGTCCGGCGGGCTTTTGGGAAAAAGTCCGCCGGAAAAGTCCGCCGGAGCCTACACACGGACGGATTGTCCGGCACACTCTGGTCTGCCGGACCAAGTATGCCGGAAAGTCCGACCGTGTGTACGCGGCATAACACATGAATATGCTTTGATCTAAACCATTTCATTGTAGCTCTGGCTGTATGTTTAGGGTCGTTGTCCTGCTGGAAGGTGAACCTTCTTTTGCAGACCCTAAAAGGTTTTCTTCTAAGATTGCCCTGTATTTGGCTCCATCCATCTTCCCATCAACTCTGACCAGCTTCCCTGTCCCTGCTGAAGAAAACCATCCCCACAACATGATGCTGCCACCACCATAGTTGTCCTGTGGACAGATTCTCCCACCTGAGCTGTGGATCTCTGCAGCTCCTCCAGAGTTACCATGGGCCTCTTGGCTGCTTCTCTAAAGAATGTTCTCCTTGCCCGGCCTGTCAGTTTAAGTGGACGGCCATGTCTTGGTAGGTTTTGCAGTTGTGCCATACTCTTTCCATTTTCAGATGATGGATTGAACATAGCTCCGTGAGATCTTCAAAGCTTGGGGTTTTTTATAACCTAACCCTGCTTTAAACTTCTCCACAACTTTATCCCTGACCTGGTGTGTTCCTTGGCCTCCATGATGCTGTTTGTTCACTAAGGTTCTCTAACAAACCTCTAAGGGCTTCACAGAACAGCTGTATTTATACTGAGATTAAATTACACACAGGTCGACTCTATTTAATAATTAGGTGACTTCTGAAGGCAATTGGTTCCACTGGATTTTAGTTAGGGGTATCAGAGTAAAGGGGGCTGAATACAAATGCCCCCCCACACTTTTCACATATTTATTTGTAAAAAATTTGAAAAACCATTTATCATTTTCCTTCCACTTCACAATTATGTGGCACTTTGTGTTGGTCTATCACATAAAATTCCAATAAAATACATTTACATTTTTGGTTGTAACATGAAAAAAATTTGGAAAATTTCAAGGGGTATGAATACTTTTTCAAGGCACTGTAATACCAATCCTTACTCTTCTATACTACCCCTATAATATTGATCCTTATTCTTCTATACGGCCCTCTCTACTCTCATACACTGCCCCTCGTCTAATACACACAATAATATCAATACCTACTCTTATATACTTCTCCTAAATAGTGATCTTTGTTCATATACTTACCCTATAATACCGATACCTACTCTTCTACACTGCTTCTTTAATATCATTCCCTACTCTTCTACACTGCTTCTTTAATATCATTGCCTACTCTTCTACACTGCTTCTTTAATATCATTCCCTACTCTTCTACACTGCTTCTTTAATATCATTGCCTACTCTTCTACACTGCTTCTGCACTGCTTCTTTAATATCATTCCCTACTCTTCTACACTGCTTCTTTAATATCATTCCCTACTCTTCTACACTGCTTCTTTAATATCATTCCCTACTCTTCTACACTGCTTCTTTAATATCATTCCCTACTCTTCTGCACTGCTTCTTTAATATCATTCCCTACTCTTCTGCACTTCCCCAATAATACCGATCCTTACTGTAATACACTCCCCCTATAATACCGATCCTTACTGTAATACACTGCCCCTAATAGTTAAATTCCACCTTTAATAATCCTTCTATCTGGGACTCTCTGAGTCTTCCTTCAGTAGGGATCGGTTCGCTGAGGTTGTGTTTATTTCTTGTTATTTGCACCGGGCCCCGGTTACATTGTGTCTCTTTGTCAGAGGTAAATATTTGTCAGAGGTATTTTGTTGTTTTTGTCAAACTGTATGCAGCAGCTTTTATTTATTTTACTGGTTAGCGCGGTGTTTTCTATTTACCTCTGACATTGTTTTTGACTTTTTCACACACCTGCAGCTTTCCCCCAATTTTCTATTGAGTTTTCATGCTCTCCTTCCTTATGGATGTGTTTGAATATAGGACTGCCAGGTCCCTCAATACTGAAGGTGTCTTTACCAACACTAATCCCAACTCTGAGATGAGTGGCATCTTTATCAGATTAAAAAATCTGATGATCAGCGAGCTACATCTCCAGTGGGACACAGCGTTCCTGGAACAGTACATCAAGGAACAGATGGTCCCCCCGTGGCCTTAGATGGGACATTCATCCTCAACAGGACGAATTGGACCTTGAATCATGGTACAAGTATTTCAACGAGGTCGGTATTAAGTTACTGGGCTACCTCGTTGAAAAGAAGAGGATCAGGTTGTCCCTTATAGATACAGAAATTAAAGATTTGAGGGACAAACTGATTCCTTTCAAAACTTCCGCTGAATACATTGCACTTTCCAATAATTTAAGAAATGTTTTAGAAAAAGAAGAGAAGGACCAACGAAATAAAAAACAAAAAAAATACAATAGGGATTATACAGACTATACTACACATTCAGTTTTCAATTGGCAGAAGAAGCTCAACCCTTCTTCTTCCTCTTGTAACGGGGAACCTACCAATATGGAAACTTCTACAGTCACTATGACCCATACCGATAGAACGTTGGTATACCAACCAACATCCCAACCAACTACCAAAGAGGTCACGGTTAAGAAGCAAGGCCCTGAACAGGGTCCTTACCGACCACCTTGAGGTCCCCCTCCATTCCGGGGACCAAGGGGGAAAGACCCGGGGTGGAGAGGTCCACCCAGGGGACGCCCCACCGATCCACAACAGAGGAACAACACCAGGGGTCCTCCCCCACACTATGGTCCCCCTCAGGGCCACCACGGACCACAACATCCAAATCAGGAATATGGGTAACATACCCCGGTTCGGGTGACTAACCGTTTCACTCCCCTCAGAGAAAATACTCCTTATGAAACACATGGAGATACCTATGGCTATTCTGAGAGGGAGGAGGATTACTACCACAGATCTCCTTACAACTATAATCAAAATCAACCTGGCCCTAGTTACTCTTTGGATTTTCAGAGAACCATGGAGGGACATCTGGGATATACAGAAAGAAAAGAGGGTCCAGAGGGGGGAGGAGGGCACAATCCCAAAAGAAAAAGAACATAAAAGGAAAAGGTATCTTTAATTTGAGTTCGGCCACTCTGACGGAGGCAGAGAAATCTGTCCTCGACAGAGGACTCAAATTTGTTCCGCCCAAACCCCTTAACAAATTTTCCACCTTTATTGATGTCCTCAAGTTCACACGTAAATTGAGCATACAAAGACACTTTCTGACCAAACCCCCTATGGGATTTAACAATAAGGGGATTTCATCCACTACAATCCCCCCGGCTCCAGCCAATACACATACAGGTTCTGAACCCGTAGATTCTAGCTTGTCTGATGTACAAGTTACACATTCAGGATTATCCAATCCATCTTTATTTAACCCCCCAGGCTCTCTAGCTCCCTCCATACAGGTTTTTAAAAACCTTGTTCTGGGGGATCTGGACAAATTAAACAAACAGAAAAAACGTGTCTATATTCAATCTGTCATAAAAAACGGCCTCAGATCTCTTTGTGAGAAAAAGAACCTTATAATCCGCCCTGCGGATAAGGGGGGCGGGATTGTAGTTCTTGATAAGGTCGATTACCTTAAAGAGATGTATAGAATTCTTAACGATTCGAACACTTACAGCCCTATTCCCACGGACCCCACTACACCTTTCAAAAAGGCTCTGGTCAAACTTATTGAGGAAGGTTATGCGCTAGGGATTTTAAACAAAAAGGAAAAAAGTTTTCTAGTCCCACAAGTCCCACGCATTCCAGCTATCTATTATCTTCCTAAAGTCCATAAGGACTCAGTCAATCCCCCTGGCAGACCTATTGTTAGCGGGATTGACTCAGTCACAGCCCGTATTGGTAAATACGTAGATTTTTATTTACAGCCGTTGGTTCGTTCCACGCAGTCCTATCTCAAGGACACTAGAGACACCATTAGATTACTGGAACCTGTTTCAGTTTCAGAAGGGATGCTTTTAGTCACAGCAGATGTGGCGGCACTTTATACGTGCATCCCACATCACTTGGGCTTTGAGGCGGTGGAGAAACACCTATCTAGAGACAACAAGCTCCCTTCCCTTAAGCGTAATTTTATTATGCAATTACTCATATTTGCAACGGAACACAATTATTTTTGGTTCCAGAATCAATTTTTTCTACAGAAGAGGGGCGTGGCTATGGGGGCCAAGTTCGCCCCCAGCCTCGCCAACCTCTTCATGGCCCAGTGGGAGGAGGATGTCGTCTATGTCGTCTATGCGGCCCAGAGATCCGAGTTGATCCTTTGGGCCAGGTACATAGACGACATCCTCTTCCTATGGGATGGTGACCGTACATCACTTGACAGTTTCATGACCAGTCTCAATTCTAATGATAGAGGAATATCTTTGAGCTATGAGGCCAGCTCTACCAGTGTACATTTTTTGGACCTTGAAATATTTGTGGTGGACAAACATTTGGAGTTCCGCACGTATTTCAAGGCCACCGACCGGAACGGATTCATTCCCATTGACAGTTGCCATCAGGAGCAGTGGCTCAAGTCTGTTCCCCGTAGCCAATTTTTGAGACTACGACGCAACTGTACCAATGCTATTGATTTCCAGTCACAATCGCTAGTTCTGAGAGATCGATTTATTGAAAAAGGTTATGATCCCAGACATCTAGACGAGGAACTCAATAGGGCACTATCCACTGATAGAGAATCCACTTTGATAGAACGCCCCAAATCCACAGCTGAACCTATGCACAAATGGGCTTTCTTCACCACTCACTCCATTCAGTCCAAACAAGTAAAAGCTATATTCAAAAAGCACTGGAAGGTACTTTTAAATGACAATCTACTGGGGTCAGTTCTTCCTGAACGGGCGGCTGTTGTATTCAGGGGAGCACCATCCATTCAAGGACAGGTTGCTCCGAATATAATAGACCCCCCCCAAAAGAGTTTCATTTTTTCAGGAATGTCAGGGTTATTACCCCTGCCGTAGATGCAATGTGTGCCTCCACAACATTCGAGGCAGACAAAAAAGTACCACTTTCCAATCCATAGGCGTGCCCACGGGGTGTGCCGGGTGTGCCCAGGCACACCCTAATCATTCAGCCCTGTCTGTGTTTCAACAAGTTTTGTCAGTGCTAAATGCCTGCAACATCTGTCCTATCCCTGTGTAACTTCAGTCACCACCACTGCGGCCAGTAAAAACAGCTGTGCTGCGAGTGGGAGGTGATTGAGCAGGGAACTAGGACCTCAGCTGCGGAGTAACCCAGCCGCATTTTCCGATGCAGCTTCTATAGTTCCGGCTGCAGGTCCTCACAGTAGCCGGCGGAGTGATCTACATCTGCACTCCGCCCCCCCTCCAGCCTCTCTCTCCCTAGAAGCAGTGGACTAGCAGAGCCTGAGAGCGGCAGACAAGTGGCTGCAGTCCGCTGGATCCAGGTAGTGATTGCATTTAGAAGCTTCCAATGTTTTTCTATCTCCCCCAAGTCTTATGTATGTTCAATCTGTGCCCTCATTCACTTAGATCCTCCCCCATCTCCAGTGCTGTCTGCCCAGAGAACGTGGTGGGTAGGGGGGGCACTGCTAGTGCCAGGTGCTGCTGACACTGCAGGGAAGGGGGTGAGCTGAGCTCATGTTCTAAGAAAAGTCAATTTGGAGAGGTAAGCTGCAGTTTCACATCAGAACTATTCAGGAGGATTTGTTTGCAGTGTGATGAGAAAGATTAAGCTAATAGGAGGATAGGAAGAGCAGAGTGTGTATGGGGGAGTCGGCTGAGTCTTCAGCCCTGCTCACAGCTAACAGATATCTTAGATGCTGGCACTTATCACTATATAAACAACCCCCACACTCTGTGTATGTCCAGATAATCTGAAGAAACTTTATAACCATTCAATTTAACCCTGTGTTCTCCAAACTCTGTACAACATGTAAATTCCCCACATAAACTAAACACTCTCTATACAAGTTACCTGTCCTCAATAATCAGAGCAGAGCACAGTGTTCACAGTTATTTACATGGTAGTGCAATTGTATGAACACTGATTATTTAGAGAATAATATTTTTTTTTATTGAGAATTGTTATTTTGCATCTACTCAGTTAGGGCCCTTTCACACCGGGGCAGAGGCGGTAAAGCGCCGCTATTGTAAGTGGCGCTTTACCGTTGGTATTCGGCCGCTAGCGGGGCGGTTTTAAACCCCGCTAGCAGCCGAGAAAGGGTTAATAACCACCGCAAAGCACCTCTGCAGAGGCGCATTGCCGGCGGTATAGCCGCGCTGCCCTATTGATTTCAATAGGCAGGAGCAGTGAAGGAGCGGTATACACTCCGCTCCTTCACCGCTCCGAAGATGCTGCTAGCAGGACTTTTTTTCCCGTCCTGCTAGCGCATCGCTCCAGTGTGAAAGCCCCGAGGGCTTCCACACTGGAGAAACAGCAGCGGCACTTTCGGGTTGGTTTGCAGGCGCTATTATTAGCGCAATAGCGCCTGCAAACCGCTCCAGTGTGAAAGGGCCCTTAGGCTTTTTTTACGCACGCACAGGCATGGTTTTCTTGCATTACGGGTAGGGCAGCCCATTAACTTCAATGGGCTGCCCTACGCACAAACATCATGGAAAAGAAGTCCTGAATCTTTTCCAAAAGTGTGCGGCACCCTGTAGTTTGGTCCACATGCTTGCAGATGCATGGCGATGCCAATAACAAACGATGGCACTGCTGCACATCTGGATAAGGGCAGCACATTTCTTTGCATGTTGGGAAGGCATGCAATTTTGCATGCGTTACCCACGCACATAGATGTGAACTTAGCCTTAGAGTGTTTCTTTTTTTTACGGTGAATTTACACTTTGGATTTTACAGTTTGGATCAATACAGGGTTAAATTGAATGGATATACATTAACTTCGCATGATCTGGAAACCACATACACAGACTGCTTTCACTCTCATACCTCCCACACTCCTCTCCTGTACATAGTGCCCACTGTCATACCTCCCACACTCCTCTCCTGTACATAGTGCTCACTGTCATACCTCCCACACTCCTCTCCTGTACATAGTGCCCACTGTCACACCTCCCACACTCCTCTCCTGTAAATACTGCTCACTCTCATACCTCCCACACTCCTCTCCTGTAAATACTGCTCACTCTCATACCTCCCACACTCCTCTCCTGTACATACTGCTCACTCTCATACCTCCCACACTCCTCTCCTGTACATACTGCTCACTCTCATACCTCCCACACTCCTCTCCTGTAAATACTGCTCACTCTCATACCTCCCACACTCCTCTCCTGTAAATACTGCTCACTCTCATACCTCCCACACTCCTCTCCTGTACATACTGCTCACTCTCATACCTCCCACACTCCTCTCCTGTACATACTGCTCACTCTCATACCTCCCACACTCCTCTCCTGTACATACTGCTCACTCTCATACCTCCCACACTCCTCTCCTGTACATACTGCTCACTCTCATACCTCCCACACTCCTCTCCTGTACATACTGCTCACTCTCATACTCCCCACACTCCTCTCCTGTAAATACTGCTCACTCTCATACCCCCCCACACTCCTCTCCTGAGCATAGTGCCCACTGTCTTATCCTCCACACTCCTCTCCTGTACATACTGCTCACTCTCATACCCCCCCACACTCCTCTCCTGAGCATAGTGCCCACTGTCATACCCCCCACACTCCTCTCCTGTACATAGTGCCCATTGTCATACTTCCCACACTCCTCTCCTGTACATACTGCTCACTCTCATACCCCCCACACTCCTCTCCTGTACATACTGCTCACTCTCATACCCTCCACACTCCTCTCCTGTACATAGTGCCTACTGTCATACCCCCCACACTCCTCTCCTGTACATAGTGCCCATTGTCATACCTCCCACACCCCTCTCCTGTACATACTGCTCACTCTCATACCTCCTCTCCTGTACATACTGCTCACTCTCATAGTCCCCCACACTCCTCTCCTGTACATAGTGCCCATTGTATACCTCCCACACTCCTCTCCTGTACATACTGCTTACTCTCATACCTCCCACACTCCTCTCCTGTACATATTGCTCACTCTCATACCCCCCACACTCCTCTCCTGTACATAGTGCCCATTGTCATACCTCCCACACTCCTCTCCTGTACATAGTGCTCACTCTCATACCTCCCACTCATACCTCCCACACTCCTCTCCTGTACATACTGCTCACTCTCATACCTCCCACTCATACCTCCCTTACTCCTTTCATGTACATAGTGCCCACTCTCTTACCCTCCACATTTTGCACTTTTCTTTCACTGTGCCGGCAGGGAGATGGGAAAGACCTTTCTTACATTATAAAACGTTTGCTCATATTTATTTATAAGAATATATACAGTGTATGTGTGTGTGTGTGTGTGTGTGTGTGTATACATACATACACACACACTCGCATGTGCGTTTGAGATTTGGTGCACACCCTAATGCGATAGGCTGCGCACACCTATGGTCCCACCAAAACACACATGGACCTTAAGAGACATTTACAATGCCACTCCAGTAAATTTTTTTACACATTTATGCGATTTCACCTCAGCTAGTCATTTCCCAACACATTATATTTCACTATATGCGTCCCCACTTCCAATACACTTCCGGTTCACAGGAGTTCTATGCACACTTCCGGGTCATCGGGTCCCGGTCTGCTGCATAACACATTTTTGTACACATACACCATAGGGATGCTGTTTTGTCTCATTTAGCGTCCGTTGCTTGCTGGATTGCATTGCCGGGACGCTAGGTGTATTTATTTAAGTCCCATCCCTCTGCGGTGTACGGATTGTACGTACAGCAGAGTTGAGTGGGACGTTTGCTCTCTGATTGGCCCAGTGAGTCATGTGAGAGGGAGACGTCGGACACGCCCACGGACGTGACGTCATTTCCTACACAGACTGGTCATGTGGGCGTTCAGGGATAGAGGCCGGCTCATACATAGCGGCCTATTGGTCAGCTCCACTTAACACCTTTTGTCTTCTTATTGAGGATTGGCTCCTCTGGCCGACAGGGCGGTACATTCTGCCGGACTGTCAGCAGAGGAGTGCTGTTTTCATTTAATCTTTAAATGCTTTATTTTTGTTAGAGAGATCATAGAGTTATATATTTTTCTGCTGGTAGACCTTTATACAGTCTCCTGGGCTTCACCTTAATGTCATTCATTTATTTATATAGAAATTGTGTATGATCTTCATGTCTAGACATTCAAGCAAGTCATGTGATTGTATTCACCCAATCAAATCTCCTGGTTTTTCAGCCCTTGTGATTGGTCCTTCTCTAAATAATTTTATTATATATATTTGGCAACTTGGAGTGAGTGGTCTATGCCCCTGTTGAAGACCCCTAGGTCGAAACGCGTCGGGTACATACACCACTCTCTTTGTTGCCCATTTGTTTTTATCCACCGTGATCACGCTTTTATTTGTGTATGGTCGTTTTTGTCAATAAAAACACCCTTTTTTATCTGCACCATGTAGAGGCACATTCTTTTTGTTTCCACATTTACCGCATGAGATCCAGTCCCTCCAACTGCTCCTTTCGGGGGACCGTTTGTGAAACTTCTGATGCACGCTGGGACGGTTCGGTGTGAGGACGGTTCGTTGTGAGGACCCATCCGGTTGCCGGCCGAGATCCATACAGACCACAATCCAAGAGATTGGCGATTCCTGAGCTCCCATTCCACGTCATTTGTGACAAACTGCGCATGCGATTCCCTGTCGCTGACATGGGAATCCACAGGATCTGGTAAGAGGCTTTTTTGCACTTTCTCTGAATGACCCATTGGGACCCAGTTTCTCGGTTGGGAAGTCGCTGTATGATGCCAGGTGTTTTCTGACAACCATCAGACCATCACCACCCCTTGGAGTACTTACACCTCCTGTGCGGTTGGACATTCACATCCATCTATGGACGTTTGTGTTTCAAGGCACCTGTGGTCAATTAGTGATTTCTTTACTGTTTCACCATTTTAAAGACCTATGTTCCTTTGTACATGCGCTGCATTTTTCCATATGTCTCTTTGTCACCATTGTCGGGGGTCACACCTCCTCGCACAGACTGTAGTTCCTTCTCCCAGTGATCATATCCCGGCTGGCCAGTTTTGTTCGGACTTTTATTCCTGATCCTGAACTACTCATCTGATTGGTGTACGCTCCGGGCAATGAGGGGTTAATGAGATTTTCCGCTGAACGAGCCTAATTATTGTCCTCGGTGAAGTTGCTGTATCGGCAAAGCAGACGCTTCTCTTCCTGATGGATAAACACGAGCCCTGGGCGCCACCCCCCCTCCGATGACCCGCCTGTTTCTCCCTTCCATTGTCTTCTATGACTCTCTGGGCTCATTCATCCTGAAGAGGGGACGGGGGGGGGGGGGGGGGGGGGGGTCACAAATCCGAATAATCCCTAAATCTGCAAATTCATCCGTATTCCATCCTGAGACCAGAGACTCCCCCCCCCCCCATCATATACAGAGGGTAAAATAAGTATTGAACACGCCACTATTTTTCTAGGTAAATATACTGTATATCTAAAGGTGCTAGTATTGACATTACTTTTTTACCGCATGCAATCCAAACAAGTCTAAAACAAATAAGTTCAGAAATGAAGTTATGTGTAATAAAATGGAATGACACAGGGAAAGTATTGAACACACTAACTGAAATATATTTAATACTTTGTACAAAATCCTTTGATGGTAATGACAGTTTTAAGACGCCTCCTGTATGGAGAATCGAGTCGCATGCGTTGCTCAGCTGTGATTTTGGCCCATTCTTCCACACAAACAGTCTTCAAATCTTGAAGGTTCCGTGGGCCTCTTCTATGAACTCTGATATTTTAGTTCTTTCCATCGATTTTCTATTGGATTCAAGTCAGGTGATTGGCTGGACCATTCTAGCAGCTTTATTTTCTCTTTCTTTGAAACCAATTGAGAGTTTCCTTGGCTTTGTGTTTGGGATCATTTTCTTGTTGAAATGTCCGCCCTCGTTTCATCTTCATCATCCTGGTAGATGGCAGCAGACTTTAATCAAGAATGTCCATTTTTCCATTCAGCCTTCCTTCAATGATATGAAGTTTGCCAGTACTGTATGCTGAAAAACAGCCCCACACCATGATGTTCCCACCTCCAGACTTCACCGTTGGTATGGGGGGTGTTTTTGGGGTGATGTGCCATTTGACCTCCAAACATGGTGTGTATTATGGCATCCAAAGAGTTCAATTTTGGTCTCATCTGACCAGACTATATTCTCCCCGTATTTCACAGGCTTGTCGAAATGTTGTGCAGCAAACCATAAACGAGCCTCAACATGCTTTTTCTTCAGCAATGGAGTCTTGCGTGGTGAGCGTGCATACAGGCCATGGCGGGTGAGTGCATTAATTATTGTTTTCTTTGAAACAATTGTCCCTGCTAATTCCAGGTCTTTCTGAAGCTCTCCACAAGTTTTCTGAAATCTTGCAAGGAGCACCTGGTCGTGGCCAGTTTATGGTGAAATGATGCTCCTACCACTTCCGGATTATGGCCCCAACAGTGCTCACTGGAACATTCAGAAGTTTGGAAATCCTTCTGTAACCAATGACATCAGTATGTTTTGCAACAATAAGGTTGTGAAGGTCTTGAGAGAGCTTTTTGCTTTTACCCATCATGAGATGTTTCTTGTGTGACACCTTGGTAATGTGACACCTTTTTAGAGGCCATCAGTTCAGACTGAACCGCAGATATTAATTTGCACTGACAATGGGGCAGGATTGCTTCCTAATTACTGATAGATTTCAGCTGGTGTTTTACCCTTTAAAAAGGACCTTTCACCCCAAAACTACATCATCCCAATCCCTCTTTCTGAAAAGCTACTCTGATCAGCTCTGACAGGGAGAGAATACAAGTAAATAATAAAAAAAAGGTAATCTCTGAAAGGTAAACCTGTATTATTATACCAGTTTAAGAATGGAAAGTCAGTTACAGGTGTCCATAGGTGACAGATTCTCTTTAAAGCCGGCCCTTTCACCCCAAATCAGACAAACCTCTGTCATCCTTATCCCTCTTTCTGAAAAGCTACTCTGATCAGCTCTGATGGGTAGAAAATATAAGTGAATGATAAAAAATGAGCTATTCTCTGAAAAGTAAACCTGTAAAATTATTCCAGTTTAGGAGTGGAAAGTCAGATTATTACAGGTACCCACCATTTACACATTCTCTTTAAAGCTATTTTTACACTCACTGACAACAATGTTGGGGGTTATTATTGCGTCCACTGACACCAATGTTGAAGGTTATTATTGCGTTCACTGACACCAATGTTGGGGGTTATTTTTGCACTCACTGACACCAATGTTGGGGGTTATTATTCTGTCCACTGACACCAATGTTGGGGGTTATTTTTGCACTCACTGACACCAATGTTGGGGGTTATTATTGCATCCACTGACACCAATGTTAGAGTTTATTATTGCGTTCACTGACACCAATGTTGGGGGTTATTTTTGCACTCACTGACACCAATGTTGGGGGTTATTATTGCGTCCACTGATACCAATGTTGGGGGTTATTATTGCGTTCACTGACACCAATGTTGGGGGTTATTTTTGCACTCACTGACACCAATGTTGGGGTTTATTATTGCGTTCACTTACACCAATGCTGGGGGGTTATTTTTGCACTCACTGACACCAATGTTTGGGGTTATTATTGTGTCCCATTGGCACCAATGTTGGGGGCTATTATTGCATTCAATTGGCACCAATGGTGGGAGTTATTATTGTTTCCACTGACACCAATGTTGGGGGTTATTATTGCGTCCACTGACATCAATGTCGGGGGGTTATTTTGGCAGTCACTGACACCACTATTGGGGGCTATTATTGCGTCCAATTGGCGCCAATGCTGGGGGTTATTATTGCATCCAAATGGCACCAATGGAGGAAGTTATTATTGCGTCCACTGACACCAATGCTGGGGGTTATCACTGTGTCCAATTGGCACCTATGTTGGGGGTTATCATTGTGTCCACTTGGTACCAATGTTGGGGGTTTTTATTGCGTCCACTGACACCAATGTTGGGGTTATTATTGCATCCAATTGGCACCAATGGAGGGAGTTATTATTGCGTCCACTGACACCATTGCTGGGGGTTATCACTGTGTCCAATTGACACCTATGTTGGGGGTTATCATTGTGTTCAATTGGTACCAACGTTGGGGGTTTATAATTGCATTTACTGACACCAGTGTTGGGGGCTATTATTGCGTCCACTGACACCAATGCTAAGGGTTATTTTTGCAATCACTGACACCAATGTTGGGGGTTTTTATTGCGTCCACTGACACCAATGTTGTGGGTTATTATTGCGTCCACTGGCACCAATGCTGGGGGTTATTTTTGCACTCACTGACACCAATGTTGGGGGTTATTATTGCATCCAATTGGCACCAATGTTGGGGGTTATCATTGTGTCCACTGACACCAATGTCGGGGGTTATTATTGCATCCAATTGGCACCAATGGTGGGAGTTATTATTGCGTCCACTGACACCAAAGTTGGGGGTCATTATTGCATCCGCTGACACCAATGTTGGGAGTTATTTTTCCATCCAGTTGGCACCAATGTCAGGGGTTATCATTGTGTCCACTGACACCAGTGCTGTTGGTTATTATTGCATCCATTGACACCAGTGTTGGGGGTTATTATTGCATCCAATTGGCACCAATGTTGGGGGTTATCATTGTGTCCACCGACACCAATGTTGGGGGTTATCATTGTGTCCAATGACGCCAATGTTGGAGGTTATCAATGTGTACACTGACACCAGTGTTGGGGGTTATTTTTGCATCCACTGACACCAATGATGGGGGTTATCATTGTGTCCAATTGGCACCAATGTTGGAAATTATCATTGTGTTCACTAACACCAATGTTGGGGGTTATTATTGCATCCGCTGACACCAATGTTGGGAGTTATTTTTCCATCCAGTTGGCACCAATGTCAGGGGTTATCATTGTGTCCACTGACACCAGTGCTGTGGGCTATTATTGCATCCACTGACACCAGTGTTGGGGGTTATTTTTGCATCCAACTGACACCAATGTTGGGGGTTATCATTGTGTCCACTGACACCAATTTGGGGGTTATCAATGTTCCACTGACACCAGTGTTGGGGGTTATTATTGCATCCACTGACACCAATGTTGGGGGTTATCAATGTGTCCACTGACACCAGTGTTGGGGGTTATTATTGCATCCAATTGGCACCAATGTTGGGGGTTATCATTGTGTCCACTGACACCAATGTTGGGGATTATCATTGTGTCCAATGATGCCAATGTTGGGGGTTATCAATGTGTACACTGACACCAGTGTTGGGGGTTATTTTTGCATCCACTGACACCTATGTTGGGGGTTATTATTGCATCCAATTGGCACCAATGTTGGCGGTTATCATTGTGTCCACTGACACCAATGTTGGGGATTATCATTGTGTCCAATGACACCAATGTTGGGGGTTATCATTGTGTCCACTGACACCAATGTTGGGGATTATCATTGTGTCCAATGATGCCAATGTTGGGGGTTATCAATGTGTACACTGACATCAGTGTTGGGGGTTATTTTTGCATCCACTGACACCTATGTTGGGGGTTATTATTGCATCCAATTGGCACCAATGTTGGCGGTTATCATTGTGTCCACTGACACCAGTGCTGGGGGTTATTATTGCAACCACTGACACAAATGTTGGGGGTTATCAATGTGTCCACTGACACCAGTGTTGGGGGTCATTATTACAATCACTGACACCAATATTGGGGGTTATCATTGTGTCCAATTGGCATCAATGTTTGTGGTTATTATAGCATCCACTGACACCAATGCTAGAGGTTATTATTGCATCCAGTTTGTACCAATGTTGGAAATTATCATTGTGTCCACTAACACCAATGTTGGGGGTTATTATTGCATCCAATTGTCACCAATGTTGGGGGTTATCATTGTGCCCACTGACACCAGTGCTGGGGGTTATTATTGCATCCACTGACACCAATATTGGGGTCATTGTGTCCAATTGGCACCAATGTTTTGGGTTCTTATAACGTCCACTGACACCAATGCTGGGGGTTATTATTACATCCACTAACACCAATGGTGGGGGTTATTATTACATCCACTGACACCAATGTGGAATTTTATTTTTGCACTCACTAGCACCAATGTGGGATGTTGTTTTTGCACTCACTGACACCAATGTTGGGGGGTTATTATTGTGTCCACTGACACCAATGCTGGGGGTAATTATTGCACTCACTGACCCCAATGATGGGGGTCACTGTACTCCAACTCCTTCAGTGTGCATTATGAATTGCTGCAAAAAATTCAGCAGTACCAAAATGTTTTGGCGTTGAGGTGTTTTGCTGTTGTGTGGCCCTTTGGAGGTGTGGGGGGCTGCACTTGATGCCTTCTTTATTTTCCAGTTGACAACATAGGAGAACATTTTTGAGACAGTTGTCGCCCTATAACAGGAAGTGCCTGAGCAAAGACCATCAGGGCAGGACCACCAGTGATTATTATTATGAAAGCTGCAGATGGAAATATATTGAAGATGAAATGAACATGTTACAGATTGTATGAGATTATACAGATGGGGTGTAGATCTCGTCTAACATTTCAGTGGTAGTTTCCTTGCAGCGCTGGGTCACGGTTGGAAATCATTGGTGGTTACCTGATTGTAGTGACTAGAGACATAAGACACACGGGATGATAAAGCTGGAACTGAGTTTATTGAACAGTCATTACATGAGAAGTGGTGACACGCGGTGCTCGCTATACACAATCTGGTTTATAAGGTGCAGAATCCGCTACAACAGGAAATCACATTTCTCTCAGTGGAAGTTCTATGGTGGAAGAAGATTTGGTGCTTCCTAACACAATGCCGTCCCAACCCGTGGCTTGTAAGCTCAATGCCTACCCTGGCTTCCTATTGGTCAGTTTTTGACTCTCTAAAGCTGAACTCCAGACAAACAGCTCAACACAATCTATGTATGTTCATTTTTATTTTTTTATTTTTTGCAGGTAAAATGACCAAATCTGCAATTAAGTTATCTTTCGCTAATCTCCTGAACATCAGGACTGGGAGGGGCAGCTCTGTGATTTACTGCACTTCACAGTGCTGTTCAAAATGTCTACTCATTATTATGGCCAGTGATGTCATCACTCAATGCCCGGAAAATGTCTACTCATTTTTATGGCCAGTGATGCCATCACTCAATGTCCGGAAAATGTCTACTCATTTTTATGGCCAGTGATGTCATCACCCAATATCCGGAAAATGTCTACTCATTTATATGGCCAGTGATGCCGTCACTCAATGTCCGGAAAATGTCTACTCATTATTATGGCCAGTGATGTCATCACTCAATGCCCGGAAAATGTCTACTCATTTTTATGGCCAGTGATGCCATCACTCAATGTCCGGAAAATGTCTACTCATTTTTATGGCCAGTGATGTCATCACCCAATATCCGGAAAATGTCTACTCATTTATATGGCCAGTGATGTCATCACTCAATGCCCGGAAAATGTCTACTCATTTTTATGGCCAGTGGTGCCATCACTTAATGTCCGGAAAATGTTTACCCATTTTTATGGCTAGCGATGTCATCACTCAATGTCCGGAAAATGTCTACCCATTTTTATGGCCAGTGATGTCATCACTCAATGTCCGGAAAATGTCTACTCATTTTTATGGCCAGTGATGTCATCACCCAATATCCGGAAAATGTCTACTCATTTTTATGGCCAGTGGTGCCATCACTTAATGTCCGGAAAATGTTTACCCATTTTTATGGCTAGTGATGTCATCACTCAATGTCCAGAAAATGTCTACTCATTTTTATGGCCAGTGGTGCCATCACTTAATGTCCGGAAAATGTTTACCCATTTTTATGGCTAGTGATGTCATCACTCAATGTCCGGAAAATCTCTACCCATTTTTATGGCTAGTGATGTCATCACTCAATGTCCGTAAAATCTCTACCCATTTTTATGGCTAGTGATGTCATTACTCAATGTCCGGAAAATGTCTACTCATTATTATGGCCAGTGATGTCATCACTCAATGTCCAGATTATGGCCAGTGATGTCATCACTCAATGTCCAGAAAATGTCTACTCTTTATTATGGCCAGTGATGTCATCACTCAATGTCCGGAAAATGTCTACTCATTTTTATGGTCAGTGATGTCATCACTCAATGTCCGGAAAATGGTCTAATTTCCTGTCTGCCGGTGGAGGGTTTCGAAGCACTCCCCACATCTCATTCTTTATTCATGGGGAGCTCTTTAATACTACTTTTCCCATATTCCTTCAGACATGATTAGCATTTGTGGGCAGGCTCTTTGAGCAGTGGGCATATGTGCATTGTGCTATGATCCTCACAAGGGGTGGGGTGGGTGGAGCTTGGCAGAAGTAATCAAATTGGAATAAATCCACCCAAAGTTTAGATTGCATAGATGTGGTTCAGTCAATGCAATAGAAGGCAAAAACTACACGGGCGTGTCACGGGGACCGGTCACATACAGAAGGCACACATGTCTGGTCCCCTGCAGGAAAAGCTTCGGGAGGATCAGACTTCTGGCCAATGCTAGCAAAAATCTTGAGGACACCAGAGGAAAAATGTATTTATTACCCACATGTATAATAAGATTCATAAATTCATTTTTGCCTGGTAATGAGCTCTAAAACCCAACTGCTACTTGGGGAGAATGGGGAAAGCAAGGAACCCATGAGGGCTGGGTCCAATGGAGAGATTTCCCCTCCCCAAGAAAGTGATGAGAAATCTCCCTGTTGGGAACACAGTTACACCAGAGCCCATTTTACCAATATAACATGGAATTCTTAGATCTGTCAGGTTATCATTTGTTTCTTCCTGCCACAGTGACAACCATTCTCCTCATTTCCTGTCCTGCTATCACAGGTTGTCAGAGGGACAGGAAGTAAGGGGAAATCTTCTCACAAAAGGCTATACCAAGTTGATGCAAATATTTACTTTTTCCAAGTTTTTCCAAATGCTATGGCTGGAGTTCAAATTTATATGGTAACTGTAAGGGATTCAATGCTCATGAGCTGAACCATGGACAGCAACCTCAGTTCTGGAGATTCCCAGGTGCTCTGGAAAGTCTAAAATATAAACACCCGCTTCTGATAGGACAGTGGTGCTTTGCCTGATTCCCCCTTGTACCTCATAACTGATCACTGGGGCTTCCCATCACGCTGTAAATCCAAGGAGGGGTGACTGGGTCAAGCATATAGGTTCAGGACTTGCCCTGTGTGTGGGCACCACAATTGGCCTGCTATAAGCCTGGAAGTCCATGTGTGGGAACCAGAATGAGCCTGCTATAAGCCTGGAAGTCCGTGTGGGCACCAGGATGGGCCTGCCATAAGCCTGGAGGTGTGTGTGTGGGCACCACAATTGGCCTGCTATAAGCCTGGAAGTCCATGTGTGGGAACCAGAATGAGCCTGCTATAAGCCTGGAAGTCCGTGTGGGCACCAGGATGGGCCTGCCATAAGCCTGGAGGTCTGTGTGTGGGCACCAGAATGAGTCTGCTTCTGCTATAAACCTAGAAGTCTGTATGTGGGCACCATAATGGGCCTGCTCTAAGCCTGGAGGATCTCTGTGTGGGCACCATGATGAGCCTGCTATAAGTCTGGAAGTCCATGTGGGCACCAGGATGGGCCTGCCATAAGCCTGGAGGTCTGTGTGTGGGCACCAGAATGAGTCTGCTTCTGCTATAAACCTTGAAGTCTGTATGTGGGCACCATAATGGGCCTGCTCTATGCCTGGAGGATCTCTGTGTGGGCACCATGATGGGCCTGCTATAAGTCTGGAAGTCCATGTGGGCACCAGGATGGGCCTGCCATAAGCCTGGAGGTCTGTGTGTGAGCACCAGAATGAGTCTGCTATAAACCTAGAAGTCTGTGTGTGGGCACCATGATGGGCCTGTTATAAGCCTGGAGGTCTGTGTGTGGGCACCATGATGGGCCTGCTATAAGTCTGGAAGTCTGTGTGTGGGCACGATGATGGGCCTGCTATAAGTCTGGAAGTCCATGTGTGAGCACAAGGATGGGCCTGCTAGAAGCCTGGAGGTCTGTGTGTGGGCACCATGATGGGCCTGCTATAAGCCTGGAAGTCCATGTGTGGGAACCAGGATGGGCCTGGTATAAGCCTGGAAGTCCATGTGTGGGCACCATGATGGGCCTGCTATAAGCCTGGAAGTCCATGTATGGGCACCAGGATGGGCCTGCTAGAATCCTGGAGGTCTGTGTGTGGGCACCATGATGGGCCTGCTATAAGTCTGGAAGTCTGTGTGTGGGCACCATGATGGGCCTGCTATAAGTCTGGAAGTCTGTGTGTGGGCACGATGATGGGCCTGCTATAAGTCTGGAAGTCCATGTGTGGGCACAAGGATGGGCCTGCTAGAAGCCTGGAGGTCTGTGTGTGGGCACCATGATGGGCCTGCTATAAGTCTGGAAGTCCATGTGTGGGCACCAGGATGGGCCTGCTATAAGCCTGGAAGTCCATGTGTGGGCACCAGGATGGGCCTGCTATAAACCTGGAGGTCTGTGTGTGGGCCCCAGAATGAGTCTGCTATAAACCTAGAAGTCTGTGTGTGGGCACCATAATGGGCCTGCTATAAGCCTGGAAGTCCATGTGTGGGCACCATAATGGGCCTGCTATAAGCCTGGAAGTCCATGCGTGGGCACCAGGATGGGCCTGCTATAAGCCTGGAAGTCTGTTTGTCACACATAAATTCCTTGTAGCTTAAGACTTCTAGCAGACCCATCATGGTGCTCAAACACAGGACTACCTGGAAGTTCTAAGACCTCTAAGCCTGGCTCAGTTGCCCTAATATAAATGGTTGGTAGTGAGAATATAACACAGTGCAGAGAGTGTAGGGAACAATTCTGGCATTATAGCCTGAGAAAGAACAGCATGCCTCAAAAGTGTCACCTTGGGGCAGCCCACATCTTTGTGTAGCTCATGATCTGACATAGAGCTCCAAATCCAAATAATGTTTGCTTTTCAGCACAGAAATCCAATGTGTTGAACTGTTGTCCATCTGCATGCCATGACCTATACACTATACAGCCAAGAAAGTGTGACCCCCTCTGAAAGATGGAGTTCAGGTGTATCCAGTGAAGAGTACTGGAAATGCTACAGTACACAAAGACATGGTAGACAACTGTGCAAAGCCAGCTCCATAGGTCTTCTACAACATCAGCGCCTGACCTCACAAATGGGAAGCCTTCCCACATGAGTAGAGTTTTATAACAAAGGGGATTTGAAAGTGGCCAAGGTTTTGGATAGGGATGTCCAACAAGCTCATAGAGGTGTCATGGTTGGATGTGCACAAACTGTTGGCCATATAGTGTATATTCCTATACTTCCCTCGGCCTTGCAGAACTTAATGCCCCCCCGATAACACATGGAAGCACAAAGGTTACCTTGTCTCACACAAGAACACCATAAAACGCCATTACACAGGTGGCCAACACAGACAAGGGTGACTGGTCAGTTTTCCTCCATCTCCAATAGGACTGATGACAGAGCTCAAACTACACGGACAGACAGTGGTCACCTGCTAACAGTGCAACTCCTACCAAGTACAAAAATTGTTTTTCACTAGTGGACATCGGACATTGTATTGATATTACAGCTATACAATGAAGGATATAAGCCTCCTGTAGTGATATTTATCTCATATTGTAGGTCACACGGGGTTATTTGCTCATTTCCTTGTAAAATTCCTTCGCTGGTGTGTACCGAAGTTGCCTACTCCTAAATAACCCCCCCTCTTCTTAAAATGGGAGAATAAATGAGAATGCAGAGCAATTGCCTCCCCCTTATTGCTATACTGTAAAGGACCCTAGGATAGGTTAAGGTAATTCACTATTCTCTATCACAAGTGTCCCATCTTTGGTGGGGAGACTGAGAGGTTGCAAGGGTCAACTAAACCTTAGAAGGTCACCTGAATCACGACAGACGTAATCAAGGGAACATCAGACCTTTATCTTGGATGGTTTCACCATATTGTTAGCCAGATGGTACCCATAGCCAATTAAACCCTTAAAACTAAGTGCTACCTAGACCTCAGACTCCTGAAACCATGATCTGTTTGATCGCGTAAGAGCAGTAGCTGCTCATTAGTTATTGCAAAGGCTGGAGAGCCAAAGCCCTCTTTCTTTATCTTTTGGAGTCCTATGTCCGTATTTTTTATTTTTCCATAGTACTCTGTGCTGAGCATTAAGGAAAAAGAACCAACAGGGCGTGTGGAGCAATAACAGTACATTGTGTGTCGTTTTCCTGGAGCAATCCTCATACTGACCTGAGTTAATCCAAACACTACGCCATTGTTCCAAGCCACTGAAAGGAAGACCGAGATATAACAGCAAACGTATTGAGTTCTCTCTACAAACTATCACATTTACAGGTTTTTCTTTTTGGCTCCAGGGTTTTTCATAACACTTGTGCTCTTAGGCTATCGTTGATGAAGAAGATCTGCTGCTATCATCTGGACCCCTGTAGGCATAGAGAAGTTATAAAAGTAAGAGGTGCAGAGAGAGGTGCAATATTACCATGCGGAAGTCACGTGCAGACTGTGCAGTGGACGTGATTACATATTAGTGGCGGTCGAAAAGCGGCGGAATATTATTGGGATTAGTGCAATGTGAATGCGGTACTTTACAACAGAGGATTGATGGCTCACGGTTGAAGGAGATACTTCTCCTCGTTTCTATTTTCTGACTCTGATGAAGGGCTGGAACTGGGGCAAGAGGGGGTCTGGCAAGCTTTACATAAAATGAGAAATAATATTAGAATAAGCAAGGCGATCACACAGTTAAAAGAAATGGCCACTACCGCACCGATTGACAGTCTAGAACCCATTGCAGGCAGTATGTGGCTCTGGAATAGAGAGGCGTGCCCGGTGTGAGATTCAGGTAAACCGGTGTATAGGTATCGAAAGAAGATGTCTAAGGCTTGATAACCTTCTTGGCTGTAGCTTTTAAATTCTCATGGAAGTTGCTCTATAATCCTAGAGGGCAGAGCTCAAAAATGTTTCTGTGTGGAGCTATATAATCCTCTTGGGTGGAGCTTTATAATACTTTGGGGCAAAGAAGCTTTATAATTCTCATGAGAGGAGCTTTTTAATCTTCCTGAGTGGGGGTTCTGTAATCCTTTTTGAAGAAGCTTTGCAATCCTCCTGGGTAGAGCTCAATAATCCTCCTTGGTTAGGTGTAATAATCCCCCTGGGAGGAGCCCAATATTCCTCTTGGGAGGATCTCTATAATCTTTCTAAGACGAGCACTCTAAACCTCTTGGCAGCAGCTCATGGGTTGAGCTTTACAAGTCTCTTGAAATTGGATCTTCAACCCACAGGGAAACTTCTTGTCAATATTGCCAAAGTTTACTGCAATTCTACCACAAACATCCAGGATTCAATGGCAGTTCTCTTAAATGTTCCACCTTTATTAAAAGAAATAATCCTGGTAAATGATTCCAAGCTTGTGAAACCTTCTTATACCCAGAAATCACAGTGCAGACTGGCCTCCAGTGTAGCTGACAATGGTTACCATCCCAATGGACGCACACCAGTGCAAAAATGTGAAGCTTACTGATGTTTTTTTCTCAGGGCCACCGAAGAGCCCAAAGAGCCATGTTCAGGACCAACTGATAGATGGAATCTGTGAAGATAAAAAAAAAAGATCTCATTATATATTACTAACTTGAATGTTCCAGATCCATTGCTGTACTATTGTTCAGGGATATACACTGATCAGCCAAAGCTAATGTATGTAAACTCACTGCAAAGTATATTCCCATGGGCAATAAGTTTAAAAGGCTGAAAATAAAACCTATGTGGCTCACGGCCAAAGTTAAAATGCCTATAAATAATAAAAAAAGGGCTTTTAACCACTTGCCACCCGCCATATAGCAAAATAACGGTGGCACTATGACGTCTTCAGGATATTGAGCCGCTGCACGCCCCCGGGGGCTCGCATCGCGCGATCGTTGTTGCGGTGTGTCAGTCTGACACACCGCAACACCGATCTAGGTAAAGAATCTCTGACAGAGACTGAGACTGATGCTCATGACCGGCAGTCGCGATGACCTTCAGCCACGCGCGATCGCGGGCGCGAGAGGCAGAACAGGGACATGTGTGTGTGTAAACACACAAATCCCTGTTCTGTGAGGAGAGGAGATGCAGATCATGAGTTCCTAATAGCTAGGAATCACGATCTGTCATCTTCTCTAGTCAGTCCCCTCCCCCTACAGATAGAAACACACACTAGGGAACACAGTTAACCCCTTGATCGTCCCCTAGTGTTAACCCCTTCCCTGCCAGTGACATTTATACAGTAATCGGTGCATTTTTATAGCACTAATCGCTGTGTCAATGTGTCAAAAGTGTCCGATGTGTCCGCCATAATGTCGCAGTCTCAATGAAAATCGCAGATCGCCGCCATTACTAGTAAAAAAAAATAAAAATAATACAATTGCCATACATCTATCCCCTATTTTGTAGACGCTATAACTTTTGCGCAAACCTATCAATATACGCTTATTGCGATTTTTATTACCAAAAATATGTAGAAGAATACATATTGGCCTAAACTGAGGAAAAAATTAGCTTTTTTAAAAAAAAAAATTGGGGATGTTTATTATAGCAAAAGTACAAAATATTGTGTTTTTTTTCAAAATTGATGCTCTTTTTTTGTTTATAGCACAAAAAATAAAAACCGCAGAGGTGATCAAATACCACCAAAAGAAAGCTCTATTTGTGGGGAAAAAAAGGACATCAATTTTGTTTGGGTACAGCGTTGCATGACCGCGCAATTGTCAGTTAAATCGACGCAGTGCCGTATCACAAAAAATGGCCTGGTCATTAAGCAGCCAAATCTTATGGGGCTGAAGTGGTTAAGCAACAGACAGCATGGATTTATGAAAAACAGAAGTTGTCAAACAAACCTGATTTTTTTTTTATGAAGAGGTAAGTAAAACCTTGGACAGAGGGGTGGCGGTGGACGTGGTATACTTGGATTTTGCAAAAGCGTTCAACACAGTTCCCCACACGCGGCTCATGTGTAAGGTAAAAACTACAGGCTTGGAAATATCAGTTTGTAAATGAATAGAAAACTGGCTAAAAGACAGAATTCAGAGAGTAGTGGTTAATGATTCTTACTCTGAATGGTCTAAGGTTATCAGAGGTGTACCCCAAGGTTCAGTGCTGGGACCCTTACTCTTTAATATCTTTATAAATGATATTGGGTCTGGGATCAAAAGTAACATTTCTGTCTTTGCAGATGACACCAAGCTATGCAGTGGAATAACGTCCTTACAGGATTTCTCCAATTTACAAGCCGACCTCAATACACTGTTTAATTGGGCAACTATGTGGTAAACGAGGTTTAATGTTGATAAATGTAAAGTTCTGCACTTGGGGGCTAAGAATATACATCATACATACTAGGGGGAGCACAACTGGGGGAATCAATGGTGGAGAAGGATCTGGGGATTTTAGTAGATCATCAGCTTAATAATAGCATGCAATGCCAAGCTGCGGTTTCCAAAGCGAGCAAAGTCCTTTCTTGTATTAGGAGAGGTATGGTCTCCAGAGAGAGAGATATATTTTGCCCCCCTGTACAAATCATTAGTAAGACCTCATCTGGAATATGCAGTTCAGTTTTGGGCACCAGTTCTCAAAAAGGATATCAGGGAACTGGAGAAAGTGCAGAGAAGGGCAACCAAACTGATAAGAGGCATGGAGGAGCTCAGCTATGAGGAGAGATTAGAGGAACTGAATTTATTCCCTCTTGAGAAGAAGAGATTAAGGGGGGATATGATCAACATGTACAATTACATAAGATGTCCATTTTGTGAACTTGGTGTTGAGTTTTTCACTTTAAGGTCATCACAGAGGACAAGGGGGCACTCTTTACACCTAGAGGAAAAGAGATTTCACCTCCAAATACGGAAAGGTTTCTTCACAGTAAGAGCTGTGAAAATATGGAAATATGGAATAGACTCCCTCCAGAGGTGGTTCTTTAAGAAAGGCCTGGATTCATTCCTAAATGTACATAATATAACCGGGTACTGACATTTATAGGTAAAGTTGATCCAGGGAATATCTGATTGCCTCTCTGGGATCAGGAAGGAATTTTTACCTCTGCAGTAGCAAATTGGATCATGCTTTGCTGGGTTTTTTTTTTTGCCTTCCTCTGGATCAACTGTGGGTATAGGATTGTGTATATGGGATTGTATTATTATTATATTTTTTTTTTTTGATTGAACTAGATGGACTTCTTTTTTCAACCTGATGTAACTTTATGACCACTGATAGGTTAGGTGAATAACATTGATTATCTCATTACAATGACATCTGAAAGGTGTGATATGTAAGGCAGCACGTTGAGGTTGATGTGTTGGAAGCACAAATAATGGGCATCGCTGTTTGTTGTGTATGGGGCTGCGTAGCCACAGACCAGTCAGGTTGCCCAGGCTGATTTGTGTCCACAGCCAAAAGTGCCTACAATGGGCATGTGAGCGTCTGAACTGGACCACAGTGCAATGGAAGAAGGTGGCCTGGGCTGAAGAATAACGTTTTCTTTTACATCATGTGGATGGTTTGGTGCGTGTGCTTCACTTACCTGGGGAAGAGATGGCACCAGGATGCAGTAATGAAAGAAGCCGGTGGAAAAAGTCTAATACGTTGGGCAATGTTCTGCTGGGAAACCCTGGCTCCTGCCATTCATGTGGATGTTACTTTATCTTGTACCACCGACCTAAACATTTTTGGTGACCAAGTACACTCTTTCATGGAAACGGTATTCCCTGAAGGCAATGGTCTCTTTCAACAGGATAATACGCCCTGCCATACTGCATCAATGGTTTAAGAATGTTTGAGGAACACAACTGTTGAACTTGCCTCCAAAATCTCCAGATCTCAATCCAATCGAGCATTTGTGGGATGTGCTGGAAAAACAAGTCCGATCCATGGAGGCTCCACCTCACAACTTACAGGACTTACAGGACGGCTAGGTGCCAGATACCACAGCATACCTTCAGAGGTCTGGTGGAATTCATGCCTCAATGGGTCAGGGCTGTTTTGGCAGCAAAAGAGGGACCTACTCAATATTAGGTGGATGGTCACGAAGTTATGGCTGATCAGCGTATGTACGTTGTACCAATGAACCGCAGACCAGTATATAAATTGGTGGCATGGAGTCATTTTTCAATCCAGCCACTGTAGTTGCATGAAATCTGTTTTCTATATTAGGTACCTTCATAACAGCTGGAATCAGGCTTCTAATGAGAATAGCTTCACGGTAAGCCGAATCGTGGTGGAGGTGTACTTAGTTGGCCTTAAAGGAGGAAGAGAAGTGAAAGTGGCAATTATCAGCTATTATTGGTTTAAGACTCTGATGCATGGGAAGACTCTGATGAAGAAACTGATGTAATGGAGACTCTGATATAAGGGAGGTTCTGATGAAGACCCTGATAAAAGGGGAGACTCTGATGAAGACCCTGATGTAAGGGAGGATTCTGATGTAAGGGGTGCTCTATGTGAATGCTGATATAAGGTGGCCTCTGATGGGGACCCCCGATTTAAGGGGAGACTCTGATGGAGACCTTTATGTAGGGGGGATTCTGATGTAAGGAGGGATCCCTATGAGGACTCTGAGGTAAGGGTGGGCTCTAATGAGGACCCTGATGTAAGAGAGACTCTGATGGGGACCCTGATGTAAGGAGGGCTTTGATGAAGACTCCGAAGTAAGGGGACACTCTGATGAAGAACCCGATGTAAGGGGGGTTCTGATCCAAGGAGGGACTCTAATGTAAGGAGGGACTCTTATGAGGACTCTGAGGTAAGGGTGAACTCTGATGGGGACCCTGATGTAAGGAGGGCTTTGATGAAGACTCCGAAGTAAGGGGACACTCTGATGAAAAACCTGATGTAAGGGGGGTTCTGATCCAAGGAGGGACTCTAATGTAAGGAGGGACTCTTATGAGGACTCTGAGGTAAGGGTGAACTCTGATGGGGACCCTGATGTAAGGAGGGCTCTGATGGGGATCATGTTGTAAGGAGGGCTCTGATAGGGACCCTGATGTGAGGGAGACTCTAATGTAAGGGGTTCTGATAGGGACCCTGATGGAAGGGGGCTCTAATGAAGACTTTGATGAAAGGGGAGACTCTGACTATGAACCTGATGTAAGGGGGCTCTGATGGGCACACTGATGTAAGGGGGGCTCTGATGGGCACACTGATGTAAAGGAGCTCTGATGGGGACCCTGATGTAAGGGGGCTCTGATGGGCACCCTGAAGTAAGGGGGGCTCTGATGGGCACACTGATGTAAGGGGGGCTCTGATGGGCACCCTGATGTAAGGGGGGCTCTGATGGGCACCCTGATGTAAGGGGGCTCTGATGAAGACTTTGATGTAAGGGGAGACTCTAACAGGGATTCTGATATAGGGGGACTCTGATGGAGACCCTGATATAAGAGTAGACTCCAATTGAGATGAGATGTATCAAACAGATATAACAAACATTTTGAATGGTAAATGAAACAGAGCAAAAGGGAGCAAACCAGAGAAGTTCATTATTAGGATTTCCATCCCCCAGTGTATGTGAAGTCAATTTCCTATTAGTCTTGGATAGACTGGGGAAGGGTTGTTTTACATAATAAGTTTTTATTCGGTGCAGAGAAGAAGAAAGTAATGAGTTATACAGAGAAGCATCACGGAACATCACAAGGCAACTCACACAGATCGAGTCAAATTTCAGGATATAGCGAATGCCCGAGGTTCATACAGCCCTAGCACAAATCACGGAGAACGTCTTATCTCAGAACGTCCACAGAGGGATATAGAAAATTACATAGAGAAGGAGAGTCCTGGCAGTAAATCCAATTACATATATTAAATGATATGTGTTTCTCCAAGTATGGGGCCACCAGGGATGCCCGAGGAATGAGAGAAGAAACAGGATGACAGATAGAGGGGAGAGGCAAGGAAAGGTAGAGTAAGGTACGTAGGGGGAAGGGATGTAGAACAAAGGTATGTGTACAGTGCAGGGGTCCTTAGGTGGGGGGTATATGAAGGTGATGGATTGTAAAGGACTCCAGAAGGGATGAAGGACATCAAGAGGAGGATGAATTCCTGTGGACACTTTACTCTTAAGAAGGTCTGGAACTTAGAGGAGCTCATATAAATAACCCACGGGCTGTCTTTGAAGGTTCCAATTTAACTAGGTCACGGTATATCTAGTAGAGGTTAGTTATGTATATTTAACTGGACTTGTTCTGTAATGTTGAAGATGTTTCATAGTTTACCAAACCAGTTCTTCAATTCTAATGATTGTCAGGAACATTCCCCATAGCAATTATATTCATAACCTAATCCAACCACCATGGAATGTCGAAGAACAGGATTGGAGGTGGGCAAGTTTAGGAACCTCCATGTTCTAGTTTTATAATCACATTGTTGGTGGTTGACAATCAAATGTTATAAACCGAGTTGCAGTCCAGTGAATAAAATAAGTATTTGATCCCAACCAACCAACAATAATTCTGGCTCCCACAGACTGGCTACAGTATATGTAGTGGTATATGGAGTTGATGGATTGTAAAGGACCCCACAAGGGATGAAGGACATCAAGGGAAGGATGAATTACTGTAGACCAGTGGTTCTCAACTCCAGTCCTCGGGACCCACCAACAGGTCAGATTTTAAGTATTACCTTGGGGAGTTGCAGACTAGAATACTGCAATCACTGAGCAGCAAGTGAGATCACCTGTGATGTATTTCAGCTATCTTGCAAACCTGGCCTGTTGGTGGGTCCTGAGGACTGGAGTTGAGAACCACTGCTGTAGACTCTTTACTCTTAAGAAGGTCTGGAACTTAGAGGAGCTCATATAAATAACCCACGGGCTGCCTGTGAAGGTTCTTCTTTAACTAGGTCATGGTATATCTAGTAGAGGTTAGTCATGTATATTTAACTGGACTTGTTTTGTAATGTTAAATATATTTCATAGCTTACCAAACCAGTTCTTCAATTCTAATGAACGTCAGGAACATTCCCTATAGCAATTATATCCATAGCCTAATCCAACCACCATGGAATGTTGAAGAACAGGATTGGAGGTGGACAAGTTTAGGAACCTCCATGTTCTAGTTTTATAATCACATTGTTGGTGGTGGACAATCAAATGTTATAAACCGAGTTGCAGTCCAGTGAATAAAATAAGTATTTGATCCCCTACCAACCAACAATAATTCTGGCTCCCACAGACTGGCTACAGTATATGTAGTGGTATATGGAGTTGATGGATTGTAAAGGACCCCACAAGGGATGAAGGACATCAAGGGGAGGATGAATTACCGTAGACTCTTTACTCTTAAGAAGGTCTGGAACTTAGAGGAGCTCATATAAATAACCCACGGGCTGCCTGTGAAGGTTCTTCTTTAACTAGGTCATGGTATATCTAGTAGAGGTTAGTCATGTATATTTAACTGGACTTGTTTTGTAATGTTAAATATATTTCATAGCTTGCCAAACCAGTTCTTCAATTCTAATGTATGTCAGGAACATTCCCTATAGCAATTATATCCATAGCCTAATCCAACCACCATGGAATGTTGAAGAACAGGATCGAAGGTGGACAAGTTTAGGAACCTCCATGTTCTAGTTTTATAATCACATTGCTGGTGGTGGACAATCAAATGTTATAAACCGAGTTGCAGTCCAGTGAATAAAATAAGTATTTGATCCCCTACCAACCAACAATAATTCTGGCTGGCTACAGTATGTGTTCATGTGGTAGTTTGTAGTGAGTGTTTTTCGTGTGTTTTTTTTGCATTGCAATACTTTAAAATTCTTAAAAGGATGCAAAAAAAAAATGTAAGAAGGTGCTCCTAATGACAACACATTATGTGTATAAAGACACCTGTCCACAAAATGTCTTTCTTCCATTCAAACCCACCATCATGGGCAAGACCAAAGAGTCGTCAAAGGATGTCAGGGACAAGATTGTAGACCTGCACAAGGCTGGGATGGGCTACAAGACCATCAGCAAGAAGCTTGGTGAGAAAGAGACAACTGTTGGAGTGATTATTCACAAATAGAAGAAATACAAAATAATCATCAATCGCCCTCAGTCTGGAGCTCCATGCAAGGTTTCCCCTCATGGGGTATGGAGGATCATGAGAAAAGTGAGGGATCAGCCCAGAACTACACGGGAAGAGCTTGTGAATGATATCAAGGCAGTTGGGACCACAGTCACCAACCAAACCATTGGTAACACAATACGCCACCATGGATTGAAATCATACAGTGCCCGCAAGGTTCCCCTCCTCAAGAAGGCACATGCTGTCTGAAGTTGGATAAATGAGGTTCTTCACCGACAAGATGTTTTGAAGCTTATCCAAGCCACTTCTTCAGTTCTGTTGAGTGTCAGTAACATACCCTAGCATTTTATAGTACCCTATAATCCAACCACAGAATATGTAGATGTTATTGTCCAGGAACAGGATGAGAGTTGGGAAAGTTGAGGAACCTCCATGTTCTAATTATATAATATAATTAATGGTGTTGGACAATCAATATCCACACATTCCATAATGATTGGATTAGGTTGTTTTAGGGTGTGAATATACTGTAAAGGCTGGGGTATCTTCCTGACACTCTAGGACAGCCTTTCTCAACCTTTTTACCCCAAAAGAACCCTTGTAATAGTTTTCAGGACTAAAGGAGCCCCTGCTAAGGTCAATCCATTGGTGTCATTGGAAGAATACTCCTTACATTGGTGGTGATCAGTGGGAAGAATACTACCCCTACAGTGGTGGCCAGAAATACGCACCCTACAGTGGTCGCCAGAATGCCACCCTTACAGTTATACCTCTGGCTATGCCAAGTGGTATTGGACCTGGAATTATGTAGGCACCATATTGTGGAAGGTCAGTTAGCCACAGCTCAAGAAACCCTTGGCCACTTCTGGAGGAACCCTGGTTGAGAATCGCTGCTCTAGAAACTGAAGAAGTGGCTGGGTAAGTTAATTTGAATGTAACTAGCTACAACTAGATATACCATGACCTGGATAAATGAGGTCCTTTACCGACAAGATGTTATGAAGCTTGTCCAAGCCACTTTTTCGGTTCTACTGGTTGTCAGGAACATACCCCAGCATTTATATTCATACCCTAATCCAACCACCATGGGATGTGTAGGTGTCATTGTCCAAGAACAGGATGGTAGATGGGAAAGTTGAGGAACCCCCCCTGTTCTAGTTACATAATCCCATTGTTGGTGTTGGACAATCATCATCTATAATATTCCATGGTGATTGGATTAAAGTGTTTTAAGGAGTGAATATAAAGGCTGGGGTATCTTCATGACACTCTAAGATAGCCTTTCTCAAACTTTTTACCCCAAAAGAACCCTTGTAGTTTTCAGGTCTTAAGGAACCCCTGCTTAGATTAGTTCATTGGTGATCATTGGAAGAATGCTCCTTACATTGGTGGTGGTCCGTGGGAAGAATACTTCCCCTACAGTGGTGACCAGAATGCCACCCTTATGCCCTGTACACACGGTCGGACATTGATCGGACATTTCGACAACAAAATCCATGGATTTTTTCCGACGGATGTTGGCTCAAACTTGTCTTGCATACACACGGTCGCACAAAGTTGTCGGAAAATCCAAACGTTCTGAAGGCGGTGGCGTAAAACACATACATTGGGACTATAAAACGGGGCAGTAGCCAATAGCTTTTGTCTCTTAATTTATTCTGAGCATGCGTGGCACTTTGTGCGTCGGATTTGTGTACACACGATCGGAATTTAACCAATCCGATTTTGTTGTCGGAAAATTTTATATCCTGCTCTCAAACTTTGTGTGTCGTAAATTCCGACGGGAAAAGTCCGATGGAGCCCACACACGATCGGAATTTCCGACAACACAATCTGATCGCACTTTTTCCGTTAGAAAATCCGACCGTGCGTACAGGGCATAACAATTATGACTCTGCTTCTGCCAAGCGATGTTGGACCTGGTGTAGGCACCATATCATGGAAGGTCAGTTATCCACAGACTCAAGGAACCCTTGCCCATTTTTGTAGGAACCCTAGACTTCCATGAAACCCTGGTTAAGAATGGCTGCTCCAGGAACTGAAGACGTGGCTGGGTGACTAAATGAGGCTAGACATACCATGACCTGGATAAATTAGATCCTTCACCGACAAGATGTTTAGAAGCTTATCCAAGACACTTCTTCAGTTCTATTGTGTGTCAGGAACATACCCCAGCATTTATATTCCTACCTTAAGATGCCTTAATCCAATCATCATGGATTGCTTCAAAGAAAATTGTCCAAGAACAGCAAAGCTCAGACTGGGGGAGAGGGGCAAACAGAATAAGGAGCCAATCAGTTAATGTGATACCAAGAAGCATGAGAGCATAATAACAGAGCAATGAGGTCTTCTTTTTCATTGTCCAATCACCAGTTAAGCTGGACTCAGAGTCAGTCGGATGATTGATGCTGGCCGTCAGGCCGAGGACATCTAGTGGCAGTAAAATGTACTGCGGAGGAAATCTCTGGATTGAAGGAGAATATTGCAGCAAAATCAGGTTTTCTTATGTTATCTTTTAATGGGCTCTTCTGTTTTTATCTTGTTATTTTTGTCTAGAGTTCTGCTTTAAATACCACCAATCAGACAATGCCATAAATTATTACCGCCTTCCCTCATTACACTTTTATGGTCCTAATTGGCTGTGAACTGTCATAAATAACAAACACAGGAATGAATATTTCACCGAGGAGCAGTGTGACGACAGATGTATTCCCATCGGGTAAGGAGACAGAATCATTTCTGCCAACATGTCTACGGCATTCCGAGGGCTGTCTGTGATAAAAAGACAAATCCCGGCTAACATTTCATACGGGACACATCTGTGAAGCTAAGTCTTTAATGTATAGAAATTTAAAAAAAAATTGTGGATACAGCAAGGAAGAGGTTAACCCCAGTCAGGTCATTTTTGCTTTTTCTTGTTCTGTGTATTGTTGGGGAAATTTCCCTTCACTTCCTGTCCCAGAGACTCAAGAGGAATGTAGAGGAAATCTCCCAAATTGAAAAGAATTCTACTCTTATGCCTTGTACACACGGTCTGACTTTCCGACGGAATATGTGCGATCGGAGCTTGTTGTCGGAAATTCTGACCGTGTGTGGGCTCCATCGGACTTTTTCCATCGGATTTTCCGACACACAAAGTTTGAGAGCTTGCTATAAAATTTTCCGACAACAAAATCCGTTTGCGTAAATTCCGATGTTGTGTGGACAATTCCGACGCACAAAGTGCCACGCATGCTCAGAATGAAAGAGATGAAAGCTATTGGCTATTGCCCTGTTTATAGTCCCAATGTACGTGTTTTACGTCACCGCGTTTAGAACGATCGGATTTTCCGACAACTTTGTGCGACCGTGTGTATGCAAGACAAGTTTGAGCCAACATCCGTCTGAAAAAATCCATGGATTTTGTTGTCGGAATGTCCGATCAATGTCCGACCGTGTGTACCCGTACACACGGTCGGACATTGATCGGACATTCCGACAACAAAATCCATGGATTTTTTCAGACGGATGTTGGCATTAGACCCAAACTGGTGTCCCCATTGGAAGATTTTGCCTAAATTACTTTCCTGGTGACAACTGTAAAAATTTGGCGTTACCCTCACTTTCTGTTTTGGTGACAATGGTCACCAGCATCAATAGGGTGAATCTCCCCAGTGGGGATGCAGAGAGTAAGCCGAGTTTTGTTGAACCAGGGCCAGGGAGCAGTCCTACCTAGAGGCTGCATAGTCCTTCTTTAACCCATTTACATCAGCCTCAAACATATATGTGCTGTCAGGAGGCGGGTCTTCTTCGGGGGTGTTACATATACACTCACCGGCCACGTTAATAGGTCCCCCTTGCTAGTACCAGGTTGGACCTCCGTTTGCCTTCAGAATTGCCTTCATTCTTCGTGGCATAGATACAACAAGGTGTTGGAAACGTTCCTCAGAGATTTTGCTCCATAGTGACATGATAACATCACACAGTTGCTGCAGATTTGTCGGCTGCGCATCCATGATGGGAATCTCCCGTTTCCACCACATCCCAGAGGTGTTCTATGGGATGAGATGTGGCGAGTGTGGAGGCCATTGGAGTACAGGGACCTCATTGTCCAGTGGTGAGATGATTGGAGCTTTGTGACATGGTACATTATCCTGCTGGAAGGAGCCATCAGAAGATGGGGACACTGTAGTCATAAAGGGATGGACATGGTCAGCAACAATACTCAGGTAAGACGTGGTGTATAAACCATGATCAATTGGTACTAAGGGACCCAAAGTGTGCCAAGAAAATATCCCCCACATCATTACACCCCCACCAGCCTGAACCGGTGATACAAGGCAGGAGGAATCCATGCTTTCATGTTGTGTACACCAATATCTGACTCCACCATCTGAATGCCACAGCTGAAATCTAGACTCATCAGACCAGGCAAGGTTTTTCCAATCTTCTATTGTCTAAATTTTGGTGATCCTGTGAGAATTGTAGCCTCAGTTTCCTGTTCTTAGCTGACAGGAGTGGCACCCGGTGTGGTCTTCTGCTGCCATTTGGTTTCATGTGTTGTGCATTCAGAGATGGTATTCTGCATACCTTGGATGTAACGAGTAGTTATTTGAGTCACTGTTGCCTTTCTATTATCTGGAACCAGTCTGCCCATTCTTCTCTGACCTCTGACATCAACAAGGCATTTTCCTTCACACAACCGCTCACTGGATATTTTCTCTTTTTCCCACCATTCTCTGTAAAACCGAGAGATGGGTGTGTGTTAAAAATTCCAGTAGATCAGCAGTTTTTGAAATACTCAGACCAGCCCATCTGGCACCAACAACCATGCCACATTCAAAGTCACTTAAATCCCCTTTCTTCCCCATTCTGATGTTGGGTTTAAACTTCAGCAAGTCGTCTTCACCACGTCTAGATGACTAAATGCATTGAGATGCTGCCATGTGATTGGCTAATTAGCAATTTGTGTTACCGAGCAATTGAACAGGTGTACCTAATAAAGTGAGGGACCTGACCGCATTGTGTGGTGTCCTTATGCCGGCCATGCACTATACGAAAAATCAGCCGAACCCATTTTCGAAAAACGAACATTCGGCAGTGAGAGCAAACAATAGCGCCATCATGTAATGACCGATAAATTGTTCAGTGGACATAAATGAGTCCATTTTTTGTTCGTTGTTCGTTTTTTTACATATACCTAGTGCAAACAGTATGGACGGCAAGCACATTAACCTTTCAATTTATCGTTCAGCAAAAAATTTCCAAACTTATCATTGGTTTTTTCGGCTCCTGATTTTCGATTTTGTGCCCATTAACTGGCCAAAAAAAAAACGAACAAAGTGACCAAATTTTGCCCGATTTTTCGTAAAGTGTATGGCCAGCATTATAAACATACCACAGGCAGAGCTGGTCCTCCTGTACCGGGCCCAGGCCACCATCAGTTCAACAGGGGGCCCAGGGGCAGGAAAGAGACTCTTTAAATACCTTTGGGTGTAATAGAATGTATAAACAACTGACTCCATCTTAGATTCTCTTCCATTCACATAAAGTAGAAGTGAACTTTTCGTGTGTGTGTGTTTTACCCTAATCAGCTTAAAAGTTTGCATAGAACCGCACCCTATGAGATATTGTGGTTAAGCCGGATTTGTGTCAGCAAAGTCATTAGCTATTTCTTGTTATCTAGTCAAGCAGCCTAACTCTTGATAATAATGTACTGAGTGTAAAGTTTGAATAACTCTTAGACATGTATTTTTACTGGTAAATCTACTACTGTTGTATTCGATACAAATCTGAGATCATATGAACACACACTCAATCCTGTTTCCCGTGTTTCATTTGGTCTCTTGCGGATCCGAGGGTCCCGGTGGTCTGCCTGCATAAACCAGGGTGTTCTTCAAGGTGTACAATTCCTTTCATTGGGGGTATGCACAGTTATCTCATAGGCTGGGGGTCCCAGCGATTAACAAAAGTTCCCATCAGGGGGACACAGAAGGGACTATTTAGTCATTTTTGGGATCCTCCACACCACAAATCCTGACAAATTAAAATCCCAAAATGAGTAAATAGTCCCTTCTGCTGAACCAATGGGGCCCCAGAACTTATATTTAATTTTTAGCAGGCACAAGATGGTATTTAAAGCCCCTTCTCTGTGTGGGGTGGAGGGGGCAGGCTGTATGAAGGGGGGGGGGAATTATGGGGCCCACAATTTCTAATGGTGGCAATGTGTAGGATACCAGCTTTTGACTTTCCTGACTTTAGTCATCTGCAGTGCCAGAAAGTACTGAAGCCAATGGATAGGCATGACGGCCAGATTTTCAAAATGAGGGGCCACTAACAATGGCCCCCGGTATTCTTTTTATGACAGATCTACTTAAATGATGATCTCCAGGCAAACAGCTGAACACACCAAAGAAATACCTATATGGGAGCCGGCATACCTGCCAAAGGAGTATTTCTGTCCATCCAGTCCTGAGATTTACACAGCTCTTACTTGCGTAGTAGGGGAGGAGACCCCATCTTTCCTGCCACATCCCTGTGACTGGACAGTGAAATGAGAAGCAGAAGACTGATGAGCTCATCTCTCTGCTCTCTCCATGCTCCTACCCCTGAAGCACAGCCAATTGGCTCCTTGTGCCGACCCTGCCTCTCCCAGTCTGAGCTCGGCTGCAAGAGACCGGTACAAGGTCCCTTACTTATATTTATACATTTAATGGTTTATTTTTGTCTTTTGTATCTGCTGTACCAGCTCTAACCGTTCCTCATTCCCTCTGCCCCCCCCCCCCTCATGCCCTCCTGTTGTATTGAGGTTACCTGGCAGTGATTGGTCTCGGGGGATGGCCGAGGAAATATTTATTACCTATCCCGCCACTTAATGGCAGGAAAAGCTTTCAGGTGATACATTATATAAGGGTCATACATTATAGATCAGCTCTAAAAGGATTTCGCAGAGCAGAGGGCGCTCACCGAGCGGTGTATAGTGGGGATGAGGTTTCCATGCTGCCATAGACCTGGGGAGGGGGGAGAGGGTTGATCACTAGAGGAGACTACAATGGGCGATCAATGACTATATATTGATTGATTTACCAGTAACATTCACCTAATAGCTGTATGTTAGGAGACGTTCTACACGCTGCCCTATCCCGGCCATCGTTCGATGGAATCAGCTTCTCTGCTCAGGAACTGCTGAGATTAGAGGATAGGACTCTCCTGGATTCTATTGGATCCTACAAGGTGGATTAGGTCAGCTTTTCTCAACATGGAGGAAGCCCAGAAAAAACGTTCTCAGGGGAACCCCCCCCCTGATAATAATGACCATATCTACAGCTCAGGGGACATCAGGGTGAGAGGAAGTCGTAGATTTAAGAATCAATCAAAGAATGGAGGGGAACCAAAAATGATCTGTAGAAGAAACATTATCTTCATTATTAACAATGAAACTAAACAAATCATGGCTGCTCACATTGGTGGTCAGTAAAGTATTTACTCACAATCAGTCAACAGGTCCCTCTAGATTGGTGATCAGTGGGAAGAATGCTCCTTACATTGGTGATCAGTGGGAAGAATGTTCCTTACATTGGTGATCAGTGGGAAGAATGTTCCTTACATTGGTGATCAGTGGGAAGAATGTTCCTTACATTGGTGATCAGTGGGAAGAATGTTCCTTACATTGGTGATCAGTGAGAAGAATGTCCCTTACGTTGGTGATCAGTGGGAAGAATGTTCCTTACATTGGTGATCAGTGGGAAGAATGTTCCTTACATTGGTGATCAGTGGGAAGAATGTTCCTTACATTGGTGATCAGTGAGAAGAATGTTCCTTACATTGGTGATCAGTGGGAAGAATGCTCCTTACATTGGTGATCAGTGAGAAGAATGTTCCTTACATTGGTGATCAGTGAGAAGAATGTCCCTTACATTAGTGATCAGTGGGAAGAATGTTCCTTACATTGGTGATCAGTGGGAAGAATGCTCCTTACATTGGTGATCAGTGGGAAGAATGCTCCTTACATTGGTGATCAGTGGGAAGAATGTTCCTTACATTGGTGGTCAGTGAGAAGAATGTTCCTTACATTGGTGATCAGTGGGAAGAATGTTCCTTACATTGGTGATCAGTGGGAAGAATGTCCCTTACATTGGTGATCAGTGGGAAGAATGTTCCTTACATTAGTGATCAGTGGGAAGAATGTTCCTTACATTGGTGGTCAGTGAGAAGAATGTTCCTTACATTGGTGATCAGTGAGAAGAATGTTCCTTACATTGGTGATCAGTGGGAAGAATGTTCCTTACATTGGTGATCAGTGGGAAGAATGTTCCTTACATTGGTGATCAGTGGGAAGAATGTTCCTTACATTGGTGATCAGTGGGAAGAATGTCTCTTACATTGGTGATCAGTGGGAAGAATGTTCCTTACATTGGTGATCAGTGGGAAGAATGTTCCTTACATTGGTGATCAGTGGGAAGAATGTTCCTTACATTGGTGATCAGTGGGAAGAATGTTCCTTACATTGGTGATCAGTGAGAAGAATGCTCCTTACATTGGTGATCAGTGGGAAGAATGTTCCTTACATTGGTGATCAGTGGGAAGAATGGAGGGGAGGAAGTGGAGACGGATCTCCTATCACAAATTGGATTAGCAGCAAGGATGGGAAGTGTTATCATAATGGGGGATTTTAATTATCCAGACATAGACTGGGCGGAGGGAACCGCGCATTCATTTAAGGCTCGCCAGTTCCTTAATGTCTTGCAGGACAATTTTATGGGTCAGATGGTAGACGCACCAACTAGAAATAAAACATTACTAGATCTACTGATTACCAACAATACAGACCTGATAACAGATGTGGTAATACGGGGAAATTTAGGTAACAGCGATCACAGGTCAATTAGTTTCAGTATAAATCACACAAATAGGAGACATGAAGGGAACACAAAGACACTGAATTTCAAAAGAGCCAACTTCCCTAAACTACAAACCTTGCTAAAAGGCATAAATTGGGATAAAATATTAGGAACAAAGAATACAGAGGAGAGATGGGTTTGCTTTAAGAGCATATTAAATAAGGGCATTAGCCAATGTATCCCATTGGGTAATAAATTTAAAAGAGCGAACAAACATCCTGGATGGCTTAACTCCAATGTAAAAATGCATATAAAAGCAAAGGAGAAGGCCTTCAAAAAATACAAGGTTGAGGGATCATCCACAGCATTCAGAATTTATAAAGAATGCAATAAGAAATGTAAGGGTGCAATTAGGATGGCTAAGATAGAACATGAAAGACACATAGCGGAGGAGAGGAAAAAAAATCCCAAGAAATTCTTTAAGTATGTAAACAGTAAAAAAGGGAGGACAGACCATATTGGCCCCATAAAGAATGAGGAAGGACATCTGGTTACAAAGGATGGGGAGATGGCAGAGGTATTGAATTTATTCTTCTCCTCAGTATTCACGAGTGAATCGGGGGGCTTCAGTAACCAAAACTGCAGTGTTTATCCTCATGACACAACACAGGAAGCACCTACATGGTTAACAGAGGACGGAATTAAAATTAGACTTGAGAAACTTAACATTAATAAATCACCGGGACCAGATGGCTTGCATCCGAGGGTACTTAGGGAACTCAGTCAGGTGATTGCCAGACCGTTGTTCCTAATTTTTACAGACAGTCTATTGACTGGAATGGTGCCAGCTGATTGGAGAAAAGCCAATGTAGCACCAATATTTAAAAAGGGCCCAAAAAACATCCCTGGGAATTACAGACCAGTTAGCCTAACATCAATAGTATGTAAACTCTTGGAGGGGATGATAAGGGACTATATACAAGATTTTAGTAATAAGAATGATATCATTAGCAGTAATCAGCATGGATTCATGAAGAATCGTTCTTGCCAAACCAATCTATTAACCTTCTATGAGGAGGTGAGTTGCCATCTAGATAAAGGAAGGCCCGTAGACGTGGTGTATCTGGATTTTGCAAAAGCATTTGACACAGTTCCCCATAAACGTTTACTGTACAAAATAAGGTGCGTTGGCATGGACCATAGGGTGAGTACATGGGTTGAAAACTGGCTACAAGGGCGTGTTCAGAGGGTGGTGATAAATGGGGAGTACTCAGAATGGTCAGGGGTGGGTAGTGGGGTTCCCCAGGGTTCTGTGCTGGGACCAATCCTATTTAATTTGTTCATAAATGACCTGGAGGATGGGATAAACAGTTCCATCTCTGTATTTGTAGACGATACTAAGCTAAGCAGGGCAATAACTTCTCCGCAGGATGTGGAAATCTTGCAAAAAGACCTGAACAAATTAATGGGGTGGGCGACTACATGGCAAATGAGGATCAATGTAGAAAAATGTAAAATAATGCATTTGGGTGTCAAAAATATGAATGCAATCTATACACTGGGGGGAGAACCTCTGGGGGAATCTAGGATGGAAAAGGACTTGGGGGTCCTAGTGGATGATAGGCTCAGCAACGGCATGCAATGCCAAGCTGCTGCTAATAAAGCAAACAGAATATTGGCATGCATTAAAAGGGGGATCAACTGCAGAGATAAAACGATAATTCTCCCGCTCTACAAGACTCTGGTCCACCTGGAGTATGCTGTCCAGTTCTGGGCACCAGTCCTCAGGAGGGACGTACTGGAAATGGAGCGAGTACAAAGAAGGGCAACAAAGCTAATAAAGGGTCTGGAGGATCTTAGTTATGAGGAAAGGTTGCGAGCACTGAACTTATTCTCTCTGGAGAAGAGACGCTTGAGAGGGGATATGATTTCAATTTACAAATACTGTACTGGTGACCCCACAATAGGGATAAAACTTTTTCGCAGAAGAGAGTTTAATAAGACTCGTGGCCACTCATTGCAATTAGAGGAAAAGAGGTTTAACCTTAAACTACGTAGAGGGTTCTTTACTGTAAGAGCGGCAAGGATGTGGAATTCCCTTCCACAGGCGGTGGTCTCAGCGGGGGGGCATTGATAGCTTCAAGAAACTATTAGATAATCACCTGAATGACCGCAATATACAGGGATATGTAATGTAATACTGACACATAATCACACACATAGGTTGGACTTGATGGACTTGTGTCTTTTTTCAACCTCACCTACTATGTAACTATGTAATGTTCCTTACATTGGTGATCAGTGGGAAGAATGTCTCTTACATTGGTGATCAGTGGGAAGAATGTTCCTTACATTGGTGATCAGTGGGAAGAATGCTCCTTACATTGGTGATCAGTGAGAAGAATGTTCCTTACATTGGTGATCAGTGAGAAGAATGCTCCATACATTGGTGATCAGTGGGAAGAATGCTCCTTACATTGGTGATCAGTGAGAAGAATGTTCCTTACATTGGTGATCAGTGAGAAGAATGTCCCTTACATTGGTGATCAGTGGGAAGAATGTTCCTTACATTGGTGATCAGTGGGAAGAATGTCCCTTACATTGGTGATCAGTGGGAAGAATGTCCCTTACATTGGTGATCAGTGGGAAGAATGTTCCTTACATTGGTGATCAGTGGGAAGAATGTTCCTTACATTAGGGGTCAGTGGGAAGAATGCTCCTTACATTGGTGATCAGTGGGAAGAATGTTCCTTACATTGGTGATCAGTGGGAAGAATGTTCCTTACATTGGTGATCAGTGAGAAGAATGTTCCTTACATTGGTGATCAGTGAGAAGAATGTTCCTTACATTGGTGATCAGTGAGAAGAATGTTCCTTACATTGGTGATCAGTGAGAAGAATGTTCCTTACATTGGTGATCAGTGAGAAGAATGTTCCTTACATTGGTGATCAGTGAGAAGAATGTTCCTTACATTGGTGATCAGTGAGAAGAATGTTCCTTACATTGGTGATCAGTGAGAAGAATGTTCCTTACATTGGTGATCAGTGAGAAGAATGTTCCTTACATTGGTGATCAGTGGGAAGAATGTTCCTTACATTGGTGATCAGTGAGAAGAATGTTCCTTACATTGGTGATCAGTGAGAAGAATGTTCCTTACATTGGTGATCAGTGGGAAGAATGTTCCTTACATTGGTGATCAGTGGGAAGAATGCTCCTTACATTGGTGATCAGTGAGAAGAATGTTCCTTACATTGGTGATCAGTGGGAAGAATGCTCCTTACATTGGTGATCAGTGAGAAGAATGCTCCTTACATTCTTTCCCTGAGGAAGACTTTCCCTGAGATTGGCTGTCAATGGGAGGAAGCCCCAATTCTTTCAAGGAATGCAGGGGATTTACATTGTAAATGATATGATATGAGGTGGGCCCTCATAATGGTAGCCCAAAGGGGTAGCCAATAAAGCTACAATGTCCCTTAGCACCCAAGGAGAAAAAGTCAAAGTGCCCACCCGCCCATGAGTCGTACCTCTGTAGCATAGCTTGCAGACCCTGCCCATCTCACACCCGTCCCTCCAATTTCCTATGATATTTGGGGTAAGTGCCCAGGGTGGCTGCTTCTTCTGCCTACCATACAGTGGGGGAAATAATTATTTGACCCCCCTGCATATTTTGTAAGTTTGCCCACTTACAAATAAATCAAGGGTCTATAATTTTTGTAATATTTTAAATGCTAGAGACAGAATAGCAACCAAAAATCCAGAAAAAAACACGATAAACATGTTATAAATTGAGTTGCAGTTCAGTGAGTAAAATACAGTGTCTTGAAAAAGTATTCACACCCTTTGAAATTTCCCACGTTTTGTCATGTTACAACCAAAAACGTAAATGTATTTTATTGGGATTTTATGTGATAGACCAACACAAGGTGGCACATAATTGTGAAGTGGAAGGAAAATGATAATTGGTTTTCAAAAGTTTTTACAAATAAATACGTGAAAAGTGTGGGGGTACATTTGTATGGCGCCCCCCGGAGTCAATACTTTGTAGAACCGCCTTTCTCTGCAATTACAGCTGCAAGTCTTTTTGGGGATGTCTCTACCAGCTTTGCACATCTAGAGAGGGACATTTTCCCCCATTCTTCTTTGCAAAATATCTCAAGCTGTCAGATTGGATGGAGAGCGTCTGTGATCAGCAATTTTCAAGTCTTGCCACAGATTCTCAGTTGGATTTAGGTCTGGACCTTGACTGGGCCATTCTAACACATGAATATGCTTTAATCTAAACCATTCCATTGTAGCTCTGGCTGTATGTTTAGGGTGGTTGTCCTGCTGGAAGGGGAACCTCCGCCCCAGTCTCAAGTCTTTCGCAGACTCTTATGCCGCGTACACACGAGCGGACTTTACGGCGGACTTTGCCCGGCGGATTTTTCAACGTACTTTACGACGGACTTTCTGAATGAACGGACTTGCCTACACACAATCCACCAAAGTCCATCGAATTCGTATGTGATGACGTACGACCGGACTAAAACAAGGAAGTTCATATCCAGTAGCCAATAGCTGCCCTAGCGTGGCTTTTTAGTCCGTCGAACTAGCATACAGACGGCGGACTTTTCGACCGGACTCGATTTCAACGGATAAATTTTAAACAAGTTTCAAATCTAAGTCCGTCCAACTTTTGAGAAAACAAAGTCCGCTGGAGCCCACACACATCGAATTGTCCGACGAAATCCAGTCCGCCGGGCAAAGTCCGCCGTAAAGTCCGCTCGTGTGTACGCGGCATAACAGATTTTCTTCTAAGATTTATTTGGCTCCATCCATCTTCCCATCAACTCTGACCAGCTTCCCTGTCCCTGCTGAAGAAAAGCATCCCCACAACATGATGCTGCCACCACCATGTTTCACAGTGGGGATGGTGTGTTCAGGGTGATGTGCAGTGTTAGTTTTCCGCCACAGGAGAAAAAATTAAATTTTGGTCTCATCTGACCAGAGCACCTTCTTCCACATGTTTTCTGTGTCCCCCACATGGCTTCTCACAAACTGCAAATGGGACTTTTTATGGCTTTCTTTCAACAATGTCTTTCTTCTTGTCACTAAAAGCCAGATTTGTGGAGAACACGACTAATAGTTGTCCTGTGGACAGATTCCCCCACCTGATCTGTGGATCTCTGCAGCTCCTCCAGAGTTACCATGGACCTCTTGGCTGCTTCTCTGATGAATGTTCTCCTTGCCCGGCCGGTCAGTTTAGGTGGACGGCCATGTCTTGGTAGGTTTGCAGTTGTCCCATACTCTTTCCATTTTCGGATGATGGATTGAACAGAGCTCCGTGAGATGTTCAAAGCTTGGGATATTTTTTTATAACCTAACCCAGCTTTATACTTCTCCACAACTTTATCCCTGACCTGTCTGGTGTGTTCCTTGGCCTTCATGATGCTGTTTGTTCACTAAGGGTCTCTAACAAACTTCTGAGGGCTTCACAGAACAGCTGTATTTATACTGAGATTAAAGTACACACAGATGGACTCTATTTACCTTTTAGGGTGACTTCTGAAGGCAATCATCGAGGCCTTCAGAAGTCACTGCGCATCAAGGCCTTCGGGTAAGACTGTGTAGGTTAAGCATTTTCATAAATAAATAAATAAATTGGTTCCCCTAGATTTTAGTTAGAGGTATCAAAGTAAAGGAGGCTGAATACAAATGCGCGGCCTACTTTTCACATATTTATTTGTAAAAAAAGTTTGAATACCATTTATCATTTTCCTTCCACTTCACAATTATGTGCCACTTTGTGTTGGTCTATCACATAAAATCCCAATAATATACATTTGCGTTTTTGGTTGACATGACAAAATGTGGAAAATTTCAAGGGGTGTGAATACTTTTTCAATGTACTGTAAGTATTTGATCCCCTACCAACCAACAATAATTCTGTCTCCCAAAGACTGGCTACAGTAGGTGCTCATGTGCTACACAGATAAGTCCTGTCAATGTAAAAAGGTTCTCCTAACGACAACTCGTTATGTGTAGAAAAGACACCCGTCCACAGAATCTCTTTCTTCCATTCAAACCTCACCATCATGGGCAAGACCAAAGAGCTGTCAAAGGACATCAGGGACAAGACTGTAGACCTGCACAGGGCTGGAATGGGCTACAAGACCATCAGCAAGAAGCTTGGTGAGAAGGAGACAACTGTTGGAGTGATTATTCCCAAATGGAAGAAATACAAAATAACCATCAATCGCCCTCGGTCTGGAGCTCCATGCAAGATTTCCCCTCATGGGGTAAGGAGGATCGTGAAAAGTGAGGGATCAGCCCAGAACTACACGGGAGGAGCTTGTGAAGGATCTCAAGGCAGTTGGGACCACAGTCACCAAACAAACCATTGGTAACACAATACGCCGCCATGGATTGAAATCCTGCAGCTCCCGCAAGGTCCCCCTCCTCAAGAAGACACATGTACAGGCTGTCTGAAGTTTGCCAATGAACATCTAAATGATTCAGAGAAGGATTGGGAGAAAGTGCTGTGATCAGATGAGACCAAAATTGAGCTCTTCGGCATTAACTCAACTCGCCGTGTTTGGAGGAATGCTGCCTATGACCCTAAGAACACCATCCCTACAGTCAAGCAGGAGGTGGAAACATTTTGCTTTGGGGCTGTTTCTCTGCTAAAGGTACAGGCCAACTTTGCCGCATTGAGGGTCCAATGGACGGGGGCCATGTATTGAAAAGTCTTGGATGAGAACCTTCTTCCCTCAGCCAGAACACTGAAGATGGGTCATGGATGGGTCTTCCAGCATGACAATGACCCAAAACATACCTCCAAGGCAACAAAGGAGTGGCACATTAAGCTCATGGAGTGGCCTAGCCAATCTCCAGACCTTAATCCTATAGAAAGTTTATGGACAGAGCTGAAATGTCGAGTTGCCAAGCGACAGCCAAGAAACCTTAAGGATTTAGAGAAGATCTGTAAAGAAGAGTGGACCAAAATCCCTCCTGAGATGTGTGCAAACCTGGTCACCAACTACAAGAAACGTCTGACCTCTGTGCTTGCCAACAAGGGTTTCTCCACCAAGTACTTAGTCATGTTTTGCTTGGGGATCAAATACTTATTTTTCTCATTGTACTGCAACTTAATTTCTAACATTTGGTATCGTGTTTTTTCTGGATTTTTGGTTGATATTCTGTCTCTATCATATAAAATACACCTATGATAAAAATTATAGACCCTTCATTTCTTTGTAAGTGGGCAAACTTACAAAATCTGCAGGGGATCAAATAATTATTTCCCCCCCCCCCACTGTACATATCATAGGAAATAGCTAAGCTACTTAACGCCATCTACTGGATAAATGTGGTATTTTCTGTTTTAAATCTAAAAAAAGCATTCGACCAGCACAGGAAATAGCCTAAAAACATTAGTTTGTTGACCCATTCTCACAGAACAGGTTTCCTGATGGTGACAACACTAAACCATTGGAGACCCAACTGGAAGCCTGTGTGTGGCTCACCTACCTAATTGTCCTATTGTTGACTTTGGACTACAAAGTCCCTTAGCACCTAGGGAAAAAAGGTCAAAGTGCCCCTCCCCCCCATGAGTTGTGGCCTACCTCTGCAGCATAGGTTGCAGACACTCTCGTTCTTTCACCCTTCCCTCCATGTTCCTATGATATTTAGGGTAGGCAGGAGCACCCATCTTCTTCTGCCTACCCTATATATTATAGAAGATTCCTATGATACTTAGCACCATTTTCACCATTTCTTTGTAAGTAGGCAAACTGTACATATCATAGGAAATAGCTAAGATACTTAACACCATCTAGTGGACAAATGTGGTATTTTCCATTTTAAATCATTAAAAAGCATTCAAACAGTACAGGAGATAGCCTAAAAACATTTGTTGTTTTTTTTTTTTTGCCCCATTCTCGCAGTACAGGTTTCCTGATGGTGACAACACTGAACCATTGTAGACCCCATTGGAAACCTGTGTGTCCCATACCTGATGGTAGCCCAATGGGTTAGCTAGTAATGTGACAAGGTCTTTTAGCACCCAAGATAAAAAAGTGCCCCGTCCTCATGTTGTGAACTATATCAATGGCATAAGTTGCAGACCCTGCCCTTCTTGCTGAAGCGCCCTCTTCTGCCTACCCTAAACTTCACAGAAAATTGCTATAATACTGTGCGCCATCTACTGGAAAAATGTGGTATTTTCCGCTTTAAATCAATAAAGAGCATTCAAACAGCACAGAAAATAGCCTAACATTATTTTTTTTGCCCCATTCTCACAGAACGAACCTACGTGCACTTTCACTGGGTAAACTGCAATGCATATTTTTTGTCTGGCTAGAGTTCTGCTTTAGGTTGCTCCTAGTCCCATGTTTATCTAAGAAAAGGGATCCTCATATTGTTCATTATCTTCATCATACCTCTTGCTGCTTTCTGTCTCGTCCTGGATTCTCCGATTTCCCTGACACTGACATATTTTTACGGCACGTTGGCGGTTTTCTGTTTAGTTTTACCTCTTGTTCCTTAACCCTTCCGCTGCCTGAATATAAGGAGCACAGGCAGATCTTTTTCCCATCGCGTGCGGAAAACTCCCACAAGCGCCGAACCAAGCTGGCCGACCCAGATCTGGAGAAGTAGGGGACATCACGGGGGATGGATGTTTTATCATTTCACTAGCCAGGAGTCAAAACAATATACTGAAGTCTAAGTGAAAGCGTTAAAGTAAAACGGGAACGTTGAGAGCCTTACTTTCACTGCAGTCAGCTGTCTTCATAATTGGACGGCTCGGCGGAAGCCCCTGAGGACGCAACCAATGACGCAAAAGCAGACGAGCCGAGCTTTGTGTGTTTTATTAACTCATTACACTTTACACTAAAATCTCATTTGGTGTCTTTAACGTGTTTCATGTCACCCTAGTAGTAATTTTTAATATCTAACTTTCATTAAGATATGATCCTGCCATGGAGGATCTTGTTTAGGCACTTCCTGTTATAGGGTGACAACACTCTGTCCCTGTCTTGTCACTTTGTCACAAAAGCTTAAGATAGAGGGATTACATGTGCCCATTTTACACACATTACACAGGCATGCCCCACGTCCAGGAATCCTGCACTGACAATGTCACCAACACAGGTTCAAATCCACCCAGATAAGGATTGACCGGGTGATTTCAAGAGGGGGCTGAGAGTGGAGGGTAGCAAGAAAGACTACTGAGGAGTGAGCAATAGGATGTGTGGAGACAGGAGTGTCATGGAGGTGCACAGGATGCTCTGCACTGAAGTCACTGCGCTCAGAGATGCAATGGATGAATCAGGGTACTTGGAGTGCACTGGAGTCATGGGGGCCTACAGGGGTGCACTTTGGCCATGGGAGCCCACAGGGGTGCACTGGGGTCATGGGAGCCCACAGGGGTGCACTGGGGTCATGGGAGCCCACAGGGGTGCACTGGAGTCATGGGAGCCCACAGGGGTGCACTGGGGTCATGGGAGCCCACAGGGGTGCACTGGGGTCATGGGAGCCCACAGGGGTGCACTGGGGTCATGGGACCCCACAGGGGTGCACTGGGGTCATGGGACCCCACAGGGGAGCACTGGGGTCATGGGAGCCCACAGGGGTGCACTGGGGTCATGGGAGCCCACAGGGTTGCACAGGGGCCATGGGAGCCCACTGGGTTGCACTGGGATCATGGGAGCCCACAGGGGTGCACTGGGGTCATGGGAGCCCACAGGGGTGCACTGGGGTCATGGGAGCCCACAGGGTTGCACTGGAGTCATGGGAGCCCACAGGGGTGCACTGTGGTCACTAGATGACACAGGATGCTCTGAGGTGCACTGGAGTCACAGGGCCACAATGAGATCATAAGACGCCTTGGAGTGCATCAAGGTCACAGAATGCACAGGATGCGCTGGGGTACCCCAGAGTCATGGGGTGCACTGGGGTCACCAGCTGACAAAATGGTGCTCTGAGGTGCACTGGAGTCATGGGGCGCAAGGGGAGTGTCTTACAGTGACCACTGGTCACTGTAAGACACAAGCTGTTCTGGGGTGCCCTAAAATCACAGAGAACTCAGGGATGCACTGCATGAAACAGGGTGTTTGGGGTGCACTGGAGTCATAGGGGCCCACAGAGGCTCAATTAAATCATAAGATGCTTCAAGATGCTCTGGGTGCACTAAAGTCACAGGATGCTCTTGGGTGCACTGAATGAAACAGTGCTTGAGGTGCACTAGGGTCACCATATGACACAAGATGCTCTGGGGTGCACTGGAGTCATGGCACTCAAAGGGGCACACTGGGGTCACCAGATGACAAAAGGTGCTCTGGGGTATATTGGAGGCATGAGGTGTACTGGGATGCACTGGGGTCACTGAAAGACACAGGATACTTGGGGTGCACCAGTCATGAGGCACACAGTGGTGCACTGGGATCACTAGCCGACACGGGGTGCACTGGAGTCATGAGGCGCATGGGGAGGGCACTGGAGTCATCGTATGACACAGGATGCTCTGGGGTGCACTGGAGTCATGAGGCGCATGGGGAGGGCACTGGAGTCACCGTATGACACAGGATACTCTGGGGTGCACTGGAGTCATGAGGCGCATGGGGAGGGCACTGGAGTCACCGTATGACACAGGATGCTCTGGGGTGCACTGGAGTCACAAGGAGTTCAGGGGTGCACTGCATAAGACAGGGTGTTTGGGGTGCAATGGAGTCATAGGGCCCACTGGGGTCATTACATGACACAGGATGCTCTGGTGTGCACTGGAGTCATGAGCCCACAGGGGCACAATGACATCATAAGGTGGTTCGAGATGCTCTGGGGTGCACTGGAGTAAAGGGGCGCACAGGGATGCGCTGGATGAAACAGGGTCCTTGCGGTGAACTGGAGTCTTTGAGCCCATAAGGATGCACTGGGGACACTGGATGATTATTATTATTATACGAGATTTATATAGCGCCAACAGTTTACTCAGCGCTTTACAATGTATAAGGGGGACAACACAATTACAGTACAATACAAAAGGTACAGGAGGGCCCTGCTCGTAGAGCTTACATTCTAAAAGGGAGGGGGTGGTGGTACAAAAGGTAATAGCTGCAAAGAATGATTTGATGGGGGTGGCTCAGGGACAGTTATGTGGGTGTGGGATAGGCTTCCCTGAATAAATGAGTTTTCAAGGATCTCCTAAAGGTGGACAGGGTAGGGGCTGATCGGACATACTGGGGCAGGGAATTCCAGAGGATGGGAGAGGCTCTGGAGAAGTCCTGAAGGCGAGCATGGGAGGAGGTAACAAGGGAGCTAGAGAGCAGGAGGTCCTGGGAGGAGCGGATGATACAGGATGCTTGGGGTGCACCGGAGTCATGGGGCCTACAGGGGTGCACTGGGGACACTGGATGCCACATGATGCTCTGGGGTGCAATGGAGTCATAGGGTGCACAGGGGTCACTGTATGACATAGGATACTCTGCAGTCACAGGGTGCACCGGGGTCACCAGATGACAAAGGTGCATTGGAGTCATGGGGCGCATGGGGAGGGCACTGGGCTCACCGCATAACACAGGATGACCTGTGGTGCACTGGAGTCAGTAGATGCCACAGGATACTTGGTATGCACTGGAGTCATGAGGTGCTCAGTGGCATGAGCCAAGCACCACTGCACAATTTATGATGGCGCCAATCAGTAGAGCTGTCTTCTGATTGGCTGCAGCAATGAATAGGAGGACAGCCCCCTGATCGCCGGCACTCCAGGTGAAGCCCAGGCACCAGAGAGGAAATCTGGCACCGGATCCTGGGAGGGGTAAGAGTGACAGACAAAATTCATGTGGCCATCACTAAGGTGCATGTAGACATGAAGTAGCTACAAAGAAGCTGCGGGAGATTAGCAGAACTGAGATTTAGCAAAGGATGGAAAGGAAATAGTTTATAACACACAGGGGTTGATTTACTAAAGCCAAAGATACTGTGCACTTTGCAAGTGCAGTTGCTCCAGAGCTTAATAAATGGGCAGGGCCGTCTTTAAGGCAGGGCAAAAGGGGCTGCTGCCCCAGGCCCAGTCATTGTTGTGGGGCCCAAAGCAGATGCCCCTTCAGCCTACACTGCCTGAAAATAGTTGACAAGTGGATTCAGAAGGGCCCAAAAAAATGTTTGCCCAGGGTCCAATCAATATTAACCACTTGCCGACCGCTGCCCGCTGATATACGTCGGCATAATGGCAGCGGTGGGCAAATGGGTGTACCTGTACGTCCCCTTTAAGAGGCGGGGATAGCAGGCGCGCGCACCACGTACATCGTGACCGTGCCCGCAGGACCGGCGGACTCGATGTCCACCGGTCTCCCGGTGATCGTGTCACGGAGCTGCAGAACAGGGAGATGTAAGCAAGGCATTTCCCCGTTCTGCCTAGTAACATGACAGAGATCTACTGCTCCTTGTCATCGGCAGTGGCGTCTCCAGCTTTCATATTTAGGGGGGGCACATGGGGGGACAGGGACAAAAGTAGGGGGGCAACTATAAAATGCATATATATATCTATATCTATATAGATATATAAATATATACTGGGGCCCTTTACTACGATCCCACAACGGGCCCTTTCACATGTTCTGCAGTGAGCTCCCTTCCTACTGTATTGGGGCCCCCCAGGGTGGCAGAAAACAAGAGATATATGTCACCAGCATACCAAGAAAATATAAGGGTCCAAAGCAGTGGGAGAACTATCAGGGTTGCAAAAGTTGTCTTGCCTCCGGGCCCTGGTGTTCTGCCATTGTGGGGTTCCCCAGCCTCCTCTTGCTGTCCTGCCCCTGCTATTGACAGCGCTGGTCTGGCATCTCTTGGAATTTACCGGCTGGTTCTCCTGTCCTAAGGACGGGAGAAATCAGTCTGTTTTTTCAGTAACTGAGAGTCCTGGTGGAGTCCTTCCAGCAACTCGCTCTTCTCCCTGCCAATGAGGATGCAGGGGAAGGAGCAGATCGGGCGGCCGTGGTTGTGTGAGCGCTCGCATTATGCAGTATCAGCGAGCAGAGAGAGGGGGGAGGAATCACCCGCAGGAGCTGACTGGGGACGTTCTCCCTCTTAGACATTGATTTTTTTGTAAAAAAAAAAAAAAAAAATTTTATTCGGGGGGGGGGGGGGGGGGGGGGCACATGGTGGGGCACAGCATAATGTTAGGGGGGGTCAGGGCCCCCTCTGGCCCCCCCCTAGGGACACCATTGGTCATCGGGAGCAGTGATCACTATCATGTGACTGGAAGCCCGCCCCCCCAGTTAGAATCACTCCCTAGGACACACTTAACCCCTTGATCGCCCCCTAGTGGTTAACCCCTTCCCTGCCAGTGTCATTTACACAGTAATCAGTACATTGTTATAGCACTGATTGCTGTATAAATGACAATGGTCCCAAAATAGTGTTAAAAGTGTCCGATGTGTCCACCATAATGTCGCTTATTGCTATTCTTTTTTTACCAAAAATATGTAGAAGAATACATATCGGCCTAAACTGAGGAAAACAATTTTTTATATATATTTTTGGGGGATATTTATTATAGCAAAAAGTAAAAAATATTGCATTTTTATCAAAATTGTCGCTATTTTTTGTTTAAAGCGGAAAAAAAACAAAAACGCAGAGGTGATCAAATACCACCAAAAGAAAGCTCTGTTTGTGAGAAAAAAAGTACGTCAATTTTGTTTGGGTGCAACACCACACAACCGCGCAATTGTCAGTTAAAACGACGCAGTGCCGAATCGCAAAAAGTGCTCTGGTCAGGAGGGGGGTAAAATCTTCCAGGGCTGAAGCAGTTAAAGACGGCCTGTAAGTGAGGTAAAGCTCCACTTTGCAAAGAATACGCAATCATGTGCAAGAAAAAAAAAAGAAGTTTTGCTTGCACACGATTAGATGATGGAAGTCAGCAGAGCTTCCCCTCACTTACTAAGCTTTGGAGCAACTGCCCGTTACAAAGTGCACAGTCTATTTGCCTTTAGTAAATCCACCCCATTGTCTTCTAGTGAAGCAAATGCTATTCAGTCCGGGTTCCCAAACTACGATAAGACTTCTGAAGAAGGTAGTGCATCCAGTGCTGTGATCTGGAAGGATGCGCCTCCTTCGCTCAGGGAAGACATTCATCTGGCCTTCCGATCACAGGAAGGAGGAGACGGTAAAAGTTTCATATTTCCCAGGAACTGTTTACAGATGGGATATAAATAAGAGATGTTCTTTGTCTTGCCGTCCAATGAAGAAACATTCCGCTGAGCGCAACCCGTCTATACAGATCCTCTGCTGACACGGCGGTAATAATACACCGGGATGGACAGCCATGGACGCCTTCCAGAAGCAATACGCTGTGAAGAGGTCCTGCATGGCTCCAGAACGTCTTTGTTTTAACCATGATGTTAATGCTGAAAAAAGCTTTGGACCCGTTTTGGAGATCCTGTCGTGCTGGTGACATCCTTCTCGAATAGCAAGAAGAGGATGCCAAGGCAGTCACCAAAGTGGTAAACCACCCAAGGATGACTGTTTCAAAAGGAAGCCCCCCTAAAAAGTTAGACCTTACTGATAAGACTAGGTAGAACAGCCCACCACCCCACCCTCACCCCACAGTGTCAATGACCCATTGAGACTCAAGGCCACCATCCTGTCTCCACCCACCAGACCAGCCAACCAATTGCGGTGGCATAAACTGGTGTCCTCCATCCTGTTGCGTCAGTGATGCCTGTGACCTATGGTATTTTTACGATTTTGCCAGTTTTTCATCATATTTATGGTCACATTATACAAGAATTGCCGATGCCTTTCTCCTGAAGAAGCCTACACCGTCCACGAAATTTGTCAACACCACTTTTCTCATATTCTAGAATTGTCTATAGACAGTTGAAGTTGTATTATCTGTGGATATGCCTCAGAGTGTCAATGACCCAATGGGGCTCAAGGCCACCACCCTGTCTCCACTCAGCAGACCAGCCAACCAATTGCGGGGGCAGAAACTGGTGTCCTCCATCCTGGAACACATCTGTTACTTATTCTATATTTACTACGTTGCCAGTTATTCATCATACAGTAGATATGATAACATTATACAGGAATTGCCGTTACCTTTCTCCTGAAGAAGCCTGCCCCGTCCACGAAACATGTTGAGACCACTTTTATCATATTTTGGAATTGTTTCTATACAGCTGAAGTTGCATTATCTGTGGTTGTCAGGGATTATATATGGTATGTAGATGTTCAGAATATGATGACGGCTGTCTGTACACGTTTCAGAGATAACAATGTCACTAAAGGTTTCTATCTTCTACATTGATACAATGTGTTATTTATGAATATCTATAGATAGTATGAGGAAGTATTCAGCCCTGGAACGTCACCCACACCCTCCTATAATAACACTCATTGTATGTGTTCCTCCTTATATAATACACGGGCGGTTCTAGTAGAAGGTCGGAGCAGGTGGCACACGCTATGCTCAGACTCGTCTTTCCAGCTGCGCGCCTGCACTGTCAGTACTCCATCATTAACTACAATTCTGGGGTTCTCCGGATTGTTCAAGAACAGGGAGCTCTGACACCCCCAACATGGGATCATCGCCCCAAACCCTCCACCTACAATAGGCTGGTCATGGCTGGGGGGGTCAATAACACAATAAGAAATCCTTATTTTACTAACAAAAATTGAGCGTGTGCTGCGTACAACTTTAACAAGGCATTCTGGGTCTTCTATAGAGAAACCCCAGCACTAGCCATCGCCTTAACTGAATATCTATTTGAAGCAGAGCAGGGTGGAAGGGGCTGGGCTATGTCTTTCCTTTGATTCCTTTCAGCTGGATGTGTAACTGAGCTCCAGATATTAAAAAAAAAGGACACTCAATGGACCACTCGGTCTTTTCTGAAATCACTCTTCTATGTTTCTAATGGGGAGAAAGGAGAAAGCCCAGCACTAGCCAATGACTTAACTAAATTTTAACCAAATTTCTATAGAAGTAGAGCAGGGTGGAAAGGGCTGTGTCTCTCCTTTGACTCCTTTCAGCTGTGCGTGTAATTGAGCTCCAGATATTACTCAGGCAAAAGGACCACTTTTTCTGATATCACTGTTTCTAATGGGGAGAAGAAGACATTCCAGGAGAAAGCCCAGCACTTGTCAATGCTTTATCTAAACCTTAACCAAATCTCTATAGAAGCAGAGCAGGGTGGAAGGGGCTGTGTCTCTCTTTTCACTCCTTTAAGAAGTGTATATAATTGAGCTCCAGATATAAAAAAAAAGGAGGACACTCAATGGACCACTCAGTCTTTTCTGAAATCACTCTTCTATGTTTCTAATGGGGAGAAAGGAGAAAGCCCAGCACTAGCCAATGCTTTCAGCTGTGTATGTAATTGTGCTCCAGATATAAAAAAAAAAAAAAGGAGACTCAGTGGACCACTCTGTCTTTTTCTGACATTCGTCTACGTTTCTAACGGGGAGGAGAAGACATTCCAGGAGAAAGCCTAGCACTAGCAAATGCTTTATATAAATCTTAACCAAATCTCGATAGAAGGGCTGTGTCTCTACATTGACTCCATTCAGCTGTGCGTGTAACTGAGCTCCAGATATTACTCAGACAAAAGGGAAAAAAAAAAAAGGAGGAGACTCAATGGACCACTCGGTCATTTTCTGATATTGCTCTTCTATGAAGAAGACATTCCAGGAGAAAGCCCAGCACTAGCCAATGCCTTAACTAAATCTTAACCGAATTTCTATAGAAGTAGAGCAGGGTGGAAAGGGCTGTGTCTCTCCTTTGACTCCTTTCAGCTGTGCGTGTAATTGAACTCTAGATATTACTCAGACAGAAGGACCACTCAGTCTTTTTCTGATATCACTTTGCTTCTAATGGGGAGAAGAAGACATTCCAGGAGAAAGCCCAGCACTAGTCAATGCTTTATCTAAATCTTAACCAAATCTCTATAGAAGCAGAGCAGGGTGGAAGGGGCTGTGTCTCTCCTTTCACTCCTTTCAGCTGTGTATGTAATTGAGCTCCAGATATTAAAAACAAAAAGGAGACTCAATGGACCACTCTGTTTCTTCTGACATCACTCGTATATGTTTCTAATGGGGATGAGAAGACATTCTAGGAGAAAGCCCAACACTAGCAAATGCTTCATAGAAATCTTAACCAAATCTCGATAGAAGCAGAGCAGGGTAGAAGGGCTGTGTCTCTCCTCTGACTCCATTCAGCTGTGCGTGTAACTGAGCTCCAGATATTACTCAGACAAAAGGGGAAAAAAAGGAGGAGACTCAATGGACCACTTGGTCTTTTTCTGATATTGCTCTTCTATGAAGAAGACATTCCAGGAGAAAGCCCAGCACTAGCCAATGCCTTAATCGAATCTCTATAGAAGCAGAGCAGGGTGAAAGGGTGTGTGTCCCCCCTTCATTCAGCTGTGTGTGTACTTTGAGTTCCAGCTTTTAAATAGTTACATAGTAGGTGAGGTTGAAAAAAGACACAAGTCCAACCTATGTGTGTGATTATGTGTCAGTGTTACATTGTATATCCCTGTATGTTGTGGTCATTCAGGTGCTTATCTACATCTCTTTAAACAACAAGAATAAGAGTAGTGGGGATACCCTAAAGTGGATGGGAACGCCCTTATATGGGTGCAATTACCCCAAGATGGGTGGGAACACTATTGCCCTGTACACACGGTCGGACATTCCGACAACAAAATCCTAGGATTTTTTCCGACGGATGTTGGCTCAAACTTGTCTTGCATACACACGGTCACACAAAGTTGTCGGAAAATCCGATCGTTCTGAACGCGGTGACGTAAAACACGTACGTCGGGACTATAAACGGGGCAGTAGCCAATAGCTTTCATCTCTTTATTTATTCTGAGCATGCGTGGCACTTTGTCCGTCGGATTTGTGTACACACGATCGGAATTTCCGACAACGGATTTTGTTGTCGGAAAATTTTATCTCCTGCTCTCCAACTTTGTGTGTCGGAAAATCCGATGGAAAATGTCCGATGGAGCCCACACACGGTCGGAATTTCCGACAACACGCTCCGATCGGACATTTTCCATCGGAAAATCTGACCGTGTGTACGGGGCATATGAGGGAGTCAGGAGATATGACCGCCGTTTCAAAAGGCCCATTCACACCACTGCGCTGCCATAACACACACACCGCTAACGTGCATTGCCGAAAATGTTGCACGTGTGATTTTTTGGTTCGCTGTGGTACTTTGGGAAGCCCAAACATAACGTGGTGCAGTGCACATTAACACATGAACCAAGGCGGGTTGATACAGGAGCATTTAATGCAGCGCAGTAGACTGGGCTGGTGTGAATGGGCCTTAAGAGATGCTGAAGGGCTCCGAAAATTCACTTCACTGTGAATTACGGTTACTTCTCCGCAAGTCTCCGCCCACTGCGGGGCCACTTAACAAATATTACTTGTCCAGGAGGCTGCATTATGTGGAATAGTTTCCAGGCTGGAGGACGTCGAGTCTGATCTTGTTGAAGGATTCAGGACAAAGCTTTAACATTTCTGCCCCGTGGCGTCCATGCAGAGTGTGCGTCCTTCTGTACACTACTGAGATATATGATGACTATAGGGCATTGCAAATCCAACCCCCTCCCCCATCCTCTGCAACACTCTATACCAGCCAATGTTCATTATCCTCCCATATAATGTACACTATATATGAATCAGTGGGACCCTGTGCTGAGTTCCCGGGTCTGTACACCCGCTGTGCCCATTATGAGGGGTTCCCACCATCCCTGTGCTGAGTTCCCGGGTCTGTACACCCGCTGTGCCCATTATGAGGGGTTCCCACCATCCCTGTGCTGAGTTCCCAGGTCTGTCCACCTGCTGTGCCCATTATGAGGAGCTCCCACCATCCCTGTGCTGAGTTCCCAGGTCTGTCCACCTGCTGTGCCCATTATGAGGGGTTCTCACCATCCCTGTGCTGAGTTCCCGGGTCTGTACACCTGCTGTGCCCATTATGAGGGGTTCCCACCATCCCTGTGCTGAGTTCCCAGGTCTGTCCACCTGCTGTGCCCATTATGAGGAGCTCCCACCATCCCTGTGCTGAGTTCCCAGGTCTGTCCACCTGCTGTGCCCATTATGAGGGGTTCTCACCATCCCTGTGCTGAGTTCCCAGGTCTGTCCACCTGCTGTGCCCATTATGAGGGGTTCCCACCATCCCTGTGCTGAGTTCCCAGGTCTGTCCACCTGCTGTGCCCATTATGAGGAGCTCCCACCATCCCTGTGCTGAGTTCCCAGGTCTGTCCACCTGCTGTGCCCATTATGAGGGGTTCCCACCATCCCTGTGTTGAGTTCCCGGGTCTGTAGACCTTCTGTGCCCATTATGAGGGGTTCTCACCATCCCTGTGCTGAGTTCCCGGGTCTGTACACCTGCTGTGCCCATTATGAGGGGTTCCCACCATCCCTGTGCTGAGTTCCCAGGTCTGTCCACCTGCTGTGCCCATTATGAGGGGTTCTCACCATCCCTGTGCTGAGTTCCTGGGTCGAGGGGTAGGTATTTGTAGTTTGGTCCCAGGGTGACCACACTGCTCTTTCATTAATACAGTGCTCTCTGCCTTAGCTGCACTTCTATCAGTTATATTGTTTTGAGGGCTACAGAACCCCATCCATCTATGGTGTGGAGAAGAGGAGAAGGGGGGGCTTGTAGTTCTGTTGCAGGGTAACAACATTTCCCCCTCATAGACACAGTGCTCCCTGCCTGAGCTGCGCTCCTATTACTTACACTATTCTGAGGACTGTAGAACCCTATCCGTCTGTGTTATGAAGAAGAGGCGAGGGGTAAGGCTATATTGTTACAGTTATATTGTTCTGAGGATTACAGAACCCCTTCCTTCTATGTTATGGGAAGGAACAAAGTGGGAGGTGTTCTGTAGTCCTATCCCAGGGTTACATTGTTCTGAGGATCACAGGACCTGGTCTCTCTGTGTAATAGGAAGATGGGAGGTGTTGTTTTATCCTATCTTCCTTCTGGTGTCCCCTAATACAGTACGGTGAGGGTTGAGTGGCAGGATCAGGAATAAAGGACATCCCGGGTCAGATCCCATTATTGGATACATTGTAACTTCTCTCCATTATTGGATACATTGTATCTTCTCCCCATTATTGGATACATTGTAACTTCTCTCCATTATTGGATACATTGTATCTTCTCCCCATTATTGGATACATTGTATCTTCTCCCCATTATTGGATACATTGTATCTTCTCCCCGTTATCGGATACATAGTTACATAGTTACATAGTAGGTGAGGTTGAAACAAGACACAAGTCCATCAAGTCCAACCTATGTGTGTGATTATATGTCAGTATTACATTATATATCCCTGTATGTTCATCCAGGTGCTTATCTAATAGTTTTTGAAACTATTGATGCCCCCCGCTGAGACCACCGCCTGTGGAAGGGAATTCCACATCCTTGCCGCTCTTACAGTAAAGAACCCTCTACGTAGTTTAAGGTTAAACCTCTTTTCTTCTAATTTTAATGAGTGGCCACGTGTCTTGTTAAACTCTCTTCCGCAAAAAAGTTTTATTTCTATTGTGGGGTCACCAGTCCGGTATTTGTAAATTGAAATCATATCCCCTCTCAAGCGTCTCTTCTCCAGAGAGAATAAGTTCAGTGCTCGCAACCTTTCCTCATAACTAAGATCATCCAGACCCTTTATTAGCTTTGTTGCCCTTCTTTGTACTCGCTCCATTTCCAGTACGTCCCTCCTGAGGACTGGTGCCCAGAACTGGACAGCATACTCCAGGTGCGGCCGGACCAGAGTCTTGTAGAGCGGGAGAATTATCGTTTTATCTCTGGAGTTGATCCCCTTTTTAATGCCAATATTCTGTTTGCTTTATTAGCAGCAGCTTGGCACTGCATGTCATCGCTGAGCCTATCATCTACTAGGACCCCCAGGTCCTTTTCCATCCTAGATTCCCCCAGAGGTTCTCCCCCCAGTGTATAGATTGCATTCATATTTTTTCCACACAAATGCATTATTTTACATTTTTCTACATTGAACCTCATTTGCCATGTAGTCGCCCACCCCATTAATTTGTTCAGATCTTTTTGCAAGGTTTCCACATCCTGCGGAGAAGTTATTGCCCTGCTTAGCTTAGTATCGTCTGCAAATACAGAGATGGAACTGTTTATCCCATCCTCCAGGTCGTTTATAAACAAATTAAATAGGATTGGTCCCAGCACAGAACCCTGGGGAACCCCACTACCCACCCCTGACCATTCTGAGTACTCCCCATTTATCACCACCCTCTGAACTCACCCTTGTAGCCAGTTTTCAATCCATGTACTCACCCTATGGTCCATGCCAACTGACCTTATTTTGTACAGTAAACGTTTATGGGGAACTGTGTCAAATGCTTTTGCAAAATCCAGATACACCACGTCTACAGGCCTTCCTTTATCTAGATGGCAACTCACCTCCTCATAGAAGGTTAGTAGATTGGTTTGGCAAGAAAGATTCTTCATGAATCCATGCTGATTACTGCTAATGATACCGTTCTTATTACTAAAATCTTGTATATAGTCCCTTATCAGCCCCTCCAAGAGTTTACATACTATTGATGTTAGGCTAACTGGTCTGTAATTCCCAAGGATGTATTTTGGGCCCTTTTTAAATATTGGTGCTACATTGGCTTTTCTCCAATCAGCTGGTACCATTCCAGTCAGTAGACTGTCTGTAAAAATAGGAACAACGGTCTGGAAATTACTTGACTGAGTTCCCTAAGTACCCTCGGGTGAAAGCCATCCTGTCCCAGTGACTTATTAATGTTAAGTATCCCAAGTCTAATTTTAATTCCATCCTCTGTTAACCATGGAGGTGCTTCCTGTGATGTGTCATGAGGATAAACACTGCAGTTTTGGTTACTGAAGCCCCTCGATTCACTCATGATGACTGAGGAGAAGAATAAATTCAATACCTTCGCCATCTCCCCCCATCCTTTGTAACCAGATGTCCTTCCTCATTCTTTATGGGGCCAATATGGTCTGTCCTCCCTTTTTTACTATTTACATACTTAGGGATTTCTTGGAATCTTTTTGCTCTCCTGCACTATGTGTCTTTCGTGGTTTTCTCCCCGTTAATGGATACATTGTATCTTCTCCCCGTTATCGGATACATTGTATCTTCTCCCCGTTATCGGATACATTGTATCTTCTCCCCGTTATCTACATCGTATCCCGTTATCAGATACATTGTATCTTCTCCCCATTATTGGATACATTGTTTCTTCTCCCCATTATTGGATACATTGTATCTTCTCCCCATTATTGGATACATGGTATCTTCTCCCTGTTATCGGATACATTGTATCTTCTCCCCGTTATCGGATACATTGTATCTTCACCCCATTATTGGATACATGGTATCTTCTCCCCATTATTGGATACATTGTATCTTCTCCCCGTTATTGGATACATTGTATCTTCTCCCCGTTATCGGATACATGGTATCTTCTCCCTGTTATCGGATACATTGTATCTTCTCCCCGTTATCGGATACATTGTATCTTCACCCCATTATTGGATACATGGTATCTTCTCCCCATTATTGGATACATTGTATCTTCTCCCCGTTATTGGATACATTGTATCTTCTCCCCGTTATCGGATACATGGTATCTTCTCCCTGTTATCGGATACATTGTATCTTCTCCCCGTTATCGGATACATTGTATCTTCACCCCATTATTGGATACATGGTATCTTCTCCCCATTATTGGATACATTGTATCTTCGCCCCGTTATCAGATACATTGTATCTTCTCCCCGTTATTGGATACATTGTATCTTCTCCCCGTTATCAGATACATTGTATCTTCTCCCCGTTATTGGATACATTGTATCTTCTCCCCGTTATTGGATACATTGTATCTTCTCCCCGTTATTGGATACATTGTATCTTCTCCCCGTTATCGGATACATTGTATCTTCTCCCCGTTATCGGATACATTGTATCTTCTCACCGTTATCGGATACATTGTATCTTCTCCCCGTTATCGGATACATTGTATCTTCTCACCGTTATCGGATACATCGTATCTTCTCACCGTTATCGGATACATTGTATCTTCTCCCCGTTATCGGATACATTGTATCTTCTCACCGTTATCGGATACATTGTATCTTCTCACCGTTATCGGATACATTGTATCTTCTCCCCGTTATCGGATACATTGTATCTTCTCCCCGTTATTGGATACATTGTATCTTCTCACCGTTATCGGATACATTGTATCTTCTCACCGTTATCGGATACATTGTATCTTCTCACCGTTATCGGATACATTGTATCTTCTCACCGTTATCGGATACATTGTATCTTCTCCCCGTTATTGGATACATGGTATCTTCTCCCCGTTATCGGATACATTGTATCTTCTCCCCATTATTGGATACATTGTATCTTCTCCTCGTTATTGGATACATTGTATCTTCTCCCCGTTATTGGATACATTGTATCTTCTCCCCGTTATTGGATACATTGTATCTTCTCCCCATTATTGGATACATTGTATCTTCTCCCCATTATTGGATACATTGTATCTTCTCCCCGTTATTGGATACATTGTATCTTCTCCCCTTTATCGGATACATTGTATCTTCTCCCCGTTATCGGATACATTGTATCTTCTCCCCGTTATCGGATACATTGTATCTTCTCCCCGTGATCGGATACATTGTATCTTCTCCCCATTATTGGATACATTGTATCTTCTCCCCGTTATCGGATACATCGTATCTTCTCCTTGTTATCGGATACATTGTATCTTCTCCCCATTATTGGATACATTGTATCTTCTCCCCGTTATTGGATACATTGTATCTTCTCCCCTTTATCGGATACATTGTATCTTCTCCCCGTTATCGGATACATTGTATCTTCTCCCCGTTATCGGATACATTGTATCTTCTCCCCATTATTGGATACATTGTATCTTCTCCCCGTTATCGGATACATCGTATCTTCTCCTTGTTATTGGATACATTGTATCTTCTCCCCATTATTGGATACATTGTATCTTCTCCCCGTTATTGGATACATTGTATCTTCTCCCCGTTATCGGATACATTGTATCTTCTCCCCGTTATCGGATACATTGTATCTTCTCCCCGTTATCGGATACATTGTATCTTCTCCCCATTATTGGATACATTGTATCTTCTCCCCGTTATCGGATACATCGTATCTTCTCCTTGTTATCGGATACATTGTATCTTCTCCCCGTTATCGGATACATTGTATCTTCTCCCCGTTATCGGATACATCGTATCTTCTCCTTGTTATCGGATACATTGTATCTTCTCCCCGTTATCGGATACATTGTATCTTCTCCCCGTTATCGGATACATTGTATCTTCTCCCCATTATTGGATACATTGTATTTTCTCTCTGCTACAATCCTATAGATGGATACAAGCCGGCAATGAACTCATTTAACCCCTCGCTGGCTTCCCTCCCCCCCACACCAGCCGCAGATCACAACACACACAGCGTGAAAGTTGCCAAATTACCTTGTTCGGTGTCCCGGAGCTCCGGGGGGAAGAGAAGTTGGCACGGCAGAGGATCCTGGTGTTCCCGCAGACACAGCCTCAGGCAGGGGATGGCAGACACACACTTGGCAGCTCTGAGTATCCAGGGATATCAGGGAGATAGGGAGACACATCTGCTCCCAGCGCCAGTCCTGTTCACCACTGTCCTGTCACCGGCTGAGCGCTGCGGGGCAGAGTGGGTCCCATGGGTGCCTCCTGTGGAGAGGGAACACACTGACCAATGACATCCAACTACGTTACTGACCTCCGGAGGGGACGATCACTGGGATGGCCATCAGGAAGAGTTCACGTCTCTGTGATGCCCCTTCCAGATGGGGGATGGTACCAGGGAGGGGGAGGGAGGGGGTGCCCGCTCTGCCAGTCACAGTGTATTCACATTACAGATCCCAGAGATGTCCACTCTTTAGATGAGTTCTCCTTGTGGTCAGGGTGGTAAGCTCTTCTTGTGGTCAGGGTGGTGAGTTCTCCTTGTGGTCAAGGTGGTAAGCTCTTCTTGTGGCCAGGGTGGTAAGTTCTCCTTGTGGTCAGGGTGGTAAGCTATTCTTGTGGTCAGGGTGGTGAGTTCTTCTTGTGGTCAGGGCGGTGAGTTCTCCTTGTGGTCAGGTCTGCTCTACAGGGCATGGGGGACCAGTTCTGGAGCAGGGATAGGACACTTGGCTGGTAGTGCCCCTTATGATGCTCAGCTTGGCACTCTCTGTATGAAATCACCCAGTGAGGGTCAGAGAAGAGCCCAAAGTTACTGCACGGGGGAACCTTGTGCTGATCTGGGTGTCTGCTGCCCAGACTGGCTCCTGGCACTCAGGTTCTCCTGTATGAGTAGAGCCTAGGGTTATTGCATGGTGCCCAGTATAATGCCCAGGCTGTAATGGTACCCTATGTGTCCTCAGACAGGTACCCTGTATGATGCCCACACAGTAGTGGTATCCTCTGAGTCCTCAGACAGGTGCCCGTATCATGCCCAGGCTGTTATTGTAGCCTCTGTGTCCTTAGATAGGTGCCCAGTATGATACCCAGGCTATACTGGTATCCTCTGTGTCCTTAGATAGGTGTCCCATATGATGCCCCAGTTGGCTTTTGGCACCCTCTCCAGGTTCTCCTCTATGAGAAGAGTCCAGGGTTATTGCATAGGGAACCTTACACAGAGCATGGCTCAGTCCTGGGTACAGGGTGCCCAGCATAATGCCCAGGCTGTACTGGTATCCTCAGATAAGTGCCCAGTATAATGCCCAGGGTGTTCTCATATCTTCTGTGTCCTTAGATAGGTGCCTAGTATGATGCCCAAGGTGTCTCCTGGCGCTCTCTTCAGGTTCTCCTCTAGGAGAAAAATCCAGGGTTATTGCATAGGAACCCTTACACAGAGCTTGACTCAGTCCTGGGTATAGGATGCCCAGTATAATGCCCAGGCTGTACTGGTATCCTCACACGGGTGCCCAGTTTAATGCCCAGGCTGTACTGGTATCCTCAGGTAGGTGCCCAGTATGATGCCCGGGCTGTACTGGTATCCTCAGGTAGGTGCCCAGTATGATGCCCAGGCTGTACTGGTATCCTCAGGTAGGTTCCCAGTTTGATGCCCAGGCTGTACTGGTATCCTCAGGTGGGTGCCCAGTATGATGCCCAGGCTGTACTGGTATCCTCAGGTGGGTGCCCAGTATGATGCCCAGGCTGTACTGGTATCCTCAGGTAGGTGCCCAGTTTGATGCCCAGGCTGTACTGGTATCCTCAGGTAGGTGCCCAGTATGATGCCCAGGCTGTACTGGTATCCTCATGTAGGTAGGTGCCCAGTATGATGTCCAGGCTGTACTGGTATCCTCAGGTAGGTGCCTGGTATGATGCCCAGGCTGTACTGGTATCCTCAGGTAGGTGCCCAGTAATGATGCCCGGGCTGTACTGGTATCCTCAGGTAGGTGCCCAGTAATGATGCCCGGGCTGTACTGGTATCCTCAGGTAGGTGCCCGGTATGATGCCCAGGCTGTACTGGTATCCTCAGGTAGGTGCCCAGTAATGATGCCCAGGCTGTACTGGTATCCTCAGGTAGGTGTCCAGTATAATGTCCAGGTCGGCTCCTGGCACTGTCCTCAGGTTCTCCTGTATGGGAAGAGGTCAGGGTTATTGCAGGGTGCCCGGTTTGGTGCCCAGGGTGAGTGTCCGGTACCTCCTGTATATCAGTGTGCCCCGGGGTCACTCCATCCTTCCTCCGCTCACTGCCCACTCCGATCCCCGCCCAACTCCCCCTACAGGCTGCTCGGACACACAACACACAGCGAGCCCCGGAGATCACCAACTTCCCAACTCCGACCGGAGCGCCGCCCGATCCCTCCTCCCCCCATCCATGATCACCTTCATTGGCCTCCGAGCAACTGCGATCCTCCAGACGGCTGACTGTGCCAGAGGGAGCGCTGCTGCCCCCCGCCGGACACTCCGCAAAATGCAGCCTAGTCTTCTCATTATTATTATTATTACTATTATTATTATTATTATTACTATTATTATTATTACTATTATTATTATTATTATTATTATTATTATTATTATTATTATTCTCCGTCTACTACAGCGGATATATCATTATGATTTACAATTTTTGTTTTTATCCATGTACTATTACCGTAATATTATTATCTATTAATACTGCATTTTTCCTTTTATTTTTTTTCTTTAGTATTATACTATTACTGCTATATAATATTAATAACAATTATTATTATTATTATCCACAATTACTGCTATATTGTTTTTGTTTTTATTATCATTATCATCATCACTATTCTTCATCTACTACAATGGCTATATCATTATTATTTATTAATTATTAATAATTAATTATTTTTATCCATTACTGCATTACTATTATTATTATTATTATCCATCTATTAATACTGCATTTTCTTCTTCTTTGTATTATATTATTGAGAAGTAGCAGCAGTATTTACCTATTATTACAACTATATAGTATAAATAATAATTATTATTATTATTATCCCCCATCTGCTATTATTACTATATTATTATTATTATTATTATTATTATTATTATTATTATTATTATTATTATTATCATCAGTTTACTATCGCTGCTATGTTATTATTTTCTTCATTATCAATATTATCTGGTTATATTTTTATTATTATTACTATTCTCTGTCTACTACAACGACTATATTATTATTATTTATAATTATTGTTAGCCTTCTACTATTACTGTAATATTATTAATATTTATAGTTATTATTATTTATATCATTCATCTCTTTTTTTCTTCTTCTTTGTGTTCCTAATAGTAGTAATAACATTATTTACCCACTATTACTGCTAAATAATAATAATAATTATTATAATTACTATTATTAATATTTTTATCTTTGTACTACTACAGCTCTAAAATTATTAATATCCAAATACTATTTCTTGCTAAATTATTATTATTATTAATATTATTATTATTATTTATTATCATTAATGTGGTTATTTTTGATATATATATATGTATTACAATTTGTAATTGGGAAGAAAACGAATAAAGATTATATATTTAAAAAAATATTATTATTCATTTAGTAGTAGTAATAACAATATTTATCTACTATTACTGCTAAATACTAATTATAATTATTATTATTATAATTACTATTATCATTATTTTTATTTTTATCTTTGTACTACTACAGCATTAAAATTATTTTTATCCTAATACTATTTCTGCTAAATTATTATTATTATAATTATTAATTTTAATAGTAGTAGTAGTAGTAACAGTATTTACCTACTAATACTGCTATATAATAATAATAATTATTCTTCTTATTATTTTCTTTCTACTACTTCAGCTTTAATATAATTATTTGCTTGTACTATTACCGCTAAATTATTAGTAGTAGTACAAGTAGTAGTAATATTAGTATTTAACTATTATTACTGCTAAAATAATAATAATAATTATTAATATTATAATTACTATTATTATTATTTTTATCTTTGTTCTACTACAGCTCTAAAATCATTATTATCCTTCTTCCACATGTTTGCTGTGTCCCCCACATGGCTTCTCGCAAACTACAAACAGGACTTCTTATGACTTTCTTTCAACAATGTCTTTCTTCTTGTCACTCTTCCATAAAGGTCAGATTTGTGGAGAGCACGACTAATGCCCCGTACACACGGTCGGACTTTCCGATGGAAAATTTTCGATGAGAGCTAGTTGTCGGAAATTCCGACCGTGTGTAGGCTCCATCAGACATTTTCCATCGGAATTTCTGTCACAGAAAATTGGATCTCAAATTTTCCGACAACAAAATCAGTTGTCGTAAATTCTGATCGTGTGTGCACAATTGCGACGCACAAAGTTCCATGCATGCTCAGAATCAAGCAGAAGGAGCTGCACTGGCTATTGAACTTCATTTTTCTCGGCTCGTCGTACGTGTTGTACGTCACCGCGTTCTGGACGTTTGGAATTTCCGGCAAGATTTGTGTGACCGTGTGTATGCAAGACAAGTTCCAACAACAAGCCAACATCCGTCGGAAAAAGTCCATGGATTCTGTTGTCAGAATGTCCGATCGTGTATACGGGGCAATATAGTTGTCCTGTGGACAGATTCTCCCACCTGAGCTGTGGATTTCTGCAGCTCCTCCAGAGTTACCATGGACCTCTTGGCTCTTCTCTGATGAATGTTCTCCTTGCCCGGCCGGTCAGTTTAGATGGACGGCCATGTCTTGGTAGGTTTGTAGTTGTGCCATACTCCTTTCCATTTTCGGATGATGGATTGAACAGAGCTCTGTGAGATGTTCAAAGCTTGGGAGATTTTTTTTATAACCTAACCCTGCTATATTCTTCTCTACAACTTTATCCCTGACCTGTCTGGTGTGTTCCTTGTGGTGTTTACTAATTAGGTGAATTCTGAAGGTAATTGGTTCCACTAGATTTTAGTTAGGGGTATCAGAGTAAAAGGGGGCTGAATACAAATCCCCCCACACTTTTCACACATTTATTTGTAAAAAAATTTGAAAATCATTTCATTTTCTTTCCGCTTCACAATTATGAGCCACTTTGTGTTGGTCTATCACATAAAATTCCAATAAAATATAACATAAAATATAAGATTTATATTTTTGGTTGTAACATGACAAAATCTGTGCCCCGTGTGGCAGCCATGTTTATCTGCATGGGGATAGACATGTGTTCCATGCATCCCCGTGTGGGCAGTCTCATTGATGTCAATTGGGACGCAGTGTTTGCACGGTCACGGCCGCTGCTCCTAATGCGACGTTGGTGCAGGTACGTGTGCACGGGTCTTGGGTTTGGATACATTCCACTACTTCATCTGACTCTCGCGATTGGCTTCATTTCATTTTCTGGGAGAAGAGGATGAAAAGAATTTGGGCCCCTGACATAGCAAGCCATGGATGTGATACATTGGCACTCTTCCATTCTCCAGGAGAAGGAGATGAGGTTAATTAGATGTCATATGTTGGGCCCCCCTGTCCATTGTCCAAAAGAAGGAGAGAAGAAATGGGGCCCCTGGAAGGCCATGGAGGTCATATGTTGGGTCCCCGTCCATTGTCCAAAAGAAGATGAAAAGAATTGGGGCCTCTGACATGACAGGCCATGGATGTCATATATTGGTCCCCTTGCATTGCCCAGGAGAAGACGATGAGATGAATTGGGTCCCCTAACATGGCAGGCCATGGATGTCATACATTGGCCTCTTACAGAAGATTAAAAGAATTGGGACCCCTGACACGGCAGAACCATGGATGTCATACATTGGCCTCTTACAGAAGATTAAAAGAATTGGGACCCCTGACACGGCAGAACCATGGATGTCATACATTGGCCTCTTACAGAAGATGAGAAGAGATGGGGCCCCTGACACAGCAGGACCATGGTTGTCATACACTGGACTCTTACAGAAGATTAAAAGAAGTGGGGCCCCTGACACAGCAGGACCATGGATGTCATACATTGCCCTCCTACAGAAGATGAGTAGAGTTGGGGCCCCTGACACAGCAGGCTATGGATGTCATACTTTGGCCTCTAATGCCCCGTACACACGGTCGGTTTTTCCGATGGAAAATGTCCGATCGGAGCGTGTTGTTGTTGGAAATTCCGACCGTGTGTGGGCTCCATCGGACATTTTCCATCTGATTTTCCGACACACAAAGTTGGAGAGCAGGAGATAACATTTTCCGACAACAAAATCCGGACAAAGTGCCACGCATGCTCAGAATAAATAAAGAGATGAAAGCTATTGGCTACTGCCCTGTTTATAGTCCCGACGTACGTGTTTTACGTCACCGCGTTCATAACGATCAGATTTTCCGACAACTATGTGTGACCATGTGTAGACAAGACAAGTTTGAGCCAACATCCGTCGGAAAAAATCCTAGGATTTTGTTGTCGGAATGTCCGAACAAAGTCCGACCGTGTGTACGCCCTATTACAGAAGTTGAGAATAATTGGGGCCCCTGACACGGCAGGCTATGGATGCCATACATTGGCCTCTTACAGTTGAGTAGAATTGGGGCCCCTGATACGACAGGCCATGGATGTCATACATTGCCCTCCTACAGAAGATAAGTAGAGTTGGGGCCCCTGACACAGCAAGCCATGGATGTCATACTTTGGCCTCTTACAGAAGTTGAGAATAATTGGGGCCCCTGACACGGCAGGCCATGGATGTCATACATTGGCCTCTTACTGAAGATGAGTAGAGTTGGGGCCCCTGACACGGCAGGCCATGGATGTTATACATTGGCCTCTTACAGAAGATGAGTAGAATTGGGGCCCCTGACACGGCAGGCCATGGATGTCATACATTGTCCTCTTACAGATGAGTAGAGTTGGGGCCCCTGACACAGCAAGCCATGGATGTCATACATTGTCCTCTTACAGATGAGTAGAGTTGGGGCCCCTGACACGGCAGGCCATGGATGTCATACATTGGCCTCTTACAGATGAGTAGAGTTGGGGCCCCTGACATGACAGGCCATGGATGTCATACATTGTCCTCTTACAGAAGATGAGAAGAATTGGGGCCCCTGACACAGCAGGCCATGGATGTTATACATTGGCCTCTTACAGATGAGTAGAGTTGGGGCCCCTGACACGGCAGGCCATGGATGTCATACATTGTCCTCTTACAGATGAGTAGAGTTGGGGCCCCTGACATGACAGGCCATGGATGTCATACATTGTCCTCTTACAGAAGATGAGAAGAATTGGGGCCCCTGACACGCAGGCCATGGATGTGACATGACAGCTCCTGCCTCTATAAAAGCCTTTCCATGTTCTTTCTAATTTTAGCCTCTTCCAGCAGATGGACAGTTCGATATCTCGGCACGAGCTGTCACCTCTTCTCAGCGCGGACGGCGGCATCTCAAGGCTGAGCGGAAAAGGGTCCATCTGGGGACAGTAATTAGGAGCGAAGAGCATCTGGTGACAAGCATGGCACTGCCATTGCACGGACACATCGACCTCTGCTGCCCCCTTTCCCCTCCCCCAGCCAAATGGGGTGACATAAAGTCACTGCGCGGGCGAACAGCGATACCGCCACCGGAGCAGATATAAAGCTTCACAAATCTGGGACAAAGATAAAATGAGATGATCTCCAGTAGGATCCCGGAGAATGTGTGTTATAGTTCCGGAAAATGGAAAGCGGAACGTGGAAAAGCCAATTTTAGTCCAGTTATATCTTTATTACATTTCCTCTGAACTCCGACCACAAAAACTTTCATTTCTATTTTCCTCAATAGCAACAAAGGATATAAATCCACTTAGTTTGCACCAAATGCCTTTGTAAACCCAGATAGTACCTTGTAACAGTAACAGTGACATCATCACTATGCTGTACCTAGCCTGTGCAGCAAGAAGAGCTGAGGGAGGGGCCCAGTAGGCTCCACCCACTACAGACAACTACAGGAGGGGCCGGAGACAAGACCAGCCACCCTGCATAAGGATAAAGAGCAGAGCTGTGGGAGGGGCCAGCAGACTCCACCCATTACAGGCTGCCTGCAGAGAACTGCAGGAGGGGCGGAGACAATAGCAGGCACCCTGCATAGGGAGAGAGAGCTGAGCTGAAGGAGGGGCCAGTAGTCTCCACCCATAACAGGCTGCCTGCAGAAATCTACAGGAGGGGGCGGAGACAATAGCAGGCACCCTGCATAGGGAGAGAGAGCTGAGCTGTGGGAGGGGCCAGCAGGCTCCACCCATAACAAGCTTCCTGCAGAAAACTACAGGAGGGGGTGGAGAAAATACCAGGCACCCTGCATAAGGAGAGAGAGCTGAGCTGTGGGAGGGGCCAGCAGGCTCCACCCATTACAGGCTGCCTGCAGAAAACTACAGGAGGGGGCGGAGACAATACCAGGCAGGCACCCTGTAAAAGGAGAGAGAGAGCTGAGCTGTGGAAGGGGCCAGTAGGCTCCACCCACTACAGGCTGCCTGCAGAAAACTACAGGAGGGGGCGGAGACAAGACCAGCCCCCCTGCACAAGGAGAGAGAGCAGCAGTAAGCGGTCTTTATTACAGGAAGTCTCACACTGGATTACTGCACAGATCCTGGAGGAAATACACAAAGCAGCACACCATAGGGGAGATTTTCCCTCACTCCCTGTCCCAGTGACAACCAAAACAAAAATGAGGGAAGCGGTTGTCACTGGAATAGGAGGGCAAAATAAAAACATTTTCTTTTTTATTTGTTTATTTATTTATTTTTTATTATTTGTTTATTTATTTAATTTCTTTTTCTAATTTTATGCATTTATTAGATTTTTTTTTTGGGTCCATATAATAAATACAACATTACACACAAAACAATAAATTCCTGTGTATTGCCTTTTGAATTTTTTCGCAGTCAGGCACTGATGTTGGATGAGAAGGCCTGGCTCGCAGTCTCCGCTCTAATTCATCCCAAAGGTGTTCTATCGGGTTGAGGTCAGGACTCTGTGCAGGCCAGTCAAGTTTCTCCACCCCAAACTCGCTCATCCATGTCTTTATGGACCTTGCTTTGTGCACCGGTGGGCAGTCATGTTGGAACAGGAAGGGGCCATCCCCAAACTGTTCCCACAAAGTTGGGAGCATGAAACTGTCCAAAATGTCTTGGTATGCTGACGCCTTAAGAGTTCCCTTCACTGGAACTAAGGGGCCAACCCCAACCCCTGAAAAACAAACCCCCCCCAAAATGATTTGGACCAGTGCAGGGCCGCCATCAGGGGGGTACAGCCGTTACAACTGTAAGGGGCCCCGGGGCCCGCCCGGGCCAGAAGAAGGCAGGAAGGGTGAAGGGGAGCCCTTCTGTGCATTACAGAAATGATATTGGCCGGTCGATGAAAGTGTGCCAAGTTTGGTGGGTTTTCACCAAGTGGGTCCCCGGGAATCGGAGCTCAAAGTATCTCTTCTAGCCTCTTCTACACTGTGCCTCTCCACTGTGTTCTGTGACTCCCGTCGGAAAATGCATCCGACGAACTGCGCATGTGCAGTCTTACGTCATGCCAGCTGATAGGGGAATTAGCTGGTGTGACGTAGTGGATGCATTATTCGACGGGAGGCACTAATCGACAAGACACCGGCTCTGCTCTCTGTGGCATTGAGCTCTGACATCGAGCTCTTTACTGCCACCTCTGGCTACTATGTGCATGTGCACCCCTCGTGTACTGTGCTCCTCTGTGCCAGCAACATGTCGGCTTTGTGACATGAGCTGGGACCGGGAAGGAAGATCTTCTTTACAAGTAGGGGCTGTGAAGGAAAGGGAGGGGGGCTGTTTGTGTACAAGGAGGGGCCAGAGCTTTGTGTGTTTACAGGTTTATGTATATGTGGGGCTGATATATATATATATATATATATATATATATATATATATATATATATATATATATATATATACAGGTGTGCATAGCTCCCAACTGTCCCTGATTTCAAGGGACTGTCCCTGATTAGAGCAATGTAATAAAGCCAATATAAAGGAATAGTAGTGATAAAAAAAAGCCCTTGTGGATTTAATAAACCCTTTTTTGGGGGTTAATTCTCCTTTAAGGGGGTGTGGCAGGGGGGCGTGTCCTATGCCTACATACGTTTGCTAGTAGGTGTCCCTCATTCCCATCTCAAAATGTTTGGAGGTGTGGGTGTGTGTTGTGGGGGGGGGGCTGACATATATACAGGTGTGTGTGGGGGGGCTGACATATATACAGGTGTGTATGGGGGCTAACATATATACAGGTGTGTGGGGGCTGACATATATACAGGTGTGTGTGGGGGGGGTGACATATATACAGGTGTGTGTAGGGGGCTGACATATATACAGGTGTGTGTGGGGGGGCTGACATATATACAGGTGTGTGTGGGGGGGCTGACATATATACAGGTGTGTGTGGGGGGGTTGGCATATATACAGGTGTGTGTGGGGGGCTGACATATATACAGGTGTGTGTGTGGGGGGCTGACATATATACAGATGTGTGTGGGGGGGGTTGGCATATATACAGGTGTGTGTGGGGGGGCTGACATATATACAGGTGTGTGTGGGGGGTTGGCATATATACAGGTGTGTGTGGGGGGGCTGACATATATACAGGTGTGTGGGGGGGGCTGACATATATACAGGTGTGTGTGGGGGGGCTGACATATATACAGGTGTGTGTGGGGGGGGCTGACATATATACAGGTGTATGTGGGGGGGCTGACATATATACATGTGTGTGGGGGGCTGACATATATACAGGTGTGTGTGGGGGGCTGACATATATACAGGTGTGTGTGGGGGGGTGACATATATACAGATGTGTGTGTGGGGGCTGACATATATACAGGTGTGTGTGGGGGGCTGACATATATACAGGTGTGTGTGGGGGGCTGACATATATACAGTTTTGTGTGGGGGGGGCTGACATATATACAAGTGTGTGTGTTGGGGGGGTTGGCATATATACAGGTGTGTGGGGGGCTGACGTATATACAGGTGTGTGTGGGGGGGGCTGACATATATACAGGTGTGTGTGGGGGGCTGACATATATACAGGTGTGAGGGGGCTGACATATATACAGGTGTAAGGAGGGATGACAAATATACAGGTGTGTAGGAGGCTGTCATATATACAGGTGTGTGTGGGGGGACTGACATATATACAGGTGTGTGTGGGGGGGTGACATATATACAGGTGTGTGTGTGGGGGCTGACATATATACAGGTGTGTGTGGGGGGGCTGACATATATACAGGTGTGTGTGGGGGGCTGACATATATACAGTTTTGTGTGGGGGGGCTGACATATATACAAGTGTGTGTGTTGGGGGGGTTGGCATATATACAGGTGTGTGGGGGGCTGATGTATATACAGGTGTGTGTGGGGGGGGGCTGACATATATACAGGTGTGTGTGGGGGGCTGACATATATACAGGTGTGAGGGGGCTGACATATATACAGGTGTAAGGAGGGATGACAAATATACAGGTGTGTAGGAGGCTGACATATATACAGGTGTGTGTGGGGGGCTGACATATATACAGGTGTGTGTGGGGGGGGGCTGACATATATACAGGTGTGTGTGGGGGGGCTGACATATATACAGGTGTGTGTGGGGGGACATTAGAGTGTAAGCCCCTTTGGTACAGAGACTGATATGACTAGCTTAGTGTTCTCTGTACAGCGCTGCGGTATATGTCATAGCTATATAAGTGTATAATAATATTTCCATTTTTACACATTGTAGAGTTCAGCTTCACTTCCTCTCTAGTCGGATAAAAGTTAATTGTCTGACTTTGCTCTCTTATCGGGTGATTGGAGGTTCGTCGCGGTGAATGGCGTTCGGTGCGTTTCGTCAAGCCTCACTGCACACATTCAGCGCTGAGGGCTCTCTGTAATCTCTGCAATGGAGAATAGGAAGCGTCATCTCTGCGGCTCGGCAGATAGGAGAGGCAGCGCGGACACAGAGGTCCTTTATTCAGCTTCGGACGGACGCTGTGCTGGGGCCCAGGAAAGGCGGCCATTGTTCTCTGATGAATGCTCTGGAAACTGGCAGGAGATCCTCGCTGGAGCCTTGAACTCCCTGACACAGAAGGAAGAATAACAGCAGAGCCCTTCACAGGACGACCTTCATTCAATATCAACATTGATGCATATAAAGAGAATATATTGTTATTTTGTATACACATATTCTTTATTATTTGTCCTACAGTGAATGTAACTGAAAAAGCATTTAGCCTGCTTTGTGTATCATAAATAATTGCCATTTTCACAAAAAAAATCCTATTTTTCACTATGTTTAATCCTTTGTTACATCCCAGTGCTGCTGACCTCCTGCAGCCATTTTGCAGTCACTTCCTTAATGCATGCACTCCAGCGATGGCTGCAATTGAATTTCTCAGGGTGGGTCTCCTGATGGTGACAACAGTGGACCATGTCTGTGTAATGCGTGTTAGAACTGCCACTTGTCATTGCCATCAGACGCCCGTGTGGCAGGGTGACAACACAGGAGCACAACTGAGATAACGGGGACAGAGTGTTGTCACCCCATAGCAGGAAACGCCTGACCGGGGACCTTCATAGCAGGAATCAGGGAGCGTTTTAATAAAAGCTGCAGATATAAAAAATATTAAAAAATGACTTTTGAAATTATGTGAACATGGTAAAGTTACTATGAGATTTTGATAATTGGGTTCTAAGCAGACTCAGATGTCACAGGTTACCATGCTTTAGAAGAATTAGGATGCACTTGGAGCATCACCAACTTAATCAGAACCTTTGTCATCTGACTATTATTATAGGAGGAAGAAAAAAAGAGGGAAGAAGAAGAAAGAAGGCGGGAGGAGAATAGGAGGAAGAAGAAGAACAAGGAAGAAGGAGGATAGAGGAAGAAGGAAGAAAGAAGAAGGAAAAAGGAGGTTACAGGAAGAAGGAATAAGGAGGAAAGGAGGAAGAAGAAAGGAAGACAGAGGATAGAGGAAAAAGGAGAGAGAAAAAGAGGATAGAGGAAGAAGGAAGAAGGAGGTAGAAGAAGGAAGAAGGAGGAGGAATATGAAGAAAGAATGAGGAAGAGAGAGGGAAAAAAGAAGTAAAAAAAAAAAAAAAGGAGGAAGAAGGAAGGAAGAATGAGAAACGAGGTAGATGAAGGAGAGGGATGGAAGGAAGAAGAAATAAGGAGGTGGTAGAAGATGGAAGGAGGATGGAAGGAAGAAAAAGGAAGGAGGAGGATAGATGAAGAAGTAGGAAAGAAGAAAGGAGGAGGATAGAGGAAGAAGAAGAAAAAGGAAGAAGGAGATTATAGGAAGAAGAAGGAAAAGGAAGAAGGAGAATAGAGGAAGAAGGAAGAAAAAAGGAAAAAGGGGGTTAAAGGAAGAAGGAATAAGGAGGAAAGGAGGAAGAAGGAAAAGGAAGTAAGAAGGAGGATAAAGGAAGAAGGAAAAGGGAGAGAGAAAAAGAGGATAGAGGAAGAAGGTGGGAGGAGGTAGAAGAAGGAAGGAGGATGGAAGGAAGAAAAAGGAAGGAGGAGGACAGAGAAAGAAGTAGGAAAAAAGAATGAAGGAGGATAGAGGAAGAAGGAATAAGGAGGAATGGAGGAAGAATGAAAAGGAAGGAAGAAGGAGGACAGAGGAAGAAGGAAAAATTAAAGAGAAAAAGAGGATAGAGGAAGGAGGAAGGAAAAACATAGAAGAAGGAAGGATGATGGAAGGAAAAAGGAGGAATATGAAGAAAGAAAAGGGTGATGCCGCTCTAGAAGCTCCGCGGATCGTAAAGGAAAAGCCTCCACCCTTAATGAAAGCCAGGTGCAGACTGTGCACAAGTCTATGATAGGAAGGAAATCCCGGACTGCTGCACTCTGAAAACGTTCATCTTTATTTCAAAAATAGGTTAAAATCTAACAAAAGTCATCAGATACGATCAAAAGATAGCGGAGCTATCTTTTGATCGTATCTGATGACTTTTGTTGGATTTTAACCTATTTTTGAAAAAAGATGATCGTTTTCAGAGTGCAGCAGTCCGGGATTTCCTTCCTACAATATGAAGAAAGGATAAGGAGCAAAGAAGGAGGGAGGAGGTACATGAAGGAAGAGATGTAAGGAACAAGAAAGAAGGAGGAGGCAGTAGTTGGAAGGAGGATGAAAGGAAAAAAAAGGAAGAAGTAGGATAGAGGAAGAAGGAGGATAGAAGAAGAAGAAGGAGGAAGAAGGAGGATAGAGTAAGAAGGAGGAAGAAGGAAGAAAAAAAGGGGAAGAAGAAAGGAAGAAGGAGGGAGGAGGTAGAAGAAGGCAGATGAATGGAAGAAAGAAGAAGGTGGAAAAAGGAAGCAGGATGATGGAAGAAGAAAGAAGATGGAGGAAGAAGGAAGAAAGCGGAAACATATAACAAAATTTCAATTAAAATGATCTAAATGGAGTATTACACATCCACCAATAGGGATGAGCTTCGAGTTCAAGTCGAACGTAAGTTCGACTTGAACATCAGGTTTTCGCCGTACAGCGAATTTTATACGGCGTTCATGGCAAATTTGAGCGCCCCATAATGCACTGCAAGACCGCTGTATGATGATTGGCCAAAGCATACACCTGACCTGCATGCTGGGGCCAATCACAGCACGCTCCTCAGCGACAGCCATAATTGGCCAAAGGCAGGGTGCCTTTGGCCAATCATAGCTCAGGGGGACTAAGTCCCACACTATATAACACACAGCGCGCGTATAGTGGACGGAGATAGAGAGATTGAGCAAGATTAGGCAGGCAAGTTAGTAAGTTAGTTAGCGGCAGTGTATTTGACATATATATATATATATATATATATATATATATATATATATATATATATATATACAGTCAGACTAGTATGTATATATATATATATATATATATATATATATATATATATACAGTCAGACTAGTATATATATATATATATATATATATATATATATATATATATATATATATATATATATATATATATATGTATCTATATATATATATATATATATATATATATATATATATATATATATATATATATATATATATATATATATATATATATACATATATATATATATAGATACATATATATACATATATATATATATATATATATATACTCTGCATTTAGCGTAGCCTATATATACAGTGTAAATTCTATATCCAGTCAGTACAGGCAGTGTATTTGATATATATATCTATATCTATCTATCTATCTATCTATCTATCTATCTATCTATATATATATATAAAATTATATATATATATATACACACAGTTAGACTAGTATATATATATATTTATATATATACTCTGCATTCAGTGTAGCCTATATATACAGTGCATTCAGAGGTGTACAGTTTCTAATATAGTGCAGGTGGTGTACACAGTATAAAATACAGTGCAGGCAGTGTACACAGTGTATAATACAGTGTAGTGCGGTGTTAAAAAAAAAATACCCATCATGTCCGGAAGGCCTCCAAGGAGAGGCAGACACTCACAGGCCACTAAAAGAGGGCAAGCAGCCTCTGAAATAATATTTACCAGCAGGGACCGTTCCTGCGCCCAACAAGAGTAACTGTGAGGGGTTACCGTGTTCTGCCACCACCAACACCTAAGGCCCAATTTTTCAGCAAGTATATAGTGCAGTCTGTATAGTATATATACTGCAGTTCAGAGTATATAGTGCCCTCAGTGTAGTATATATAATACAGTGCAGGGTATATAATATAGTGTATTGAAGTGGAACAGAGAATCTTCGAATCGGCAGCACACCCACACAGAAAGTAAAGTGTAAAGTATTTATTGAAGCATAAATATTAAAAGCACTGGATGGGTACAGGCAGGGGAAATGCAGGTAGGTTGATGCGTTTCACACTATAGAAGTGCTTTGTCAAAACCATTGTATTGAAGTGGTTAAGGGGAGCCCTATGACAGAATTAAGAAAAAAGGCATTGAGTTCTCCCCGTCCATACCAGGCCCTCTGGTATGGATTTGGGGGGGGGGGGGGGGGGGCCAAGCCATTTAAAAAAAAAAATGGTGTTGAGTTAACCCTAACATCCATACCAGACCTGAAGCGCCTGGTATGGACAGGGGGGACCCACGCTATTTTTTTTTACATGATTTTTTTAATGTATATTGCCGGGATCTGGCAATACATTACAGCATTACATTTTTTTCCTTTAAAAATATCATTTTGCTGCAGTACTTTTCTAAACATCTTTACAGGCAGACTAAGGAGACCCCCCAGGCACGATATTTAAAGGAATATTTCATTTTTATTGTTTCACTTTAAGCATCATTAAAATCACTGCTCCTGAAAAAAAAGTCAGTTTTAAAAACTTTTCTTTGCATTGATACATGTCGCCTGGGGCAGGACCCAGGTCCCCAAACACTTTTTATGACAATAACTTGCATATAAGCCTTTAAAATGAGCACTTTTGCTTTCTCACGCTCGTGTCCCATAGATTTTAATGGTGTTCGTGTGTTCCCACAAGTTCTTTGTCTGTTTAGTAACTCTGTGAGGTTTTCTGTGAATTCTGGTCGCAGGTTCATTATATAAATCTCAGATGAAAGGGAAACTGGGGGACTTTTTGTGCCTAGTAATTTTCCCTGGATGGTGTTTATTGACAAATATTTATGATTATCTAAAGGTTCTCTTTGTAAAAAGGCAAAAATAGAAAAGCCGTTCACAGAGGTCTGATCACACACTGCGAGGAGATCCACAGCCACAGGCACACACAGCACTAGTTTATTGAAGCCAACCAGCGCTTTTATATCTGCCAAGATGCCAGTCAGTCTCCTCCGGGCTCACAGGCAGCTACAGGAGAGAGGAAGGAATGGGGGGAGAGGAGGGAGAAAGAAAGAGAGAGAGAGAGAGAGAGAGAGAGAGAGAGAGAGAGAGAGAGAGAGAATGAGAGAGAGAGAATGAGAGAGAGAGAGAGAGAGAGAGAGAATGAGAGAGAGAGAGAATGAGAGAGAGAGAATGAGAGAGAGAGAGAGAATGAGAGAGAGAGAGAGAGAGAGAATGAGAGAGAGAGAGAGAGAGAGAGAATGAGAGAGAGAGAGAATGAGAGAGAGAGGGGGGTATACAGAGTAGAGAGAGAGGGGAGAGAGAGAAATAGGGACAAAGTGGGGGGGGAGAAAGAAAGAGGGTGAGAGAGACAGGGATGGAGGGAGCGAAAGAAGGAGACAGGGGAAGATGGAAAGAGAGAGAGAGAGAGCGAGAGAGAGAGAGAGAGGAGAGAGAGAGAAAGAAGAAAGAAAGAAAGATAAAGGAGAAGTGAGAGAGAGAGAGAAGAAGTGAGAGCGGGGGAGAAGAGAGAGAAAGAAGTAGAGAGTGGAAGATAGAAAGAAAGAGGAAGACATAAAGAGAGAGGAGAGAGAGAAAGAGAGAGAGAGAGAGAGAGAGAGAGAGAAATAGGGTGTGAGCAATAGAGGGGGAGGGGAAGAAAGAAAGAAAGAAAGAAAGAAAGAAAGAAAGAAAGAAAGAAAGAAAGAAAGAAAGAGAAAGAAAGAGGAGAGAGAAATAGGGACGAAGTGGGGGGGGGGGGGGCAGAGGGTGAGAGCGACAGGGAAGGAGGGAGGGTAAGAGAGAGAGAGAAAAAGGGAGGGATAAAGGAGAAGTGAGAGAGAGGGAAGAAGAGAGTGAAAGAAGGAGAGGGAGAGAAAGAGAAAGAGAGAGAGAGAGAGAGAGGGAAGAAGTGAGAGCAGGGGAGAAGAGAGAGAAAGAAGGAGAGAGTGGAAGATAGAAAGAAAGATGAAGAAGAGATAAAGCAAGAGGAGAGAGGGAGAAAAAGAGAGAGAGAAAGAGAGAGAGAAAGAGAGAAAGAGAGAAAGAAAGAAAGAAAGAAAGAGGAGAGAGAAATAGGGACGAAGGGGGGGGGGGGGAGAGGGTGAGAGCGACAGGGAAGGAGGGAGGGTAAGAGAGAGAGAGAGAAAAAGGGAGGGATAAAGGAGAAGTGAGAGAGAGGGAAAGAGAGAGAGAAGTGATAGCAGGGGAGAAGAGAGTGAAAGAAGGAGAGAGAGAGAGAGAGAGAGAGAAGAAATGAGAGAGAGAGAGGGAGAGAGAGAGAGAGAGAGAGGGGGGGGGGGAGAGTGAGAGCAGGGGAGAAGAGAGAGAAAGAAGGAGAGAGTGGAAGATAGAAAGAAATATGAAGAAGGAGATAAAGCGAGAGGAGAGAGGGAGAAAAGAGAGAGAGAGAGAGAGAGAGAAAGAGAAAGAGAGAGAAAGAAAGAAAGAAAGAAAGAAAAGAAAGAAAGAAAGAAAGAAAGAAAGAAAGAAAGAAAGAAAGAAAGAAAGAAAGAGGAGAGAGAAATAGGGACGAAGTGGGGGGGGGGGGGAGAGGGGGAGAGCGACAGGGAAGGAGGGAGGGTAAGAGAGAGAGAGAAAAAGGGAGGGATAAAGGAGAAGTGAGAGAGAGGGAAAGAGAGAGAGAAGTGATAGCAGGGGAGAAGAGAGTCAGTGAAAGAAGGAGAGGGAGAGAAAGAGAGAGAGAGAGAGAGGGAAGAAGTGAGAGCAGGGGAGAAGAGAGAGAAAGAAGGAGAGAGTGAAGAGAGAAAGAAAGATGAAGAAGAGATAAAGCAAGAGGAGAGAGGGAGAAAAAGAGAGAGAGAGAGAAAGAGAAAGAGAGAAAGAAAGAAAGAAAGAGGAGAGAGAAATAGGACGAAGGGGGGGGGGTGGGGAGAGGTGAGAGCGCAAGGGAGGAGGGAGGGTAAGAGAGAGAGAGAGAAAAAGGGAGGGATAAAAGGAGAAGTGAGAGAGAGGGAAAAGAGAGAGAGAAGTGATAGCAGGGGGAGAAGAGAGTGAAAGAAGGAGAGAGAGAGAGAGAAGAAATGAGAGAGAGGGAGAGAGAGAGAGGGAGAAAAGAGAGAGAGAGAGAAAGAGAAAGAGAAATAGAGAGAAAGAGAGAAAGAAAGAAAGAAAGAAGGAAGGAAGGAAGGAAGGAAGGAAGGAAGGAAGGAAGGAAGGAAGGAAGGAAGGAAGGAAGGAAGGAAGGAAGGAAGGAAGGAAGGAAAGAAAGAAAGAAAGAAAGAAAGAAAGAAAGAAAGAAGAAAGAAAGAAAGAAGAAAGGAGAAGTGAGAGAGAGGGAAAGGGAGAGCGAGAGAATAAGTGAGAGCAGAGGAGAAGAGAGAGCGAAAGGAGAGAGTAGAGGATGGAAAGAAAGAGGAAGAGATAAAGAGAGAGGAGTGAGAGAGAGGGGGGAGGGAGGGAGGGAGAGAGAGAGAGAAAGAGAGAGGGAGGGAGGGGTGAGAGAGAAGAGATGGGGAGCAAATGGATGGGGGGGGGGCTGAGAGAGAGAAGAAGTGAGAGTGAGGGAGAATGGGGAGAGAGGGATGGGGGGGGGGGGAGAGAGATAGGGATAAAGGAAGAGGTGAGAGTGATAGGGAAGGAGGGAGTGAAAAAAGGAGAGAAGGGGAGATAAAGAGAGATGAAACAGAGGGGAAAGAGAGAGACAGGGAGAGGAAGAAAGAAAGAAAAGGGAGAGGAGGAGAGGGAGGAAGTGGATGGGGGAGAGGACAGAGAAAGAGGAAAGATAGAGAGGGAAGCGAGAGATCAACAGCAAGATAAGTGAGAGAGAAAGAGGGAGAAAAGACAGAGAGAACAAAGAGAGGAGAGAGAGAGGAATGAGAGAGAGAAACATGGGGGGGCCTGAGAAGGAAAAGAGGGAGATGAGTTTGATGTCCAAATCAGCAGAGCAGCCCACGGTGACAACTCCGCTCCTCCCAAATTACAGGGAGTGAGAGTTGTCACTCTAGACCAGGAAATGTGTTACTGGTAGGATTACCAGGTGAGAATAAAGGAAATATATCCTGAGAAAATAAAATGAATACAGTCACCACATCTAAGGACTGGTGAATAATATACAATAGATGTGCACAACAGAAAAATATGTTAGTTTCGGCTTTGGTCGTTAAGCAAATAATTTCTTTTTTAGATTCGTTCATTATGTTAGAATTTTTTTCTGAATTCTTTTCCTATATTGTTTTTTTTTTTTTTTAATTATCTGTATTTTCGGAAGTCATTTCGATTGTCTTTTTCGGGTTAATCCCCTATTTCAGGAGAATACTTATGCACTTGGAGTCATCCCTCCTAGCCCAACCCACAAAGAGAAATTGAATGCGCTGATTGAATGATACCGAATTGAGTCACGTCCATCCAAAAGTAATGAATAGATGAATTTCAGATTCATTTGTTATGTTATGATTTGGAGATTCTGATGGATCCACCTCCATCCAACCCAAACACAACAAGTAGAATTTCACTTTTATTACCTTCCTGTATTTATTGCAACATGTTTCCATTTCATATGTAGAGTATTTTTTCTAATAATGAAAAATATGAATGCAAAATCATTTTTGTTATAATTTATTTCAGATTCATTGGAATTTGTTACTATTGTGATTGGGAGATTTGGATACATCTGAATCTCCAAAAGAAACTAAAATGTCGTTCGAATTTCGATTTGTAACTAAACGAATCGCACACGTCTAAAATACAATACATTACATTTTATGTACACTGTAAAAGCTCTCAGACTTTGTTTCTAATAAGATAAATTGATCTGTCATGTTTCCAATAACATTTTTTTCCCCCCAGATAAATGTAATAAGATAAGCAGCAATTTATAGAGAAGATTATTATATAAGATGGCGATCCTGGGGAAGCGTCCTGTCCAGTAGATATTAGTCTGTAGGGGTTTTTTTTCACTCTTCCAGGGTGACAGGCGTCTGCAGGGGGATCAGCTGGACTAAATTACCACTTCACAGATTTTTGGAGTATCTGTCCATCAAGGAATTCAGTGCTGAGGCTGGAAATAGCCCAGAACAAACCTATTGAAACAATCTTCTCTGGCAATCCCAGCTGTAGATTAAACCTTCTACTTGCTGACAAGAAGACTATTTAAATCTGATTTCTCTAAAATTAGGAAGTGAATGATTTAAAAATGGCTTTAAAAAAAACATGAGATGTGGGCGACATCTAGTGGATACTTTGAGAACTGCAGCATGCAATTTTTAATTTTAAAGGGTAAGTCCACCTGTTGGACCATGTTTCATGTTATACCCATATTTAGGGTGTAATATAAAACACAATAACATACTCCTTTCCCAAAACTCACACTGCCCCCCTTATTCCTTATCTGAATCAGGGGGGGGGGGCACCTTCTGAGGGATTCTGTAATTTCTTGAATTTAGAACTCCACCTGCACAGACACTTCATCAAGGTCCTGAAGCTGTGGCGGCTGGTGCTCAAAATGATTTTTTGGAGGCGGGAGGGTGCAAAAAATTTTGAAAAAAATCATCAATTGCAGCCACTGTGCCATCAAACGATGCCTATGTGCCCATCAAATGCTGCCACTGTGCCCTCATATGCTGCCATTGTGCCATCAATTGCAGCCACTGTGCCCAAACGCTGCCACTGTGCCCATTAAACGCTGCCACTGTGCCATTAAATTGCTGCCACTGTGCCCATTAAACGCTGACACTGTGCCCATCAAACGCTGCCACTGTGCCCTCATATGCTGCCATTGTGCCATCAATTGCAGCCACTGTGCCCAAACGCTGCCACTGTGCCCATTAAACGCTGCCACTGTGCCATTAAATGCTGCCACTGTGCCCATTAAACGCTGCCACTGTGCCCATTAAACGCTGCCACTGCGCCCTCATATGCTGCCACTGTGCCATCAAACGCTGCCAGTGTGCCCATCAAATGCTGCCAGTGTGGCCATCAAATGCCCCCAGTGTGACCCCCACCCGCTCGCTGTCTGCCCAGCACTTACCCTGTCTTGGTGTTGCAGCGGGTGACAGCGACGAGCCGGATCCTTCGTGCGTCTCCTGCCGTCCTCATCTCCCGTCCTCTCCTCTCGATAGGCTTCCAATAGCGGCGCCTGTCGTTTCAGCCAATCAGGTGACAGGTAACAGACCCGAGCACCTTCTACAGTCTGAATAAAATGGTGTTAACCATCAAAAATTGTGCAGGATGCGAAGACTTCCTAGATCCTGAAGCCCATTGTCTGGAATGCTATCTATATGTTTATAACATTGTTGACAATGCAATGTCTGCACATGTGGTCTTGTACATAGAAGTGATTCATCGGATGTTCACCAATATTGTGGTTTCTGTATTACTGTATGTCTGATTTAAATAAAGAATTGAAAAAAAAAAAAGAAGGTTCTCCTAATGACAACTTGTTATGTGTACAAAAAGACACCCGTCCATAGAATCTCCTCCTTCCATTCAAACCTCACCATCATTGGCAAGACCAAAGAGCTGTCAAAGGACATCAGGGACAAGACTGTAGACCTCCACAAGGCTGGAATGGGCTACAAGACCATCACCAAGAAGCTTGGTGAGAAGGAGACAACTGTTGGATGATTTGCAAATGGAAGAAATACAAAATCACCATCAATCGCCCTCGGTCTGGGGCTCCATGCAAGATTTCCCCTCATGGGGTGAGGATGATCATGAGAAAAGTGAGGGATCAGCCCAGAACTACACAGGAGGAGCTTGTGAAGGATCTCAAGGCAGTTGGGACCACAGTCACCAAACAAAGCATTGGTAACACAATACACCTCCATGGATTGAAACCCTGCAGCACTCACAAGGCCCCCTCCTCAGGAAGACACATGTACAGGCCCAACTGAAGTTTGCTAATGAACATCTAAATGATTCTGAGAAGGATTGGGGAGAAAGTGCTGTGATCAGATGAGACCAAAATTGAGCTCTTTGGCATTAACTCGACTCGCCGTGTTTGGAGGAAGAAAAATGCTCACTATGACCCTAAGAACAGCACTACAGTCAAACACGGAGGTGGAAACATGACGCTTTGGGGATGTTTCTCTGCTAAAGGTACAGGCAGACTTTGCCGCATTGAGGGGCCAATGGACGGGGCCATGTATTGTAAAGTCTTGGATGAGAACCTTCTTCCCTCAGCCAGAACACAGAAGATGGGTCATGGATGGGACTTCCGGCATGACAATGACCCAAAACATACCTCCAAGGCAACAAAGGAGTGGCTCAAGAAGAAGCCCATTAAGGTCATGGAGTGGCCTAGCCAGTCTCCAGACCTTAATCCTATAGAAAATTTATGGAGGGAGATGAAACTTCGAGTTGCCAAGAGACAGACAAGAAACCTTCAGGATTTAGAGAAGATCTGTAAAGAAGAGTGAACCAAATCCCTCCTGAGATGTGTCCAAACCTGGTCACCAACTACAAGAAACGTCTGACCTCTGTGCTTACCAACAAGGGTTTCTCCACCAAGTACTTAGTCATGTTTTGCTTGGGGATCAAATACTTATTTTACTCACTGTACTGCAACTCCATTTCTAACATTTGTATCATGTGTTTTTTCTGGATTTTTGGTTGATATTCTGCCTCTATAATTTAAAATACACCTATGATAAAATTTATAGACCCTTCATTTCTTTGTAGGTGGGCAAACGTACAAAATCTGCAGGAGATCAAATCATTATTTCCCCCCCACTGTAAAACCCCCTCTGAATAGATCCCTCATCACTCACCGAGCAATGGGGGTTACATACCATGTGATCACTTACAGTACTTATATGTCTTTTGTTTTCTACCATATATCAGGATGTGTACATCTGTACCATTAAAGTTACTACATGTACTGAGATTATATAACGTTTAATAAAAATTTGATAAAACAGAGTACCATCTAAAGGTCGCAGAGTACCCCGCTATCGGCACTGATACAGCTGCTTATATGTGGCCTCTGCTATCTGTGCACTAGACCAGATCCGGACCACTGCAAGATTTTAGCCGGCCCTTTGATGTAAGGGCGACTCTGATAGAGACCCTCGTGTAGGCACGGGACAAGGGGTGGGCAGAAGGGACAGCTGCCCTGGGCACTGTTGTATCGTGTGAGGTGGAAGGGGGGGCGGGGGAACGTGAGGAGACTGGAGGAGGGGGGAGGGAATTTGTGTTGGGAAGGGGAATTTGGAGGGTGGCAGGGGATACGAACTGTTCTAGGAGGGGAAGTTAGGGGTGTGTGCTAGGAATGGTGATTTGTGTTGGAAAGGGGGACGAGGGAAGAGAACTTGTGCTAGACGAGGGGTTTGTGCTACAAGAGATGACATGGTAGAGGGGAGGAAATTTGTGCTGGGTGGGATTTTTTTTCGGGGGGAAGGGGGATTTGGGATAGTAGGGATGATTGGGGGTATTTGTGGAGAGTTTTTTGGGGGGGAGTATTTCTGCTAAGAGGGGGGGGGACTTGTGCTGGGAGGGTGGATTCGGAGTGGGGGGGGGATTTTTGCTCGGAGGCGGGATTTTTTTTTGGGGGGGGGGGGTTGGTGAGAGAGAGGACTGGAGCTTGGAAAGGGGGTGGGGGGGGCGCAGAGATCTGTGCTGGTATTTTTTTAAGCAGGGGGACAGATTTGTACTGGGAGGAGAGGGAATTTATGCTTAGAGGCATAAGCAATCAAATCTTTTGGGGTTTCTGCTCCTTAGTGACCTTTCATACAGGCCTAAAGGACTCAAACCCTGAACCCCCTGGTACACAATGGACCCCACTCCTTAGGGACCTTTCGTATTTTTATACAGCCCTGAAAGATCTCGAGCCCTGACACCCCCCCCCCCCCCGAGGCACAATGGGCCTCGCTCCTTAGAGACCTTCGTACTCTCATACAGCCCAGAAGGATCTCAAACCCTGAACCCCCTGGGACACAATGAGCACCTCTCCTTAGGACCTTTCATACTCTCATGCAGCCCAGAAGTCCTCAAACCCTGAACCCTCTGTGGCACAACGGACCACGATCCCTAGGGACCTCTAATACAACCCTAAAGAACCTCAACCCCGAACCCCCTGGGACACAATGGACCCTGCTCTTTAGGGACCTTTCATATTCTTATACCTTCCCTGAAAGATCTTAATGAACCCCCAGGACACAATGTACCCTGCTCCTTCGGGATCTTTCATACTATAATACAGCCCTGAAGGACCTCAAACCCTGAACCCCCCTAGGCACAATGGAACTAGCTACTTAGAGACCTTCGTACTCTCATACAGCCCTGAAGGACCTCAAACCCTGAACCCCCCCTAGGCACAATGGAACTAGCTACTTAGAGACCTTCGTACTCTCATACAGCCCTGAAGGACCTCAAATCTTGAACCCCTGTGGCACAATAGACCACGATCCTTTGGACCTCTCAGACTCTCATACAGCCCTGAAGGGCACCTGACTCCCAAAAGCACAACTGACCCCATTCCTTAGGGACCTCTCTTACAGCCCTGAACATGCGTTGCATTAAGGCAATGCGCTCCCCAATGCCAATCTAAACTGGGATCTGCACAGAATTTTTATTATACATGACTAGGTCTATGAAATTACTGGCTCAATACAGGTTACATTTGTTTTCCCTTCCTGTACAATAGAACCCGGATCTCACACTGCTGAAGAATGAACAGCGATCGATGTGTATGGTGGCCAGGCTCAAAGTTTGGTGTCAGGTGAGTCTCTTGTTATGACAGCGCTGTGAAGGATGGCCGCCTTTCGCTGCAGCCGCCACCATAAAATATCATCTAAATAAGGTGTTACTGGAAGAGGAGCCGAGCTGGCAGGAGGGAAATAAACAGATTTTATATAAACAGCGAAGACTCGTCTGACACATCGGCACACCTTCCTGGAGAATGAGAACTACAAGGGGGGATTACAAAATATTCCACCTCCTGGGGAAAAGCCATCATCTCTGGTATGTTATATAACATGTAGGTGGGCTTCATATGACCTGCTGAGGCTTCTAATGCACATTGTGAGAAGCTCACAGTGTGCAGTGAAAAATCAGAGTAAGTCATTTCAGTCCAGGAGAAGACTTTTTTAAAAACTTTTTTCTTCCTTTCCCCATCCTGCTGGTGCTAATATCCTGTTCCTCTTCTCTGCATGCATTCACTCCAGCATCAGCATAACAGCGGACCATGCCTATGCAATGTGTGCCAGGGCAGTTGCTTGTAGCCCTTCTCAAGGGGTGCATGTGACAGGGCGACAACGCAGAAGCCCAACTGGGAGAAGTTGTCACTCGATAGTCCAGATCTCAATTCATTTCCTTGTAATTATTTTCGGACCTCATTTACACAGGGCTGGGAGTGCGGTTGAGCTGCGGTTTTATTGCTCTCCTCCCTATAAGGCAACATGCAGCCGCTCAGGGCTGTACACATGCCACATGCTTTGCGGCATGGCAAAAAAATGATACCGCCTGTTGCATTTGGTGGGCACGATTGATGCCAAATGCAACCCATTCAAATAGGGCCAGGTTGCAACCACAAGTCAAACACTGGGCTTGCGGTTGCAGTATTTACATAAGAAAATGCCCATTTGGCTGTCAGACAAGTGCAAAAAACTCCTGTTGATCCTGCCAGAACTCTTGTGCATTGATAACTTCCTGTGCTGCACTCTTACCAGTTGTTCCCAGCTACCACGGTAGACTGTATGGGAAGCACAGCCCTGAAGAGTCTTGAACCTTGAACCCCCTGGGGAACAATGGACGATATATTAGGAACCTCTCAAACAGCCCTGAAGGACCTCTCACCCTGAACCCCCCGGGGCACAATGGACCCCGCTCCTTAGGGACCTCTCATAAGCCCTGAAGGAGCTCAAGCCCTGAACCCCCCCCCCCCCCCCCCAGGGCACAATGGATCCCACTCCTTAGGCAACTCTCATACAGCCCTGAAGGATCTCTTACCCTGAACTCAGCTGGAAACAATGGATTTGGCTCCCTAGGGACCTCTCATACAGCCCTGAAGGACCTCAAACCCTGAACCCCCAGGGCACAATTGATCCTGCTCCTTAGGGATCTCTCATACAGCCCTGAAGGACCTCAAACCCTGAACCCCCTCTCATACAGTCCTTAAGGACCTGGAACCCCCTGGGGCTCAATAGACCCCACTCTTTAGGGACCTCTCAGACTGTCATACAGCCCTGAAGGGCCTCAAAGCCTGAACCCACCCACCCCTGGGGCATAATGGACCCCACTCCTTAGGGAACTCTCATACAGCCCTGAAGGATCTCTTACCCTGAACTCAGCTGGAAACAATGGATTTGGCTCCCTAGGACCTCTCATACAGCCCTGAAGGACCTCAAACCCTTGAACCCCCAGGCACAATTGATCCTGCTCCTTAGGGATCTCTCATACAGCCCTGAAGGACCTCGAACCCTGAACCCCTCTCATACAGTCCTTAAGGACCTGGAACCCCCTGGGGCTCAATAGACCCCACTCTTTAGGGACCTCTCAGACTGTCATACAGCCCTGAAGGGCCTCAAAGCCTGAACCCCCCACCCCTGGGGCATAATGGACCCACTCTTAGGGAATTCTCATACAGCCCTGAAGGATCTTACCCTGAACCCAGCGGGACACAATGGATTTGGCTCCTTAGGGACCTCTCATACAGCCCTAAATGACCTCAAACCCTGAACCCCCAAGGGCACAATGGTCCCTGCTCCTTAGGATCTCTCATACAGCCTGAAGGACCTCGAACATGAACCCCCTCTCACACATGGGGGCATAATGGACCCCCTACTTAGGGACCTCTCATACAGCCTTGAAGGTCCTCAAACCCTGAACGCCCCCCCCCCCCCCCAGGCACAATGGACCCCACTCCTTAGGGACCTCTCATACAGCCCATGAGCCCGGGTACAGGGAAGCAAAGTGCAAGATTTCTGGCCTTGGGGTGACTACAGCCATTCTGTAGTACCGGTGGTGGGTCTCCTTTTATTTTACCTGTATGACCATTTTTTAGATGACTCCACGAATCTATGAAGAAGCGCATGTTAGCGTGGAGCTCGGCAGCCCCTGGCAGCGAAGGTGTTAAGCCCTTCAATTATTAATGCTATGGTGTTTAAACTAGTAATTGGTTTGGAATTGGGGAAGTTCGCCGACTGAAGATCGTCCTCAAACAGCATCTGAGAGAAGAGTCTGGACGGCTAATGAGATCTGACTGGGAGTAATGAGGGGGTTCTCAGCGCACTGCCGCTACCAAAGAGACAATTACTGACCGCCATCATTAAATCTGAAATTCACACAGAATCCGACATCAAAGGGATAGAACCCGCCGCCAGCTCCGATAACCCCTCCGTATTCAGGGGAGGACTTTATATGGATGAAGGCAGAAGGATCTCATCAGCCTCCGGGGACCTCCAGGCACCTCCTGTAATCAGCACCAATATCTACCTATGATGATACAATGCCCACTTTCTCTGCTCTGCCCTGCATGAGCTGTGCTGTTGGTCATGTTGCCAGAAGTGGGTCTATTTCTAAAGATAGAACAATATCTACCTTTTAATTTACTGCATTCAAAGAATCCTTCAACCAAGATGCACAGTCCTGGGAAAAAGTATTTGGCCTCTTCCTGACCCCCAACCATTACAGTGAGAGTGTCAGACCCGCAACCAAAATTACTATTACATAAAAGACTTCTGCTTCTGTTCTGTATATACTGAGAGGCCACTTACCACCAACTGAAAGACTTCAACAGCTATGTCTGAGGGAGTTGGCTCACTCTAAGCACTTGGTAAGGGTGGTAATATGGTACGTGGCACCCCCAGCATTCCTCTAGAGCACATGCCAAACAAGACCCCTGAATCCGACCTTCCAAGCCATTTCACATGGTCCTTGCACCTCTCCTGCAGCGATCCGCTTGTTTCTGCCTCCACCTTGTCACAGCAGTCGGTAGCAGAGTGAACAACAGAACTCCACCAGATCCTGCGCTTTTCTGTGCAGCCATGGAGAGGCTAGTCTTTGCCCCTCCCTCTCTCAGCAGACAGGAGGACAGAATTCCTGCTACAGATCCTGTGCCTCTCTATGCAGCCGCAGCACCCCCTGTCGCCACCTTCACTGGTCTCCGCATTCAGCAGACTCTGGCAGCTGACTCCAGACCTTCCCCAGTCCTCCTCAGACCTAGCACTGTCTACTTCCAGCTTCATACTGGCAGCAGCACAAGGTAAGGGGGATGCAGTGCAGGAGCGTGCAGTCAGGGGAGGCAGGTGAGGCAGAGCCATGAACATTATAAAAAAAAAAAAAAAGAGCTTAGAGGGTCATAGCTTAGCGACCTGGGGTCACAGAGACCCCACATCTGGGGGGTATGTAGCCTAAGTCTACCCCACCACTGGCAAAAATTTGGGGCTCCTATCATCTATGGTTCCGTAGATACGGGCCTCCTTGCGCAGCCTGTCAGAAGCTACATACAGAGAGGCCAGTTAAATACAAGCTGGCACACTCTGTTTGCAGCAGACAGAGAGGATGAGCTCACAATGCCTCTCCTCACTTCTTGTCAGAGGCAATGAACTCAATGGACAGCTTGGAGACTTGGACCAATGGTAAAGTACCATTGGTCCAGCTGTCCAATAAAAATGCTGCAGTGGAGGCACGCCTCTCACAGTAGTGTCATAGAAGGGTGAATGGGTCCAAAAGCCAAATACTCCCTTCCAGCCCAGCCCTCTTAACTAGAAGGAAAAAACATGTGTTTATGTGTAAAAGATTTACCCACAATCCCGTTTTTCTCACACAGTTAAGAGGGAGAATGAGAATCTGCTGCTGTCAAAAAGGTACAAGGTAAATCATATTATTATTATATGATATATATATGTTATAAGATAATAATTTATTATTTATATATTTACTGTGAAAATTACTGGTTGGAAGTTATAACTTCAAACTTCAGTAATTTGTCCGCTAAGCCATCTGCTTGAGTACAGATTTTGAAAATATAGTAAATTACCTTAAAAACAAATATATAATAATTATTTGTATATTACTTATGGTAATTAACCCCTCGCCACCCAGGCCAATTCTGACACTTCTCTCCTACATGTAATCATAATTTTTTTTTTTTGCTAGAAAATTACTCAGAACCCCGAACATTATATATATTGTTTTAGCAGACACCCTATGGAATGAAATGGTGGTTGTTGCAACTTTTTATGTCACACGGTATTTGCACAGCAATTTTTTTTTTTTTTTTTGGTACAAAACTTTCATGAATAAAAAAAAAAAAAAAACACTAAAAAGTTAGCCCGTTTTTTTTTTTTTTTGTATAATGTGAAAACGGAAAATTGTATCAAATATTTACCGTAATTTTCCTTTCCTGACGCCAAACCATGGCAGCATACTAGTGATAGAGCTCCGCCTCTTGACCACTCCCTCAGGACCAGTGAATAGTGTCAATTAAATTAGGCCCCACCCCATTCTTGTAATTATCTACATACCGAAACGCCCTCGGGGCTTTCACACTGGAATGAAAGCAGCGGCACTTTCGGGTCAGTTTGCAGGCGCTATTATTAGCGCAATAGCGCCTGCAAACCGCCCCAGTGTGAAAGGGGTCTTAGATAGAAGGAAAGGACTAGCTGGCACCCCTAAGCCTCAGCCCGCTGCCCGCAGACACTTATATGATGGCAGATTTCGTTCCTAAGAAGAAACACTGCAGGGCCCCCCATCAAGACCCACAGAAAGGGTTCCCAGGCTCCTCAGCGCATTCAGCAGCCCCGAGCGCTGGGACTTCGCACTGGGAGAGGCTTTGAGCCCAGACGGATACTGCTCTGAGGCAGAGGTGGGGACATGACACTGCTTACTCTTCACTGGTGCGTGGAGGTATGAGGGGAAAAAAAGAAGAATGGGGCGGGGCCTAGCTAGGCCTTTAACAACTTTAACCCCAGGAAGAATTTACCCCCTTCCCGACCAGGCCATTTTTTGCGATTCGGCACTGCGTCGCTTTAACTGACAATTGCGCGGTCGTGCGACGTTGCTCCCAAAGCTGGCGTCCTTTTTTTCCCACAAATAGAGCTTTCTTTCGGTAGTATTTGATCACCTCTGCGGTTTTTAATTTTTGCGCTATAAACAAAAAAAAAAAAAAAAAGAAGAGCGAAAATTTTGAAAAAAAAAAGCAATATTTTTTTTACTTTTTTTTGCTATAATAGATATCCCCCAAAAATATATGAAAAAAAATAATTTCTTTCTCAGTTTAGGCTGATATGTTATCTTCTACATATTTTTGGTAAAAAAAACAAAAAACAATCACAATAAACGTATATTTATTGGTTTGCGCAAAAGTTATAGCGTCTACAAAATAGGGGGTAGTTTTATGGCATTTTTATTATATTATTTTTTTACTAGTAATGGTGGTGATCTGTCATTTTTATTGTGACTGCGACATTGCGGCGGACACACCGGACATTTTTGACACTATTTTGGAACCAGTGACATCTATACAGCGAGCTATAAAAATGCACTGATTACTGCGTAAATGACACTGGCAGGGAAGGGGTTAAACACTAGGGGGCGATCAAGGGTTAAGTGTGTCCTAGGAGTGATTCTAACTGTAGGGGGGGGGGGGCTCACTATAGCATGACAGAGATCACTGCTCCCGATGACAGGAGTAGTGATCTCTGTCATGTTGCTAGGCAGAACAGGGAAATGCCTTGTTTACATAGGCATCGCCCCGTTCTGCCGCTCCGTGTCACAATTGTGGGACACCGGCGGACATTGAGTCCGCGGGACCTGTGGACGCGCTCATGAAGTAGGGGGCGGGCGGGCGCCCACGATGCTGCGTCTTAAAAAGGGACATACAGGTACGCCCATTTGCGCAGCCGTGCCGACGTACATTGTTGTGTGCTGCTCGGCAAGCGCTTAATTTTTGCTATTCGCTGGTCCTGAGGGAGTGGTAAAGAGGCGGAGCTCTATCACTAGTATGCTGCCATGGTGGCGTCAGGAAAGATGATGTTACGCCGAATAGATAGATTCCTAACATGTCACACTTTAAAATTGCGCACACTCGTGGAATGGCGCCAAACTTCAGTGCTTAAAAATCTCCATAGGAGACGCTTTAAAATTATTTACAGGTTACATGTTTATAGTTACAGGAGGTCTAGTACTAGAATTATTGCTCTCACTCTAACGATCGTGGCATATGTAACCTGTGTGTATCTGGCTCTGATACTAACCAGTGCCTCACCAGTCCCTGACCTCACCGCACGTCCCCGGTGCACTGTGATGTAAGGGAGGGTGGGGTACTTTTGACTTCTGATGGTGGGGATGGGCTCTTGACATCTAGCCTTACAGATACAACCGGCCCTTTGAGGGCAACCATGCTGATGCAGCCCACGATGACATTGAGTTTGACACCCCTGCTCTAGAGCATGGCAAGTCTCTTTACGGTAATATGGTATGTGATGCCCCCCGGCAGGGTCAGGACAAGGGGTGGGCGGAAGGGACGGCTGCCCTGGGCGCGCCTTCCTTCTGTTACAAAGTTGAGAGGAGTAGTGACAGCGATTTTGATGAGCGAGAGACTGCTGGGCGCAGGATCCCTTAGCTTGCACATCCATAAACTGGGGAGGGGGGTGCAGTTTGGCATCTTTGCTCCTGGACACTGGATGACCTTGTCCCCGCCCCCCCCCCCCCCAGCATCTCTTTAGCACATGGTATTAGTCTGGTAATACAGTACATAACACCCCCAGCATCCCTCCAAAACATGATCGGGTCTCAGTGTGGTGATCAGTATGTGGCACCCCCAGCATCCCGCTATTGCATGGTAAGCCTCAGTGTGGTAATATGGTATGTGGCTAACCGGCATTCCTCCAGCACATGGTATGTGTCAATGTAGTAATACTATAGCTGCCACCCCCAGCATCCCTCTGGTGCATGGTAAGCCTATGTGTGGTAATACGGTATGTGGCACCCTCGTCATCCACGGCACATTAAAGCCTCAGTGTGGTAATATAATACGTGACACCCCTCTAGTGCATGGAGAGTCTCAGTGGAGTACTATGGGGTGTGGCACCCCTCTAGCCCAGTCTCAATGTGCTAATATGGTATATAAACCCCCCCCAGCATCCTTCTAGTGCAGTACTCCTAAACTATGTCTCAGGGGCTTGAAGCAGCCCTTTGCTCACCCTTTTCCAGCCCATGGGGCACTATTCATCCCACTGACACCAACAATGGGGCACTATTCCTCCCACTGATCCCAGCAATGGGGCACTATTCCTCCCACTGATCCCAGCAATGGGGCACTATCACTCCCACTGACACCAACTATGGAGTACTATTCCTTCCACTGACACCAACTATGGGGCACTATTCCTCCCACTGACACCAACTATGGGGCACTATTCCTCCCACTGACACCAACTATGGGGCACTATCACTCCCATTGACATTAATGATTGGGCACCATTCCTCCCACTGACACCAACTATGGGGCACCATTCCTCCCACTGACATCAACTATGGGGCACAGTTCCTCCCACTGATACCAACTATGGAGCACAATTCCTCCCACTGACACTAATGAGGGGCACTATTCCTCCCACTGACACCAATAATAGGGCACTATTCCTCCCACTGACACCAATGATGGGGCACTATTCCTCACACTTGACACCAACTATAGAGCAATATTACTCTCACTGATGTCAAGACATTTTCTACTTCTGCTGGCTACACTCCGCCCCCCCCCTCCTAAAGTCTGAAGGACAGTAAACTTGGTCCTTTTAGAAAGTTTGGCGACCCTGCCCTAACACATGGTACTGCATGTCTCAATATGGTATTATGGTATGCCGCACCCCTGGAATCCCAAGCACATGGCAAGTCTCAATATGGTATGCCGCACCCCTCCAGCTCATGGTAAGTCTTAGTGTGGTAATATGGTATGTAGCAACCCCGGCATCCCTCTAGCACATGGTAAGTATTAGTGTGGTAATATGGTATGTAGCAACCCCGGCATCCCTCTAGCACATGGTAAGTCTTAGTGTGGTAATATGGTATGTAGCAACCCCGGCATCCCTCTAGCACATGGTAAGTCTCAATATGGTATTATGGTATGCTGCACCCCAGTTTCAGCTCTTTGCTTGCCTAAAGTCTGAAGGACAGTAAACTTGGCCCTTTGTTTAGAAAGTTTGGCGACCCTGCCCTAGTACATGGCAAGTCTTATTATGGTATGCCGCACCCCAGGCATCCCTCTAGCACATTGGTCTCCAGAATGCGGCCCTTTGCTTGCTTTCATCCGACCCTTGGGACATTATTTCACCCACTGACACCAACAATGGGGCACAATTCCTCCCAATGACACCCAACCATGGAGCACAATTACTCCACTGAAACCAAAAGATGGGGCATTATTTTTTTTTCCCACTGACGTCAGGGCCTTTTCTACTCCCAATAGCCACAGTCCGCCCCCCCCCCCCCCCCCCCCTAAGTTCTGAAGGACAGTAAACATGGCCCTTTGTTTAGAATGTTTGAAGACCTCTGGTCTGGCACATGGTAAATCTCAATACGGTATTCTGGAATGCCACACCCCAGGCATCCCTCCAGCACATGGCAAGTCTTAGTGCGATAAAACAGCATGTGGTAACCCTGGAAGCCTGTCAGCCACGTACGTGGCTTGCTAAAGATGAAACCTCGGGGATAAGGACAATGCTGAAGATACCATGTGCTGGACTGCCTGTAACTTGACCTCAAGCTCTGTGCACACTTTTGAAAAGTAAGCCGTTTACAGGAGGAGGAAGATCCTAAATTCACTCAAAAATTGAATTTTTTTTTTTCAAATGTTCTCCAGTAAGGGACTCCTAAACTGACATATTCTGGGTTGTTTGGCTAAGCCCCCTGAACGCACCTCAATAAAAGCCTGTGTATCCATCCATACACACACACACACAAAGACGTTTAGGAAGCAGTCAAAGCTCCTTCTCCTGAACACAAAAGAATTATACTCAGGAGAGGAGCTTTTGGGCATTAACCACTTAAGGGCCGAGCCTCTTTTTGAGATTTGTTGTTTACAAGTAAAAAACATTTTTTTTTTTTTTGCTAGAAAATTTAGAAAAAAAAAAAAAAATTATAATATTTGGGGGTTCTAACACCCTAGAGAATAAAATGGCGGTCGTTTGCAATACTTTCTGTCACACCGTATTTGCACAGCGGTCTTACAACTTACAAGCGCACTTAAAATGACAAAAAGAAAAAAAAATGTCCCTTTAAGAGCTATGGGTGGAAGTGACGTTTTGACGTCACTTCCGCCCTGCAAAGGTATGGAGACGGGTGGGGGCCATCTTCCCCTCACTCGTCTCCATACCCAGCATGAGAAAGGATCTGATCACCTCCGCCTCCGGTAAGCGGTGGAGGGCACCGGAGCGCGGAGGCCCTCTCCTGCCGCCGATAAAAGTGATCTTGCTGAGAATCCGCTGCAGAGACCACCATTATCGGAAACCGGACCGCCAGCCGAAGAAGGGGATACCGGGGTTATGGTAGCTAGCTGCTGCCATAACAACGATATTCCTCTTCAAAGTTAGGACGTATATTGGCGCTGGCGCTCCGGAAGTGGTTGAAAAAACAAAAAAACACACAAATATGTGTTTATTTCATTTGCCAAAATAAAATTAAAATTCAGCCCAATTAAATAAATGGGCAAATGCGCCTAAACACGTTAGAAAAAAAAAACACAGCTTAGGTGCCAGAGTGTAAAGTCGCACCCCATGAACAGAACTGTCCTACTCCCCCCCCCCCCCCCCCCACAAAAAAAAAAAAACACAAAAACGCATTAAAAAAAAAACCCCGCCAACACTTGCGTTTTTGGTGCAGGTCCATTGAAGTCTATTACACGCAAAACGCAATCTGCTGCAGGGAAAAAAAAAAAAAAAATAGTCCCTGACCCTTTCCGACAAACACAGATGTGAACGAGATCCATAGTGAAACCATGTTAAATGGACTGCAGTGCGTTTCTGCAAAAGACACTAAAAAAAAAAAAAAAAAAAAAACGCATATGTGTGAAGCGAGGGCAAGGGCAGCTTCACAATGCCCCGCTGTGTTCTGGGCAAAGCACAGGAGAGCAGCATGAAGCCGCCCCAAAAGTAAAACTAAAAGGCAAAACTTTTTTTTTTTGCTCTCTGTGTCCCCCCCATTGGGGGATCTCACCCCCCCTATTTGCACTGTTTACGGTTATCACTGAGAATGAAAGAAAATCACAAATTTAGGGGTGTCGCCAGACAGAAATAGAGGGGAAATCTTCTACTAGTTCTGGTGACACCCCAGGACTCCCTCCCACTTATGTTTTGGGTATGGGACAGGAAGTGAGAGGGAAATTTCCACAATGGGACACAGATGGCAAAAAAGGGGTTATGACCCTCAAAAGGGGGGGGGGGAGATGTTTTGCCTATATTTCTTCTTTAGCCCCATAGTAGGACCGTGTTCTTCTATACATTATAACTGATACAGCCATGGAAGAATTGTCAGTCTTCATACAGAAGAAGCAGGAACATACATGGTGCTAAAACACAGAACAAACCTTGTACCATCACAAAATAAATTTTATTGTGCGTTATGAGCCCTTGGCAGAGTCCTGGTAATGTGGAAATACGCAGAACACTATCTGAGGTCTCCAATTGTGCCAACAAACAATAAACCTCTCAGCCTGTCCTGCTATAAGGCTCCAACTCTGAAAAGTCATGATTGTTTGACAACACACGCTGGGGCGGAGCCATCGCAAAGTTTCCTCCGGAGTCATAATGGCCAATCAAGTGCAAGATTTTGATAGTACAGTTCAGGTTAGGATGGGGGGGGGGGGGATGAGATGAACCAACCAGTCATTTTCCTGAAGACCTCTCACTTTGTCCAAATATGAAGGATCAGGGGGTCGGGGAAGGCAAGTAGAAGACAGCACTGACCCCCATTTCCCGATCTGCTGGTTGCAGGTCTGTGTGCACTGCTGCCCAGGTTGGTGCTTCTCAGGTGTTAGAGAATTCCCCATACACATACATGGATGCTTACGCATATAAAGAGAGCAGCCACACACTCAACCTCATCCCGCTTATCCTTTATAATCCAGACACAGACCACACTGAAGCATATCAGCCCCAGGGAGGAGCTTGTGTGGTCTTATCTGGATCAATGAACTTTGGGTTTGAGGCGACCATCTTTATATACAGTGTGGGTGGAGCATACGTGTGTACGCCATGGCTCGATACTTTCTGTACACTACAAAGGGAAATATGGAGGCTACTTGCTGAGATCTTTCTGAAAATGCTTGGTGCCTGGCTGTTATGCCAATTCTAAGGAATCAAGGTGGTGTATTGTGAACCGTGTAGGGTAGGTAGATTAGGACCTCCGATTTTTCTAATCTGCATACATGCTCATGGGTCACCCAGGAAATTAGGCATTTCAGACGAGGTTAGCAAAGGCGGCCTACACTTTATCCATTTCTCCTTAAGCTCTGAAGAGATGCCATCACTTTGCCCTTCCAGGACATAGTGACAGGTTCCCCTTTAAAGCCCACCCCCTCTATACTGCGCCCAATCTTTTATGGTCATCAAATAGGAGCTGTATTGTGTGACAGAGCTCAGGAATTAGCATTTGCCTGCACCGTCCATGCATCCTGGGAGGAGGTCACATGATCCCTCATACCTGGAATTACTAGGCATTTAGTGGTAGAAGCCATGGGATGAAAAATGGCGGAGAGCCAAGTATAAGGGCGGGGCTTTAAAGAGACTTTGCTCTGAACAGGTAGCAGAACGTACACCTGATAAGACTGGTAAAGATCAGATCTGGCAACAATCTTTCATCTTTGGACCCTCCATGACCTGGAAGTGAAGTGCAACCAGGGCCTACAGCCAGCAGACTCGGGGGGGAATAGCAGGTAATACTGTTACTTAGCTCACCTCCTCCATGGGTGTAACCAAGCTGTAGGAGAAAGTGGATCTCCATCGGCAGTTAAATGATAACATAGGCACCATTTGTAAAGGCTCAGCTCGTCATCGGAGTTCAGGGGATCGGTCCAGATCTTCTACAATTGCCACCAGGCCATGGCAGCCTTTTGTTCTAGTTCCATCATTGCTCTCCATGCTTTGGGAACCCTTTGCAACCCAACGTGACCAGATTAGCTCTTAGAGTTGGAAGAGCGAAGAGTGACCTAAAAACTTGGACTACCCCAATGAAGCCCCCAGGCAACATCTGCCCATATTTCCTCTGTTGGGTCTTTCCAAGAATCCATATATATATATAAATATCCCTTTCTATGACTGCTTAGGGGTCTCCCCTCGGCCACTAGGTGGCCTTGGCTGCTTCCTTCCCATTGCCCCACCTCGGCCCAGGCCTGGTTTCTTCCTCTTTGGCCCCTGGTTCTCCACCTTTATTTCCTGGATCCACTGGGTCTCGTAGCTGCCGGGGGCCTGGTAGCCGGGCTCGGCGGTATCCAGGGGGACCTTGCTGAGGAGGATGCAGATAGAGGGGCAGTTCCTCTTTACGGTCAGCGGGTCCAGGCCCGCCTCGGGTACGAGGGCTCCCAGATCTCCTCTGTCTGCCTGTAGAAGATCTTGGTGATCTGGTGCAGATCCTTCACCCTCCTCTTCATGATCTCCACACAGGTGAGGGTCTTGCCGAGGGCTTTGCCCATTCCGCTGAACAGAACTGTTGCACGCTCTCGCTCTCCATCTTGCCGATGGCGAAGCCCATGAGATTACGGATCTTGCTGCCATCTTTGACCTTCATCTCGATGATGTCTGGGGGAAGGGAAGTAAAAGGAAGCTCCACGGGCTTCTCCTCCACCCGAACTTTCTGGTAGTTCTCCATGACGTTCTCCTAAGGGCAATGAGACAAAAGCGTTATAAAAAGGGCCACACCTCCTCCAGTATGATCATAGATGTATGGGCACCTACACAGGTATATAGAGGAGCTCAGCATTAGACAAACGCCAACTGAGCTTAAAAGCACAACTCCAGTCTGCCCCCCACCCCACCCCTCCACCGAAACGCCCCCTGCTGCTTTTTTACTAGGTGTGGTCAGTCTCATGTGACATCGGGGGTACTCCACCTCCTATGGCAAGGAGCAATAGATTTTTGGTTGCATGCGGAAAAGTTTAGAACTTCCTGTCCTGGTGACAACCCCCATTTCCTGCCTGGTGGTCACAGAGAGTGGACATCTTGTTACACCCACCGGAGTCTGGGCATTTCACACTAAACTCAACTTATATAGTGAAATTCAGTATTTTTAAATCCGTCAGACTGTTTTGATGTTGATTTTTCAAAGCAGCGGTGTTCTGTCAGATCAGCAAACCTGTGAAATCGGCTGCTCTTAAAATTCAACATCCAAGCAGACAGACGGATTTGTTTAGTGGTAAAATAAGTGTGAAATGCAAGACTCCGGTGGGTGTAACAAGATGTGCGCTTGCCACCTTCTCACTGTGGAGGGGTGCGGGGTGTACCAAGATGGCGGCGATAGAACGTCACTTCCGTTATGAATTCTGATGGAGTCGCCGAATCTAGGGGGCTTTCTGACAGGACACAGGCTTACTGCGGCCAAGCGCGGGGTGTACCAAGATGGCCGTTGCGGCGTTGTGACTGAACGTCACTTTCGTTACCTAATCTAACAGGACACCGCCATTCACAGAACGCCTGGAATTTCTCAAGTGGTTTGCTGACTGGACGTTGTGGAGATTGTAGCGTCACCGCACTGCCGGCTCTCCACCTCGTCCAATCAGAGAACACCTTGCATCCAATGGGATTGGAGGGGTGAAGAGGTTGAACCCCCATTACACTGGAGCTGTCCTGGGGGAAGCCAGGCAATCAGCATTTCCAGACATCTCCCACGGAGGACTCATCCAGTCTCTTCATTCTACCCTGATCTGAGGACAGGGGCCCTCATCATACAGGGAATGCTGGGATCTGTGGTTCACCAGTCATGGTAATACTACCCCCGACACACCTCCTATGGAGAGACCGACTCACCGCACACCTCACCGATCCATCCGGGTCCTCACTGAGCCGCCATCTTACCGTGACATCATCACCGGAAGAGGGCGGGACTTCAGAGTCCACCAATCAATCATAAAAGGAGATGTTTAATGCTCTTCCGGGATGCGGCTCATCCTGAAACGCAACGTGTCCGCCCAGTACTGGAGAATGCTGCCACCTGCCGGTCACTACTGGGACTACACCTTCCATAACCCCTTCTCTGCTGTACACTCCCCCCCCCCCACTATATACAGGTTAACCCTTTCTTCTGCTGTACACTGCACTTCCCCCCACTATATACAGATTAACCCCTTCTCTGCTGTACACCCCCCACACACACACACACTATATACAGATTAACCCCTCCTCTGCTGTACACCCCCCCCACACTACTATATACAGATTAACCCCTTCTCTGCTGTACACCCCCCACACACACACAACACACTATATACAGATTAACCCCTCCTCTGCTGTACAACCCCCCACACACACTATATACAGATTAACCCCTCCTCTGCTGTACACCCCCCCCCCCACACACACTATATACAGATTAACCCCTCCTCTGCTGTACACCCCCCCCCCCCCACACACTATATACAGATTAACCCCTCCTCTGCTGTACACCCCCCCCCACACACTATATACAGATTAACCCCTTCTCTGCTGTACACTCCACTTCCCCCCCCCCCCCCACTATATACAGATTAACCCCTTCTCTGCTGTACACCCCCCCCCCCCCACACACTATATACAGATTAACCCCTCCTCTGCTGTACACTCCACTTCCCCCCCACTATATACAGATTAACCCCTTCTCTGCTGTACACCCCCCACTATATACAGACTAACCCCTTCTCTGCTGTACACCACCCACTATATACCGATTAACCCCTTCTCTGCTCTACACCCCCCACTATATACAGACTAACCCCTTCTCTGCTCTACACCCCCCACTATATACAGATTAACCCCTTCTCTGCTGTACACCCCCCCACTATATACAGATTAACCCCTTCTCTGCTGTACACCCCCCCCCACTATATACCGATTAACCCCTTCTCTGCTCTACACCCCCCCCCCCCCCACACTATATACAGATTAACCCCTTCTCTGCTGTACACTCCACTTCCCCCCCCACTATATACAGATTAACCCCCTTCTCTGCTGTACACCCCCCACTATATACAGATTAACCCCTTCTCTGCTGTACACCCCCCCACTATATACAGACTAACCTCTTCTCTGCTGTACACCCCCCACTATATACAGACTAACCCCTTCTCTGCTGTACACCCCCCACTATATACAGACTAACCCCTTCTCTGCTGTACACCCCCCCACTATATACAGACTAACCTCTTCTCTGCTGTACCCCCCACTATATACAGACTAACCCCTTCTCTGCTGTACACCCCCCACTATATACCGATTAACCCTTCTCTGCTGTACACCACCCACTATATACCGATTAACCCCTTCTCTGCTCTACACCCCCCACTATATACAGACTAACCCCTTCTCTGCTGTACACCCCCCACTATATACAGACTAACCCCTTCTCTGCTGTACACCCCCCACTATATACAGACTAACCCCTTCTCTGCTCTACACCCCCCACTATATACCGATTAACCCCTTCTCTGCTGTACACCCCCTGCACTATATACAGATTAACCCCTTCTCTGCTGTACACCCCCCCACTATATACAGATTAACCCCTTCTCTGCTCTACACCCCCCCCCACACTATATACAGATTAACCCCTTCTCTGCTGTACACTCCACTTCCCCCCCACTATATACAGACTAACCCCTTCTCTGCTGTACACCCCCCACTATATACAGACTAACCCCTTCTCTGCTCTACACCCCCCACTATATACCGATTAACCCCTTCTCTGCTGTACACCCCCTGCACTATATACAGATTAACCCCTTCTCTGCTGTACACCCCCCCACTATATACAGATTAACCCCTTCTCTGCTCTACACCCCCCCCCCCCCACACTATATACAGATTAACCCCTTCTCTGCTGTACACTCCACTTCCCCCCCACTATATACAGACTAACCCCTTCTCTGCTGTACACCCCCCACTATATACAGACTAACCCCTTCTCTGCTGTACACCCCCCCACTATATACAGACTAACCTCTTCTCTGCTGTACACCCCCCACTATATACAGACTAACCCCTTCTCTGCTGTACACCCCCACTATATACCGATTAACCCTTCTCTGCTGTACACCACCCACTATATACCGATTAACCCCTTCTCTGCTCTACACCCCCACTATATACAGACTAACCCTTCTCTGCTGTACACCCCCCACTATATACAGACTAACCCCTTCTCTGCTGTACACCCCCCACTATATACAGACTAACCCCTTCTCTGCTCTACACCCCCCACTATATACCGATTAACCCCTTCTCTGCTGTACACCCCCTGCACTATATACAGATAACCCCTTCTCTGCTGTACACCCCCCCACTATATACAGATTAACCCCTTCTCTGCTCTACACCCCCCCCCCACACTATATACAGATTAACCCCTTCTCTGCTGTACACTCCACTTCCCCCCCACTATATACAGACTAACCCCCTTCTCTGCTGTACACCCCCCACTATATACAGATTAACCCCTTCTCTGCTGTACACTCCACTTCCCCCCACTATATACAGATTAACCCCTTCTCTGCTGTACACCCCCCACACACACTATATACAGATTAACCCCTTCTCTGCTGTCTGTACACCCCCCACTATATACAGACTAACCCCTTCTCTGCTGTACACCACCCACTATATACAGATTAACCCCTTCTCTGCTGTACACCGCCCACTATATACAGATTAACCCCTTCTCTGCTGTACACCCCCCACACACACTATATACAGATTAACCCCTTCTGTATATAGTGGGAGGTCTATAACAGAGAAGGGGGTAATCTGTATATAGTGGGGGGGGGGGGGGGTGTACAGCAGAGAAGGGGTTAATCTGTATATAGTGGGTGGAGGTGTACAGCAGAGCAGGGTTAATCTCTACTATACACCCCACACTAAATACAGATTAACCCCTTCTCTGCTGTACACCTTACAGTTTCTCACAAAGTAAGTACACCCCCTAAGTGAAAATGTCCAAATTGGGCCCAAAGTGTCAATATTTTGTGTGGCCACCATTATTTTCCAGCACTGCCTTAACCCTCTTGGGCATGGAGTTCACCAGAGCTTCACAGGTTGCCACTGAAGTCCTCTTCCCCTCCTCCATGATGACATCACAGAGCTGGTGGATGTTAGAGACCTTGTGCTCCTCCACCTTCTGTTTGAGGATGCCCCACAGATGATCAATAGGGTTTAGGTCTGGAGACATGCTTGGCCAGTCCATCACCTTTACCCTCAGCTTCTTTAGCAAGGCAGTGGTCATCTTGGAGGTGTGTTTGGGGTCGTTATCATGTTAGAATACTGCCCTGCGGCCCAGTCTCCGAAGGGAGGAGACCATGCTCTGCTTCAGTATGTCACAGTACATGTTGGCATTCATGGTTCCCTCAATGATCTGTAGCTCCCCAGTACTGGCAGCACTCATGCAGCCCCAGACCATGACACTCCCACCACCATGCTTGACTGTAGGCAAGACACACTTGTCTTTGTACTCCTCACCTGGTTGCCGCCACACACACTTCACACCATCTGAACCAAATACGTTTATCTTGGTCTCATCAGACCACAGGACATGGTTCCAGTTCCCGCTTCCCTTCAGCAAACTGTTTGCAGGCTTTCTTTTGCATCATCTTTAAAAGAGCCTTTCTTCTGAGATGACAGCCATGCAGACCAATTTGATGCAGTGTGTGGCGTATGGTCTGGGCACTGACAGGCTGACCCCCCCCCCCCACCCCTTCAACCTCTGCAGCAATGCTGGCAGCACTCATACGTCTATTTCCCAAAGACAACCTCTGGATATGACGCTGAGCACGTGACCTCAACTTCTTTGGTGGACCATGGTGAGGTCTGTTCTGAGTGGAACCTGTCCTGTTATACCTCTGTATGGTCTTGAACACCGGGCTGCAGCTCAGTTTCAGGGTCTTGGCAATCTTCTTATAGCCTAGGCCATCTTTATGTAGAGGAACAATTCTTTTTTTTCAGATCCTCAGAGAGTTCTTTGCCATGAGGTGCCATGTTGAACTTCCAGTGACCAGTATGAGAGAGTGAGAGCGATAACACTTAAATTTAACACACCTGCTCCCCATTCACACCTGAGACCTTGTAACACTAACGAGTCACATGACACCGGGGGGGGGGGGATGGCCTAATTGGGCCCAATTTGGACATTTTTCACTTAGGGGTGTACTCGCTTTTGTTGCCAGCAGTTTAGACATTAATGGCTGTGTGTTGAGTTATTTTGAGGGGACAGCAAATTTACACTGTTATACAAGCTGTACACTCACTACTTTACATTGTAGCAAAGTGTCATTTCTTCAGTGTTGTCACATGAAAAGATATCTACAAAAATGTGAGGGGTGTACTTACTTTTGTGAGATACTGTATACAAGACTCCTTCCTCCTTTACACTGCAGTTAGTGTTCCTCACCCAGCATTCTATCACTGCATGCAGAGATATTGTCCTGCGGTCTGTGCCCTGGTCTCCGTATACCTCTGTACTCCTCTCCAGTCTATGTCAGGCACACAATCACAGCAACACTACAATAATAAACCTCAGACACCACAATTCCAGTTCTTTATTCCGTCGGCTGCAGAATTCCCCAGGAAGTGTACAGATACAATGTAACATTGTACAATGGAATGATTCCTTTATTATAAATGATCAAATATTGTACAGCAGACCTCCCCCTCCCCATTGCTGGATAGAGGAATGGAAGAATCATGGCATGACAATGACCCTAGGCAGCAAAGGAGTGTCTCAGGAAGACGTACATTAATATCCTGAAGTGGCCTAGCCAGTCTCCAGACCTTAATCCCATAGAAAATATGTGGAGGGAGCTGAAGGTTCGAGTTACCAAACGTCAGCCTCGAAACCTTAATGACTTGGAGAGGATCTGCGGAGAGGAGTGGGACACAATGCCCCCTGAGATGTGTGCAAACCTGGAGGACAACTACAAGAAACGTCCGACCTCTGTGATTACCAACAAGGGTTTTGCCACCCAGTACCAAGTCATGTTCTGTAAAGGGGTCAAATACTTATTTCACTCCTTAAAATGCAAATCAATTTATAACTTTTTTTTTTTTTTCTGGATATTTTTGTTGTTATTCCGTCTCTCACTGATAAAATAAACCGACCATTACAATTATAGACTGATCATTTCTCTGTCAGTGGGGCAAACTGACAGGAGGGGTACAAAATCAGAAGGGGGATCAAATACTTTTTCCCCTCACTGTATATGACATCTCATGTGATGTATGGGGGGGGGGGGTGTATATACAGTACAGTCATGGCTCTCTATGACACCTCATTCTCATGTGATGTATAGGGGGGGTGTATATACAGTACAGTCATGGCTTTCTATGACACCTCATCTCATGTGATGTATGGGGGGGGGGGTGTATATACAGTACAGTCATGGCTCTCTATGACACCCCTCATCTCAGGTAATGTATAGGGGGGCTGTATATACAGTACAGTCATGGCTCTCTATGACACCCCTCATCTCATGTGATGTATGGGGGGGGGGGTGTATATACAGTACAGTCATGGCTCTCTATGACACCCCTCATACTCATGTGATGTATGGGGGGGGGGTGTATATACAGTACAGTCATGGCTCTCTATGACACCCTCATCTCAGGTAATGTTATAGAGGGGGGGGGGGGTGTATATACGGTACAGTCATGGCTCTCTATGACACCCCTCATCTCAGGTAATGTATAGAGGGGGGGGTGTATATACAGTACAGTCATGGCTTTCTATGACACCTCATCTCATGTAATGTATAGGGGGGCTGTATATACAGTACAGTCATGGCTCTCTATGACACCCCTCATCTCATGTGATGTATGGGGGGGGTGTATATACAGTACAGTCATAGCTCTCTATGATACCCCTCATCTCATGTGATGTATAGAGGGGGGGGGGTGTATATACAGTACACCCCCAGTCTGCACCTGGGAGCTGCGATGCACTCTACGCTTCCTCCCCCATCAGGGGCGGAGAGGCGACTTACAGCGCATCGGCGCCACGCATCCTGCCCAGCATGTGGCGTCGCTTTTGGCGCCAACACGCTGAGCAGTGATTTTCCATTTAGCTGCCCTGGCGGGAAATATGGGCTTCTGTCGGGGGCAGTGATTACCGTCACTGCCTGAGCCCTTCCCAGCCGACGCCATGCTTGTGTGACGCTGCTGATTAGCCGGCGTGCACGTGTGCGGGACTCACATATATACTGCCTCCCCTGACACAACCTTGCTGCTACACATTCAAGATGTCACACCACGTTGTAGCACTCAATCCTCTTTTTAGTTTGTTCCACAAGTAAGTTTGTTCAATGTTTGACACATTTTTATGTTATTCCTTTGTATGCCTCTCCCCTTGGGCCTGTTTCTTTGGCCCCACCGTTTTTCATCCTTCACTCCTCTTCATGCCATTGGCTCTTGTTCACACTATCCACACATTTAATATATTTTTTCACATTACACTTACATACCTTTCCCCCCCCCCCCCCCACACATATCTACCAGCAGCATGTCTTTGTGTTATCGGAGGATTTGGTTGTATGCGTCCTGCCGCACACGGCTTCAATGACCTCAGCTCCCGGGAAAGACCATGTTTGGGGTCTTGGTTGCATGGTCGCAGTATTTTATCATATTGGACCCTCTGTAAGTATTCAGGATGGGCCAATCTGCCTTTCCTCTATATTATTAACAACTAGACTAATATTACCATTTTTCTTACCTTATAGATTAATTGAGCATCCGCCCCTGAAAATTGTGTTCTTACACGAAACGCGTCGGTACATGCAATGCTTATCCATATCTACAATGAATCATTATGTTGATTTTTGTCTTAATAGACTATTTATTTATTTACTTGAGGTATCAATTACGGTCTCATTGTTTTTTTTATTGATCCATACTCCTGCTGCTAGTGCTGCTCCCATGTCAAATGCATTTCTATGAATTTATCTCAATGCAATGTATTAAATAGAAACCTTTTACCTATGTACTTTATATCCACACCACACCTGTATGTTACGTGTGGGTGGATTAATATGATTCAGTAGACCAGAGTTTATGTGGTTTATATACTGCCATGTTTCATATAATGTTCTTGCTCAATAAACTTTATTTGTTCAAATTCACCTCCACATGTCAGCCACCTCATTCAAAGTCCCACTTTTTCCTTTTTTTTTTGCATACATATGTACCAGGGATGGAGGCACACCACATATGTGCCTCATTTAAAGTCCCCCTCCCCTTCCATTTGATATATACAGTACAGTCCTGGCTCTCTATGATACCCCTCATCTCATGTGATGTATGGGGGGGGGGGGTGTATATACAGTACAGTCATGGCTCTCTATGACACCCCTCATCTCATGTAATGTATAGGGGGGGGGGGGTGTGTATACAGTACAGTCATGGCTCTCTATGAAACCCCTCATGTAATGTATAGGGGGGGGGGTGTATATACAGTACAGTCATGGCTCTCTATGAAACCCCTCATGTAATGTATAGGGGGGTGTATACAGTACAGTCATGGCTCTCTATGACACCCCTCATCTCATGTGATGTATAGGGGGGGTGTATATACAGTACAGTCATGGCTCTCTATGAAACCCCTCATGTAATGTATAGGGGGGGGGGTGTATAAGGTACAGTCATGCTCTCTATGACACCCCTCATCTCATGTGATGTATAGGGGGGGGGGTGTATATACAGTACAGTCATGGCTCTCTATGACACCCCTCATCTCATGTAATGTATAGGGGGGGGGGGTGTGTATACAGTACAGTCATGGCTCTCTATGAAACCCCTCATGTAATGTATAGGGGGGGGTGTATATACAGTACAGTCATGGCTCTCTATGAAACCCCTCATGTAATGTATAGGGGGGGTGTATACAGTACAGTCATGGCTCTCTATGACACCCCTCATCTCATGTAATGTATAGGGGGGGGGTGTATATACAGTACAGTCATGGCTCTCTATGAAACCCCTCATGTAATGTATAGGGGGGGGGTGTATAAGGTACAGTCATGGCTCTCTATGACACCCCTCATCTCATGTAATGTATAGGGGGGGGGTGTATATACAGTACAGTCATGGCTCTCTATGACACCCCTCATCTCATGTAATGTATAGGGGGGGGGGGGGTGTATATACAGTACAGTCATGGCTCTCTATGAAACCCCTCATGTAATGTATAGGGGGGGGGGTGTATATACAGTACAGTCATGGCTCTCTATGAAACCCCTCATGTAATGTATAGGGGGGGGTGTATACAGTACAGTCATGGCTCTCTATGACACCCCTCATCTCATGTGATGTATAGGGGGGGTGTATATACAGTACAGTCATGGCTCTCTATGAAACCCCTCATGTAATGTATAGGGGGGGGTGTATACAGTACAGTCATGGCTCTCTATGACACCCCTCATCTCATGTAATGTATAGGGGGGGGTGTATATACAGTACAGTCATGGCTCTCTATGAAACCCCTCATGTAATGTATAGGGGGGGGTGTATACAGTACAGTCATGGCTCTCTATGACACCCCTCATCTCATGTGATGTATAGGGGGGGTGTATATACAGTACAGTCATGGCTCTCTATGATGCCCCTCATCTCATGTAATGTATAGGGGGGGGGGTGTATATACAGTACAGTCATGGCTCTCTATGAAACCCCTCATGTAATGTATAGGGGGGGTGTATATACAGTACAGTCATGGCTCTCTATGATGCCCCTCATCTCATGTAATGTATAGGGGGGGGGTGTATATACAGTACAGTCATGGCTCTCTATGAAACCCCTCATGTAATGTATAGGGGGGGGTGTATATACAGTACAGTCATGGCTCTCTATGACGCCCCTCATCTCATGTAATGTATAGGGGGGGATGTATATACCAACAGTCATGGCTCTCTATGACACCCCTCATCTCATGTAATGTATAGGGGGGGATGTATATACCAACAGTCATGGCTCTCTATGATACCCCATACAATACAGTGACATTTCTGTAGATGAATATCCAGCAAACTCACAAGGAATTCCAGGTAACAAAGTTGTATTTTATTGGAATTATGGTGGACATAATAATACACAATATTTACCATTAGCCAAAAAAAAAAAAAAAAAAAAAAAAAAAAAAAAGGAAAAGGAATTTAATCAATAAATACCTTTTTAACACGAGCTTGATGCCCAAATAACTGCTAAATACAGACTGTACGTCATCCTGGGTCAGCAGGCATATCGCCACCCTCGCAGTAGCGCACCCCTCTTAATGGACCATTCCCCAGCCATGGGCCAGTCCAGATAAGCTCCCCACATCTGACAGCAAGGGGGGACTTCATTGTGACCAAATCATATTACCAATAAAAGCCAGTAGTGCCATCATGCTAGAAGAAGCGATTTGTAAATACGGTAAAACAGGGACAGTTAGTATAAATAATGTGTGTGTGTGTGAGGGGGGTGTGGTTACAAAGTGGGCGGAGTCACTCAGGTGCGGGTTTCACTTGTTTAGCCGCCTCCATCTTGGACAGAGTCTCATCCCACATGACAAACTGTTTGGAGAGCAGAAGAGTCTGAAGCGGCTGGTTAAGGAGCACATCATTCACACAATATTTATAATATACAAGCCTTGACCTCCATCATTCACAGATCACTGTTGTAGGTGAAGGACAGCTGGACAGATTGATAGAAGTTACCTCTGGCGGTGGGATCAAATCAGAGAAATATGTGCACTACTATCACTGACCTCCTTCGGAAGAGTCTACTCCCCCGGCTGCCATGCTGGTCCTCTGCCTTCCTTACCTATCAAGACTGTCTTCTGTATTCTGATAGCAGTCTCCAACAATCTCTTGGCAGCGGTCAAAGCATCTGTCATTTTGCAGCATTTCTTTTTTTTTTTTTTTTTTTTTTTTTTTTTTTATAACCAGGTCCTTAATATGCAAGTTTCTTTTGTTTTTGATAGACGTTGGGTTAGGCTCCATTCAGACTTGTGCAACTTCTAAAATTGTGTTGTTATTTCCAGTGCAACTTTGGAAGGGTGTGACTTGTGGTTTACCACTTGCCAACCGCGCTATAGCTAAATAACAGCTACAGCGAGGCCGGACAGTTTTGGAAGGGGGTCATATGATGGCCTCCCGTGATCACGCCCGCTGCGGCGTCCTCCGGACACTGCTGATCACAGATTGAGGTAAAGAGCCAATCAGCGGCTCTTTACCACGCGATCATCTGTGACCCATCACAGGTAAAACACGATGTAAACAGAAGCTGGTTATCAGCTTATCTTTGCTCACACTGACAGCGAGAGGAGAGCCAATGACTGGCTTGTGTAACAGGAACATCTACACTGATTATCAGTGCAGTCCCAACAGTGCTGCCAGTGACACCCATCAGTGCCACCTACCAGTACTAGAGTTGCCACCTCATCCCTATAAAACCGAACACATATTAATTACACAGGTTCTGGAGGGAGATTAAGGTGGTAATTAAACTCGCTTATCTGCATTAAATTAGCCTCAGAACCTGTGTAATTAATAGGTGTTCGGGTTGAGGGATGAGGTGGCATTTCTAATCAGTACCCATCAGCTACCCCCCCCCCCCATCAATAAAGAAGAAAAATTATTGGTTTGCAAAATTGTATACCAAACTATGAAAAAAGTTTTGTGTTTTTTTTCAACATTTTTAGTCATTTCTAGTTTTTTTTTTTTTCCCTAAATAAAAGGAGCAGTGACCACCAAAAGAAAGCTCTATTTGTGTGGAAAAAAAAAATGCATTTAGGTACAATGCTGCATGACCGCGCAATTGTGAAAGTGCGACAGCTGAAAATGAGCCTGGGCAGGAAGGGGGTGAAAGTGCCCGGTAGGCAAGTGGTTAAAGATCGTGCGGGCGGCCACCTTAACAACCAGTGAATAGCAGGTTGTTAGGAAGCGGGTGGCTACTGCGTCCTTAACAACCGATGACTCATTAGCTGTCAGCGGGATTCCCTACCGACAGCTGAATGTAAACAAAAGAGCTTCGGTATAAAAAAAACAAACAAAAAAACAAAAAGAAAAAAAAAAAAAAAAAAAAAAAAAAACTGTGTGGGGGTCCCCTCCCCCAATCCATCCATACCAGGCCCTTTGGGTCTGGTATTGATTTTTAAGGAGAATCAATAAGCCAATAATAAAAAAATAAATACCATTTTAAAAAATGGTGTGATGGTCCCCCCCCAAAAAAAAAATCTATACCAGACCCTTATCCGAGCAGGAGTCATCTGCTATTATCTGGTTGATAAAGAGCTGGCAACCGCCAGCATCCCTAACAACCAGGGTGTGCACCAAAGTCACACAAAACTGTTGCCTGCAAAACATCCAGGTGCGACTTTCATGACACTTTTGATGGTTAACATTGACGTCTATGGCCCTCAAGTCGGACCAAAGTAGTGCATAAACTATTCTGAAGGCGCATAGATATAATCAGTTTTCATTGGAAAACATGGGGTGCGACTTGTCACTTGACTTTGATGTCCAAAGGCACATGACGAGTCATACAAGTATGAATGGAGCCTTAAAGAGGAAGTAAACTCTCCCACTCCTTTGCCACTTTTCATCTAGACCATTATATGAAGTTATAAGCAAACATTATCCACTGTAAATAAGCCTCAATCACATATTACTTACTTTTTATAATAACTTTTATAAATGATTTCTCCAGGGATTAAGCTGCGCCATTTTAGGTATTGTTTCCCGAGTCTGCACTGCATATTACTTCCGCCCTTTCATTATGGCTTGCTATTCTCTCGTGCATGCGTGATCGCGTCTTAACCAAGCCTCAGTTTCGATCCAATGTTAATATGGCGACCGTGCTCAACCGCTCACAGCCAACCTGAGAGTGCAGAATTGTATAGCCGTTTTGCCATGTGCCTGCCTGTCAGGCTGCTGTATGCGGCAGCTAATGCTTGCTATGGTATGCAGTACGAGACTGCAGATTTTCTCTGCACTTCCTACTACACCCCATGTGACCGCATGACGTCACATGGGGTGTAGTAGGAAGTGCAGAGAGAATCTGCAGTCTTGCGGGTTTTGATCACAGTGCCGCTGGGAGAGGAAATCACACCGCACGTCATCCCATCAATGGACAGATGGTGTAACGGCACTCAGAAAGTGCCGTGAAAAACGGAAGAGATGCGCATGCGCCGGTGACGTCACTACACAGAATGGGACGTATTACAAGAAAAGCAAGCAAGGAGACATCTACAAGCAGCAACCAATAGCAGGATTTAAGCAGATTGAAATGTGATAAAGTTGTGGGGGAGGATTTACAACCACTTTAAAGTGATTGTAAAGGATCGTGTTTAATTTTTTTTTAAACAACAAACATACTTACTCCCACTGCTCGTTTTGCACAGAGTGGCCCTGAACCTCGTCTTCTGGGGTCCCCCAGTGGCTCTCTCGGCTCCTCCCCGCATCAGATAACCCCCTAGGAGAAGCGATTTCCTGAAGGGGGTTACCTTGCGGGCGCACTCCCGTGTCCAGCATGTGCGTCCACAGACACAAATGCCGGACTCAGCCAGGCCCCCCCCTGGCGCCCGCGTCATTGGTTTTGATTGACAGCTGCGGGAGCCAATGGGTGCGCTGCTATCAATCTATTCAATCCAGAGCCGGGACCCCGTGGAGAGAGGGACAGCACGTCCTTGCCGAAGAGATGAAGGGGCTCAGGTAAGTAAAAACGGGGGTGGGGGCGAGCTTCGGGCATTGGATGCATTAAGGTGAAAAAACTTGAGGGTTTACAACCTCTTGAATGGGCCCTATAATGAGCCTCAATGTATCAAAAAAACACCCAAAAAACTACCTGCACTATATTTGGTCAATGAAGTGAGTCACAATGCACGCAGCATTACCATCTGTTTGCTGTGGAGTGCTACAACATAGATTTGTTTCATTGGATATTTGCTTTGGGGTACCATTCGGGGTACCATGTGTGAAGTGGCACTATAAGTCACCATAAATTGCAAGCACTGGGCTGTACCACAGAAACAGTCATTTCCTGTAACTTGGTTGCAGATCTAGTCGTTTCCCATTACTTGAAATCAGTTACCCTTCAGGGGTCTCCAACCCTCAGCATGTGCGCCCGGTTTGCACACAATGCAGTTGATGCAGGCACCCACAGCCATTGGTAGTAACTGACAGCGCACTAGACTGTCTCAAAGCGAGACCCACCAACATCACTGAGAGCATACTGGCAGCTACGAACTTCGGAGTGTTCTGCTGAAGAAGCTCGCCCTCATGCCTGTAGCGATACCCTACCTTCCTAAAAGGTACAGAGTTTAGGGCCGGGTTTGCATTGAAGCTGACCCGAATCCTGAAGAGACATACCCTGGGGCTGATCTGGAGTTGAAGGTAAATGCATTAGGGCTGGTCTGAAGGTACAGGATTTGGGGCTCCTCCGAGGCCTCAAGCGCACGCCCTGCCCAGGGGGGCTCCTCCGAGGCCTCAAGCGCATGCCCCGCCCAAGGGGGCTCCTCCGAGGCCTCAAGCGCACGTCCCGCCCAGGGGGGGCTCCTCCGGGGCCTCAAGCGCACGTCCCAGGTGTGATTTGCACACAGTTATACTGCCAATAGCAAATTAAAGCGGAGTTCCACTCAAAAATTGAACCTCCGCTTTAAGTGATGGTGACCCCCTGACATGCCACATTTGGGAGCGGGTACCCAGTTTTTAAGGGCACAAACCTCCCACTTCCTCCCGGGGCTCTGCGGTGACGGAAGGAAGTTCACCTCTCCCCCCTCCCCCCTTGCAATCTTTTGGGACACGTCACAGGTCCTAGAAGATTGCCTGGCAATTCACAGCGTGGCTCACGCCCACAGTTAGAATGCCGGCGCTGTGAAGAGGAGGGCGAGAGGAGCGAGGTTTCGTTTGCCCGCATCGCTGGATTGTGGGACAGGTGAGTGTCTGATGATTAAAAGTCAGCAGCTACACATTTTGTAGCTTCTGACTTTTAAAAATGGGTGGAACTCCGCTTTAAACTCATTAATTATCTTATAACAATACGTTTTTAACTTGTACAGGTGTAGAAGTGCAACATTGTTTTTACAAAGACTGGAGGTTCACACTATTGCAAATTGGATGCGGTATTCCCTGCGTCCAGTTCGCATGTCAGGAGATTGTGACCGGCTCTCTATGGAACCGGTTCACACATCTCCGGAGCGGCTCCGGTTGCGAATTGCACAGGAGTCCGGTGTGTCTTTTGATCCGTTTCAGGTCAGAATTCAACCAAAAATTCAGGCAGAAACCGGACCTAAAAATGGTGAACAGGAACGCACCGGACCTCTGCTGTGAGCCGCCCTGTGAACCCAGCCTAAAATGCGCTCTTGATGACTGGCGCGCTAGTAGTCTATTGCTTGTAAACATGACATGTATTGTGAAAAAGGCAGATAACCGCCGCCATACCCTAACACTGCGGCTGGAGTCTTCTGTATTTTGTAAAAAAAACAAACAAAAAAATAAAAAATCTTTTCCCATCTCTAGCAATACAGCAGCAGACTCCAACACTCTCCTGTAACATGGCTGCTCTCATGTGACAGGAGTTGGATTGTGAGTGTAAAGGGTGTGTGTCCGGGAACAAGAAGACCCACGCCGGTCCCTGGTATACACAGCCCCACATCCCTGCAGTCTCCATACAAAAGGATACCAGCTTGTTATAATCCTCCAGCAGCTTCTTGGTCTCAGTAGAGATCTCCTCACACTGGTCCTAGGGGGAAGAAGACAGGTACAGACAGAATGAAGCAAATGAAAGTCGGTCACCTGCAGCGCAACATCTGGGAGGGTTGCAAATGATTACAGAGCTGCATGAAGTGCCTGGCCTATAGTCATTGACATGACACCGATAATGAGCACTGCCCAGCCCGGGACATACTGCCTCCTTCAAGACCAACTCCAGCCAGAACCCTTTTGTATCAGTTTTGAACAGAACTACATGTCCCATGAACTTTTGCTCGTGTGTATTGTACTGCACATGCGTCCTAGTGCGCCAGCTGGAGGGTGGAGCAGATGTCTACCCATTGTGCAAATATGCATATGGGAACACAATGGACTCCTGTCCCTGGTTTAGAGCGCTCCACATGCCTGGCATCCTTTTACATAGGTATGCTAAATTGTTGCAAAAACTTTAGCTGTGCAATCTGCTGATCAGTTGATTATACTCTAAGGCCCCTTTCACACTGGGGCGGGAGGTGCGTCGGCGGTAAAGCGCTCGCTATTATTAGCGGCGCTTTACCGTCGTTTTAGCAGCGGTATTCGGTCGCTAGCGGGGGCGGTTTTAACCCCCCCCCCCCCCCGCTATCAGCCGAGAAAGGTTTAAACCACCCGCAAAGTGCCGCTATGCCGGCGGTATAGCTGCGCTGCCCCATTGATTTCCTTCACTGCTCCAAAGATGCTGTTTGCAGGAGTTTTTTTTCCCCCTCCTGCCAGCGCACCGCGCCAGTGTGAAAGCCCTCGGGGCTTTCACACTGGAGAAACAGCAGCGGCAGTTTCAGGTCAGTTTGCAGGCTCTATTTTTAGCGCAATAGCGCCTGCAAACCGCCCCAGTGTGAAAGGGGCCTTATAAAATGGAATCAAGCAAGTGATCAGCAGATCGCACAGCTAAAAGACAGCAGCACTCAATTCCAATTTGCGGGCAGCTACTCTCAAATTGTACGGTCTCTATGGAGCACCACCCAAAAATTGCAACTGTGTTTCAGCAATTCTTCACCTCGTTACGGATCTTCATAAATAGGAAGACTGGGTCTATACAGAGCATCCGGAAAGTATTCACAACGCTTCACTTTTTCCACATTTTGTTATGTTACAGCCTTATTCATAGGTTGGACTTGATGGACTTTTTTCAACCTCACCTACTATGTACTATGTAGCTATTACAAAATAGATTAAATTCATTATTTTCCTCAAAGTTCTACAAATAATATCCCATAATGACAACGTGAAAGAAGTTTGTTTGAAATCTTTGCAAATTTATTAAAAATAAAACAATTCTCATGTATATAAGTATTCACAGCCTTTGCCATGACACTCAGAATTGAGCTCAGGTGCCTCCTGTTTCCACTGATCATCCTTGAGATGTTTCTACAACTTGATTGGAGTCCACCTGTGATAATTCAGTTCGATTGGAAAGGCACACACCTGTCTATATATAAGGTCCCACAGTTATCAGTGCATGTCAGAGCACAAACCAAACCATGAAGTCCAAGGAATTGTCTGTAGACCTCCGAGACAGGATTGTATGGAGGCACAGATCTGTAGACCTCAGAGACAGGATTGTATGGAGGCACAGATCTGTAGACCTCAGAGACAGGATTGTATGGAGGCACAGATCTGTAGACCTCCGAGACAGGATTGTACGGAGGCACAGATCTGTAGACCTCAGAGACAGGATTGTATGGAGGCACAGATCTGTAGACCTCTGAGACAGGATTGTATGGAGGCACAGATCTGTAGACCTCCGAGACAGGATTGTATGGAGGCACAGATCTGTAGACCTCCGAGACAGGATTGTATGGAGGCACAGATCTGGGGAAGGATACAGAAAAATGTCTTCGGAGGGTTCACTATCACTCTGGATATAATCACCCAATAGGGAGCGGATTTTAAAATCACCCAATAGGGAGTGAATTCTAACTAATAATCACAGTATCACACGTTAAACTATAGTAAGACATAAATACTCTCTACCCAAACACGCCCTCTCTACCCACATTATATCTAATTGGAGGGCAGCGCCATCTACCCCAACACCAAACATACGTTACACAATCTAGATCCCTCTTACCAGGGATCTCCAGAGGGGGCAGCAGCCCAGGAATATTTCCTAAGCATGGATTTAACAATCATATATAATACAGAAAAATGTCTGCAGCATTGAAGGTCCCAGTGAGCACAGTGGCCTCCATCATTCATAAATGGAAGAAGTTTGGAACCACCAGGACTCTTCCTAGAGCGGGCCTCCTGGCCAAACTGAGTGATCGGGGGAGAAGAGCCTTAGTCAGGAAGGAGACCAAGAACCCGATGGTCACTCTGACAGAGCTCCAGTGTTTCTCTGTGGAGAGAGGAGAACCTTCCAGAAGAACAATCATCTCCGCAGTACTCCACCAATCAGGCCTGTATGGTAGAGTGGCCAGACGGAAGTCACACCTCAGTAAAAGGCACATGACAACCCACCTGGAGTTTGCCAAAAGGCACCTGAAGGACTCTCAGATCATGAGAAACAAAATTCTCTGGTCTAATGAAACAAAGATTGAACTCTTTGGCCTGAATGGTAAGCGTCATATCTGGAGGAAACCAGGCACCGCTCATCACCTCACCCATATCATCCCTACAGTGAAGCATGGTGGTGGCAGCATCAGGCTGTGGGGATGTTTTTCAGCGGCAGGAACTGGGAGACTAGTCAGGATGGAGGGAAAGATGAATGCAGCAATGTACAGAGACATCCTCAATGAAAACCTGCTACAGAGCGTTCTGGACCTCAGACTGGGGTGAAGGTTTATCTTTCAACAGGACAACAACCCTAATCACACAGCTAAGATAACAAAAGGAGTGGCTATGGGACAACTCTGTGAATGTCCTTGAGTGGCCCAGCCAGAGCCCAGACTTGAACCCGATTGAACATCTCTGGAAAGATTTGGAAATGTCTGTGCACAGACGCTCCCCATCCAACCTGATGGAGCTTGAGAGGTCCTGCAAAGAAGAATGGGAGAAACTGCCCAAAAATAGGTGTGCCAAGCTGGTAGCCTCATACTCAAAGACTGGAGGCTGTAATTGGTGCAAAAGGAGCTTCACCAAAGTATTGAGCAAAGGCTGTGATACTTCTGTACATGGGATTTGTTTATTTGTTGATTCTTTTTAGTAAATTTAGAAAGATATCAAAGAAACGTCTTTCATGTTGTCATTATGGGGAATTGTTTGTAGAGTTTTGAGGAAAATAATGAATTTAATCTATTTTGGAATGAGGCTGTAACATAGCAAAATGTGGAAAAAGTGAAGCGCTGTGAATACTTTCCGGATGGACTGTATATGTGGCTATAAGATTATATTTTCAATCTCTGGGGTCTAATAACAACTGAAAATCTCTCCTACGGGGTCATGGTTGGCATTAATAAACCAACAGAAGTATTTATTATTTATCCTTCCTGAGTTTTTGGCTGGAGTTGGGTGTAAAGAGAACCTGTCCGGGTCTCAGATTCCCATTTACAGAAAATGAATGATGTGTATGAGATTGCATGTGTGTGTGTGTGTGGTGTAATCATGTGCGAACACGCCCTCACAGCCAATCAGCAACACCCCCATACTACATTACCCAATCACAGACATGACTGACCTGTTGCTGGATGTGGATCTGGGACAGACTCTGTAACTTGGAGACCTGAGACGGAACCGCTGGGGGAAGAAATACAAGAATATATGATGTAATGTATGCATATAAAAAAAACATTCACTTGTAACCCCTCCCCTCCCACTTTCCGTCCAATAAGATAACGGATGCCTCTTTTGCATCTCTGTGCAGTCATCACTAGGGGAATTTCTCAGTACTGAGAATGGGTTGGAAGGGGCTGGCAGGCTGCTATAAAATGTCACAGCACCAATGATGGGGCACTAGTCCTCCCACTGGCAACAATGATGGGGCACTAGTCCTCCCACTGGCAACAATGATGGGGCACTAGTCCTCCCACTGGCAACAATGATGGGGCACTAGTCCTCCCACTGGCAACAATGACGGGGCACTAGTCCTCCCACTGGCACCAATGACGGGGCACTAGTCCTCCCACTGGCACCAATGACGGGGCACTAGTCCTCCCACTGGCACCAATGACGGGGCACTAGTCCTCCCGCTGATACCAATGATGGGGCACTATTCCTCCTGCTGACACCAATGATGGGGCACTAGTCCTCCCGCTGACACCAATGATGGGGCACTAGTCCTCCCGCTGATACCAATGACGGGGCACTAGTCCTCCTGCTGACACCAATGATGGGGCACTAGTCCTCCCACTGACACCAATGATGGGGCACTAGTCCTCCCACTGACACCAATGATGGGGCACTAGTCCTCCCACTGACACCAATGATGGGGCACTATTCCTCCCACTGACACCAATGATGGGGTACTATTCCTCCCGCTGACACCAATGATGGGGTACTATTCCTCCCACTGACACCAATGACGGGGCACTATCCCTCCCACTGACACCAATGATGGGGCACTATTCCTCCCACTGACACCAATGACGGGGCACTATTCCTCCCACTGACACCAATGACGGGGCACTATTCCTCCCACTGACACCAATAACGGGGCACTATTCCTCCCACTGACACCAATGATGGGGCACTATTCCTCCCACTGACACCAATGATGGGGCACTATTCCTCCCACTGACACCAATGATGGGGCACTATTCCTCCCACTGACACCAATGATGGGGCACTATTCCTCCCACTGACACCAATGATGGGGCACTATTACTCCCACTGACACCAATGATGGGGCACTATTACTCCCACTGACACCAATGATGGGGCACTATTACTCCCACTGACACCAATGATGGGGCACTATTACTCCCACTGATACCAATGATGGGGCACTAGTCCTGCCACTGACTCCAATGATAGAAATAGTGCCCGGCCATGGACACCAATGAAGGGGCACTATTTCTGCCACGGACACAATGATGGGGCACTATTCCTTCCAATGACACCATTTTCTACTCCCACTGGTCACAGTCCGGCCCCTCAAAGTCTGAGGGGAAGTAAACTGGCCCTCTCTATCAAAAGTTTGGAGACCCCTGTATTAGAGTATAATCAAGCAACCGATCAGCAGATTGCACTGTTTGCAACACTTTATCATGCATGTCTAAAAAGGATGCCAGGAGATTATATATATATATATATATATATATATATATATATATATATATATATATATATATATATATATTATTATTATTATTATTATACGAGATTTATATAGCGCCAACAGTTTACTCAGCGCTTTACAATGTATAAGGGGGACAACACAATTACAGTACAATACAAAAGGTACAGGAGGGCCCGGCTCGTAGAGCTTACATTCTAAAAGGGAGGGGGTGGTGGTACAAAAGGTAATATCTGCAAAGAATGATTTGATGGGGGTGGCTCAGGGACAGTTATGTGGGTGTGGGATAGGCTTCCCTGAATAAATGAGTTTTCAAGGATCTCCTAAAGGTGGACAGGGTAGGGGCTGATCGGACATACTGGGGCAGGGAATTCCAGAGGATGGGAGAGGCTCTGGAGAAGTCCTGAAGGCGAGCATGGGAGGAGGTAACAAGGGAGCTAGAGAGCAGGAGGTCCTGGGAGGAGCGGAGGGGGCGATATCTGCAGATGAGGTTGGTGATGTAGATGGGGGCGATGTTGTGAATGGCCTTGTATGTTATGGTTAGCATTTTGAATTTTATACGGTGGGGTAGGGGAAGCCAGTGAAGGGATTGGCAGAGAGGAGCAGCAGTCACGGATCGATTAGTGAGGTGTATTAGTCTAGCAGCAGCATTCATAATAGACTGAAGGGGGAATAGCCTGCTTAAGGGTAGGCCATTAAGGAGAGAGTTGCAATAGTCGAGGCGGGAAATAATCAAAGAGTGAATAAGTTGTTTTGTAGTGTCATTAGTCAGAAAGGGTCGAATTTTGGAGATGTTGCGGAGGTTAAGGCGGCAGGATTTAGCCAGTGATTGGATATGGGGGCTGAAGGAGAGGTCAGAGTCAAGGATTACACCCAGGACTCTGGCATGTGTGGAGGGACCAATGGTTGTGTTGTTGATATTAATGGTGAAGTCACAGGAGGGGGACCGTGAAGGAGGAAATATAACAAAATCAGTTTTAGAAAGATTAAGTTTGAGGAAGTGGTGTGACATCCATACCGATATGTCATTCAGCAAGTTTGAGATCCGTGAGGAGATAGTGGGGGTGAGTTGGGGAGTGGAGAGATAGATCTGTGTGTCATCGGCATAGAGATGGTATTGGAAGCCATGGGAGGTGATCAACTGGCCCAGGGAAGAGGTATAGTGTGAGAAAAGGAGAGGCCCATAGATATATATATCTTGGAAACAGCAGTGTAGTGACTGAACCAGCCCTGAATATCACACCCACATGGTGAAAAGCAGAAATGATTGATGGCAGAGAAAGCCAATAGCTGTGAGCGGTGGGCAACAGCAGCACGGGATCAGGAGAGGGGATCGATGACGATTGAAGCCGCTCAGACAGTCTGGTCCGAATGGTCAGGTCATAATAGGGTGGCCGGAGCATGTCCGCAGGGGCCGCAGCTTACCTTTGATGTACTCGCTGTCCAGGAACGGCTGCAAGGAATGGAGCTGCTCCAGCAGGGCGGCCTGGGACAGAATATACGACTCCTCTAAAGGGGGGGGGGGGAAAACAAAAACACACAGAGAGTCACACCCTGAGCAGCACGGCTTCCTTACATCACCCCGTCCATCTACTACTGGCAACACAAGAGCTCCTGGACATGCAACAGTTCACTAATCAGAAGGAACATTCCTCAGTGTGCAGAATAACCAAATTCCGGACAGACCCATAGCAGATTTACTGCTACAGGGCAGCCCTCCAGTGCAGAATATTATATATATATATATATATATATATATATATATATATAATGCAATTCTGCACTTCTGCCTGAATGGAGAGGGCGCGTGATCTGATCTGCGGGTTCCGGGCACTAGATGTCCTCCGGGACCTGCTGATCATTGGGCAGAGACACAGATCCATTACTTCCCTTAGTAAAAGTGCCTCATTTAGAACACAGGCTAGGTGCACATTTAACCCTTTGATCGCCCCTGACCCCTCCCCAGCCAGTGTCATTAGTACAGTGACAGTACATATTTTTAGCACTGATCACTGTATTGGTGTCACTGGTTCCCACAAAGTGTCAGTTAGTGGGAGACTGTCTACTGCAATATAGCAGTGCCGCTATAAATCGCTGATTGCCGCCATTGCTAGTATTAAAAAAAAAAAAATTCCAGTATATATCCCATAGTTTGTAGACGCTACTACTTTTGGGTAAGATCAATAAACGCTTTTTGAGATTTTGAGATAAAAACACGTAGCAGAATACATATTGGCCTAAATTGGTGAAGAAATTCGATTTTTTTTACTGGATATGTTTTATAGCAGAAAGTAAACTTTTTTTTTTTTTTTTTTTTTCAGAATTGTCAGTCTTTGCTTATAGCACAAAAAAATAAAAATAAACCACACAGGAGGTGATCAAATAACACCAAAACAAAGCTCTATTTGTGGGGAAAAAAATTAGAAATTGTATTTGGGTACAGCATTGCACAATCGTGCAATTGTCAGCTTAAGTAACACAGTGCCGTATCGCAAAAAATGGCCTAGTCATGGGGGGGGGGGGGGGGGGGGGGGTTAAAACTTCCAGAGGTCAAGTGGCTAAATAATAAATTCCCCCCCCCCCCCAGCACAGTCATTCTGCCCCCTTTGCCCAGCAGTCACACAGCTCATGCATTGCTGTACGTACACCAAGGACCCCCCGGACACGCTGCACCTATAGGTCTCCAACAGGGCACCCGGGCATGCACATGGCTAAGGACCTTGGCAACACCCTATGCCCAGCACCCAAACCTGCCACATTGCCCATACATAGAACAGGAAAGACGCTGGAAGCAGAAGATGTCCCCAGTGGGATCCTGCAAACCAAGGCCAGCGATTGGCTGGCCTTGGTTTGCAGGATCGTGGCCAGTGATTGGCTGACCAAATAAAATGGGAAGCCAGACCAAGGAGAACCATCAGAAGAAGAATAAAGACATGCCAAGTCCTGACATTATACATTGTATAAAAAAGAAAAGAAAAAAAAAGGGGTTTAAATATTTAAGTCGGATATCGGGCTCTCCTTACGGAGTTTTGATACAATGGTTACAAATTGGAAGTCGTTTTGAGCCTTGATGAAGAGAGAGTGTATGGTCCCTGAAACGCGTTGGCTTCTTAATACGCCTAATTTATGAACCAATAAAAGTACCCGGGTTCTTTAATCTCTATTGTTCCCTCACTCCCTTCTATATTCCTAGGGGTGGAGCTACATTTGGGTGTCCATTGTCTCTATTGTTCCGGCACTCCCTTCTATATTCCTAGGGGTGGAGTTACATTCGGGTGTCCATTGTCTCTATTGTTCCCTCACTCCCTTCTATATTCCTAGGGGTGGAGTTACATTTGGGTGTCCATTGAGGGAAGCCTTGCTGGAAGATAGCCGCCTCTTCTGATTGTACAATCCCCTTAAGACCCCTTTCACACAAGGGCGGTTTTCAGGAATTTTAGCGCTAGAAATATCACCTGTAAACCACCCCCCATTAATTACAGTGTGATTTTTCACACTGGGGGGCGGGGCACTTGCGGGATGTTAGCAAAAGCTCTGCAAGCAGCATCTTTGGGGTGGTTTGGGATGGCTGTATTTAGCGCTCCCAAACCACTCTGCTTATTGAAACGAATGGGAAGGGCTTCCAAAGCGCCGCAACATGGGCGCTTTTAACCCCTTCTTTTGGGGTTTAAAGCACCCCACTAGCGGCCAAAAAGCGGCGCTTAAACAGTGGTAAAGCGGCGCTTTACCGCTAACGGCTGGCGCTTTCAGCGTGAAAGCTACCAACAGCTATGCATGAAAAGGGCTACATACTGATTGGACAGATCAGGTGGGTCTTTGTATTATATACAGTAATTCTGACAAATCTACAGTAGGACTGTACAAAGATTGCAATGTGTATGGTGACCCAATCACCAGGGCAGTCAGATCTACCCGGAGTGGGAGGAGTCTCACCTGCCAGGATGTATTCCAGTTTCATGACGTCGGGAACGGCCACTCGATCGATGTACTGAGGATCCAGATATTTGATCAGATCATCAACTGAAAACACACAAAAAGGAGAGAAATATAAATTACTAATAAGAGCAACTCGTAATACCGAACACACAGATATATCACCGGGGGGTCCAACAACTGCCAGAGATCTCAGGACCTGGTGTAGGGAGGAGGGATTTGGGTTTCTAGAGCACTGGGCTGACTTTTCATTGGGGTGCAACCTATATGCTAAAGACGGTTTGCACTTGAATGGAAGGGGGTCTGCTGTGCTGGGGGAGAGGTTTATGGGAAGGCTGGAGGAGTATTTAAACTAGGATTGAGGGGGGAGGGTGAACTAGAATTACATCGAGAAGACAGGTCAGTTAGGGGTCAGACATTAATGGACGGTGAAATGGGGATAGATGGGGGAGGGTTATGGCAGGTGACAAGAAATTTCCCATGTTGCAAACAGCCATTGGAAACTATAGTGCCATGTGTACTACTAAAAATGATATGAAAAATACCAGAGCAAAATGTAATAAAGCATTAAAGTGTTTGTTCACCAATGCCAGAAGTCTGCCAAGCAAAATAGGTGAGTTGGAAGCTCTGGTGCATGAGGTGAACTATGATGTAATCGGTATTGCTGAAACTTGGCTTCAATCCTCACATGACTGGGCTATTAATATTCCTGGCTATGCACTCTTTCGGAGGGACAGGGTAAAAAGGAAAGGTGGCGGGGTCTGTCTCTATGTGAGAAGTGATCTCAAAGCAAGTGTGAATGAGGACCTGATTGATGGAGAGTGTGATGAGTCTGAAGCATTATGGGTGGAACTACATATAGATGTGAGTAGTTCAAAGTTAATCATTGGAGTTTGTTATAGACCACCCAATGTTAACGAGGAGGTGGAGACTCAGCTCCTTGCACAGATGGAAAGGGCTGCAAGGGCTGGGACGGTGATAATAATGGGGGATTTTAACTACCCAGAAATTGACTGGAGTAATGGCACTGCTGGGACAGTTAAAGGGCAAAAATGTATAAACCTAGTACAGGACAATTTTATGGTCCAGGTTATTGAGGCCCCAACTAGGAATGAAGCTCTGTTGGACCTGGTAATCTCAAACCATGCAGAGCTTATTACTAATGTTCAGATAAAGAAACACCTGGGTAGCAGTGATCATAACATGATTTCATTTGATGTTAGCTGTAAACCAGAGATACATAAAGGAAAGATAAAAACACTAAGAGCCCTTGCACACTGGGGCGGGGGGGCGGCGTCGGCGGTAAAACGCCGCTATTATTAGCGGCGTTTTACCGTCGGTCTGCGGCCGCTAGCGGGGCGGTTTTACCCCCGCTAGCGGCCGAGAAAGGGTTAAATACCACCGCAAAGCGCCTCTGCAGAGGCGGTATAGCCGCGCCGTCCCATTAATTTCAATGGGCAGGAGCGGTATACACACCGCTCCTTCACCGCTCCGAAGATGCTGCTGGCAGGACTTTTTTTACCGTCCTGCCAGCGCATCGCTCCAGTGTGCAAGCCCTCGGGGCTTTCACACTGGAATGCAAGGAGCGGCACTTTCGGGTCGGTTTGCAGGCGCTATTATTAGCGCAATAGCGCCTGCAAACCGCCCCAGTGTGCAAGGGCTTTTAACTTCAAGAAAACAAATTTTCCAAGGATGAGGGCTGCTCTCCAGGACTTAGACTGGGAGGGAATATTGGCAGCGATAAACACAGAACAGAAATGGGAATTCTTCAAAAAGACTGTTTGGGACCTCACTGCAAAGTATATTCCCATGGGCAATAAGTTTAAAAGGCTAAAAATAAAACCTATGTGGCTCACAGCCAAAGTTAGAAAAGCTATAAAAACAATAAGAAAAGAGCTTTTAAAAAATATAAAAATGAAGGAACACTAGTGTCATTTAAATGCTACAAAGAATATAACAGAATATGTAAAAAGGAAATCAAGGGTGCAAAAATTCAAAATGAACGAGAGATCGCAAAAAATAGTAGGACAAACCCCAAAAAATTCTTCAAATATATTAATAGTAAAAAGGTCAGGTCTGAGCATGTAGGCCCTTTACAAAATAATCTAGAGTGGGTGACTGGGGACAAGGAGAAGGCTAATTTATTAAATACTTTCTTCAGCTCTGTGTATACAAAAGAGCATGGGGGAGCTCATGTCCATAATGGGGGTGGTATTGACACAGCCCCGAATGATCCACAATGGCTCAAAAGTGATATGGTCCAGAAATATTTAGACAGAATAAAGGTGGATAAAGCACCTGGACCTGATGGCATCCACCCACCAATCCTAGAAGAATTGAGCTCTGTCATTTCAAAGCCATTGTTTCTAATATTTAGGGACTCATTAATGACGGGAATAGTACCACTGGATTGGCGCAGGGCGAACGTGGTGCCTATATTTAAAAAGGGATCAAAGTCTTTACCAAGTAACTATAGACCTGTTAGTTTAACTTCTATAGTCGGGAAGATACTGGAGCATTTAATAAAAGACCACATAGATGAGTTCTTGCTAGAAAAAAACATTTTAAGCAACAGACAGCATGGGTTCATGAAAGACAGAAGTTGTCAGACAAACCTGATTTGTTTTTATGAAGAGGTAAGTAAAACCTTGGACGTGGTATACTTGGACAGAGGGGTGGCTGTGAACGTAGTATACTTGGATTTTGCAAAAGCGTTCGATACAGTTCCGCACACACGGCTCATGTGTAAGGTAAAGTCTACAGGCTTGGCAATATCAGTTTGTAAATGGATAGAAAACTGGCTAAAAGACAGAATTCAGAGAGTAATGGTTAATGATTCTTACTCTGAATGGTCTAGGGTTATCAGTGGTGTACCCCAAGGTTCAGTGTTGGGACCCTTACTTTGTAATATATTTATAAATGATATTGGGTCTGGGATCAAAAGTATCATTTCTGTCTTTGCAGATGACACCAAGCTATGCAGTGGAATAATGTCCTTACAGGATGTCTCCAATTTACAAGCCGACCTCAATGCTCTGTCTAATTGGGCGACTATGTGGCAGATGAGGTTTAATGTTGATAAATGTAAAGTTCTGCACTTGGGGGCTAAGAATATGCATCATACATACTAGGGGGAGTACAACTGGGGGAATCAATGGTGGAGAAGAATGTGGGGGTTTTGGTAGATAAGCTCAATAATAGCATGCAATGCCAAACTACGGTTTCCAAAGCGGGCAAAGTCCTTTCTTGGATTAGGAGAGGTATGGACTCCACAGAGAGATATCATTTGTACAAATCATTAGTAAGACCTCATCTGGAATATGCAGTTCAGTTTTGGGCACCAGTTCTCAAAAAGGATATCGGGGAACTGGAGAAAGTGCAGAGAAGGGCAACCAAACTGATAAGCATGGGGGAGCTCAGCTATGAGGAAAGATTAGAGGAACTGAATTTGTTCACTCTTGAGAAGAGGAGAATAAGGGGGGATATGATCAACATGTTCAAATATATAAGGGGTCCATATAGTGAACTTGGTGTTGAGTTATTCACTTTACGGTCAACACAGAGGACAAGGGGGCACTCTTTACGACTGGAGGAAAAGAGATTTAGTCTCCAAATACGGAAAGGTTTCTTCACAGTAAGAGCTGTAAAAATGTGGAATAGACTCCCTCCAGAGGTGGTTCTGGCCATTTCATTAGATTGGTTTAAGAAAGGCCTGGATACATTCCTAAATGTACATAATATAACTGGGTACTGACATTTATAGGTAAAGTTGATCCAGGGAAAATCCGATTGCCTCTTGGGGGATCAGGAAGGAATTTTTTCCCCTGCTGTAGCAAATTGGAGCATGCTCTGCTGGGGTTTTTTGCCTTCCTCTGGATCAACTGTGGGTATAGAATTGGGTATATTGGATTGTACAATATTTTTTTTTTTTACTTTTTATTTATTTTATTTTTTTTGTTTGTTTTTATGGTTGAACTGGATGGACTTGTGTCTTTTTTCAACCTGACTAACTATGAAATAACAGCCAAGAACAAGAGGACTCCAAAAATGGAATGCGATGGGGGATAGAGAGAGAGATACAAAGTGACATTGTTTATAAACATTGATCAGACGGGGGATAGGGGGTTCTATAGTGCACAGATATATCTGGGAACAATGTAACTCTCTGTGCTGTTATTGGCTCTCTGGATTTCTGGCAGGATGTGTGACCGGCTGACACAAGGCAGAAACGGACACAGAAGAATGCAGCACGAGTAGCGAGACCACCCAGAGGTGGGTGGAGCCGTTATTGGAAGGGTCACTCACTCTTCTTGTAGAGGGTCTTCACACGCTCCCTCTTCCCAGCGAGGTTCCCCAGAGACACCTGAACCTTCAACAATCCGTCCGCAATCTGCAGGATGAGGGGAGAAGAGATCTGAGGTGGAGACACCACATCAGAGGGGGGGGGGGGGGGGGGCATCCTAGAGCAGAGGGTACCACTTGGGAAGGTGTGATCACAAGAGGGGCAATCATAGAATGGAGGGGATAGGGCATGGGATGGAATCACAAGACAGATGGGACCATTTGGGGGGAGGGGGAGGATCATACTATAGATGGGACCCCTGGGGGGGGGGGATCATAGTATAGATGGGACCGGGGGGGGGGGGGGGAGATCATAGTATAGAGGGGACCCCCTGAGGTTCCCCTGGGGGGGGAGGGGGATCATAGTATAGAGGGGAACCCTGGGGGGGGGGGGGGTCATAGTATAGAGGGGACCCCTGGGGGGGGAGGGGGAATCATAGCATAGAGGGGGACCCCTGGGGGGGAGGGGGGATCATAGTATAGAGGGGACCCCTGGGGGGGGATCATAGTATAGAGGGGACCCCTGGGGGGGGGGATCATAGTATAGAGGGGACCCCTGGGGGGGAGGGGGATCATAGTATAGAGGGGACCCCTGGGGGGGAGGGGGATCATAGTATAGAGGGGACCCCTGGGGGGAGGGGGATCATAGTATAGAGGGGACCCCTGGGGGGGAGGGGGATCATAGTATAGATGGGACCCCTGGGGGGGGGGGGGATCATAGTATAGAGGGGACCTCTGGGGGGGAGGGGGGATCATAGTATAGAGGGGACCCCTGGGGGGGGAGGGGGGATCATAGTATAGAGGGGACCCCTGGGGGGGAGGGGGGATCATAGTATAGAGGGGACCCCTGGGGGGAGGGGGGATCATAGTATAGAGGAGACCCCTGGGGGGGGGGAAGGGGGGGATCATAGTATAGAGGGGACCCCTGGGGGGGGATCATAGTATAGAGGGGACCCCTGGGGGGGGATCATAGAATAGAGGGGACCCCTGGGGGGAGGGGGGATCATAGTATAGAGGGGACCCCTGGGTGGGAGGGGGGATCATAGTATAGAGGGGACCCCTGGGGGGGAGGGGGGATCATAGTATAGAGGGGACCCCTGGGGGGGAGGGGGGATCATAGTATAGAGGGGACCCCTGGGGGGGAGGGGGGATCATAGTATAGAGGGGACCCCTGGGGGGGAGGGGGGATCATAGTATAGAGGGGACCCCTGGGGGGGAGGGGGGATCATAGTATAGAGGGGATCCCTGGGGGGGAGGGGGGATCATAGTATAGAGGGGACCCCTGGGGGGGAGGGGGGATCATAGTATAGAGGGGACCCTGGGGGGGAGGGGGGGATCATAGTATAGAGGGGACCCCTGGGGGGGAGGGGGGGATCATAGCATAGAGGGGACCCCTGGGGGGGAGGGGGGATCATAGTATAGAGGGGACCCCTGGGGGGGAGGGGGGATCATAGTATAGAGGGGACCCCTGGGGGGGAGGGGGGATCATAGTATAGAGGGGACCCCGGGGGGGAGGGGGGATCATAGTATAGAGGGGACCCCTGGGGGGGGGAGGGGGAATCATAGCATAGAGGGGACCCCTGAGGGGGAGGGGGGATCATAGTATAGAGGGGACCCCTGGGGGGGGGGATCATAGTATAGAGGGGACCCCTGGGGGGGGGGATCATAGTATAGAGGGGACCCCTGGGGGGGAGGGGGATCATAGTATAGAGGGGACCCCTGGGGGGGAGGGGGATCATAGTATAGATGGGACCCCTGGGGGGGGGGGATCATAGTATAGAGGGGACCTCTGGGGGGGAGGGGGGATCATAGTATAGAGGGGACCCCTGGGGGGGGAGGGGGGATCATAGTATAGAGGGGACCTCTGGGGGGGAGGGGGGATCATAGTATAGAGGGGACCCCTGGGGGGGAGGGGGGATCATAGTATAGAGGGGACCCCTGGGGGGAGGGGGATCATAGTATAGAGGAGACCCCTGGGGGGGGGAGGGGGGATCATAGTATAGAGGGGACCCCTGGGGGGGGATCATAGTATAGAGGGGACCCCTGGGGGGATCATAGTATAGAGGGGACCCCTGGGGGGGGGGATCATAGAATAGAGGGGACCCCTGGGGGGGAGGGGGGATCATAGTATAGAGGGGACCCCTGGGGGGGAGGGGGGATCATAGTATAGAGGGGACCCCTGGGGGGGAGGGGGGATCATAGTATAGAGGGGACCCCTGGGGGGAGGGGGGATCATAGTATAGAGGGGACCCCTGGGGGGGAGGGGGGATCATAGTATAGAGGGGACCCCTGGGGGGAGGGGGGATCATAGTATAGAGGGGACCCCTGGGGGGGAGGGGGGATCATAGTATAGAGGGGACCCCTGGGGGGGAGGGGGGATCATAGTATAGAGGGGACCCCTGGGGGGGAGGGGGGATCATAGTATAGAGGGGACCCCTGGGGGGGAGGGGGGATCATAGTATAGAGGGGACCCCTGGGGGGGGAGGGGGGATCATAGTATAGAGGGGACCCCTGGGGGGGGAGGGGGGGATCATAGTATAGAGGGGACCCCTGGGGGGGAGGGGGGTTCATAGTATAGAGGGGACCCCTGGGGGGGAGGGGGGGATCATAGTATAGAGGAGACCCCTGGGGGGGAGGGGGGATCATAGTATAGAGGGGACCCCTGGGGGGGAGGGGGGATCATAGTATAGAGGGGACCCCGGGGGGGGAGGGGGGATCATAGTATAGAGGGGACCCCTGGGGGGGAGGGGGAATCATAGCATAGAGGGGACCCCTGAGGGGGAGGGGGGATCATAGTATAGAGGGGACCCCTGGGGGGGGGATCATAGTATAGAGGGGACCCCTGGGGGGGAGGGGGGATCATAGTATAGAGGGGACCCCTGGGGGGGAGGGGGGATCATAGTATAGAGGGGACCCCTGGGGGGGAGGGGGGATCATAGTATAGAGGGGACCCCTGGGGGGGAGGGGGGATCATAGTATAGAGGGGACCCCTGGGGGGGAGGGGGGATCATAGTATAGAGGGGACCCCTGGGGGGGAGGGGGGATCATAGTATAGAGGGGACCCCTGGGGGGAGGGGGGATCATAGTATAGAGGGGACCCCTGGGGGGGAGGGGGGATCATAGTATAGAGGGGACCCCTGGGGGGGAGGGGGGATCATAGTATAGAGGGGACCCCTGGGGGGGAGGGGGATCATAGTATAGAGGGGACCCCTGGGGGGGAGGGGGGATCATAGTATAGAGGGGACCCCTGGGGGGAGGGGGGGATCATAGTATAGAGGGGACCCCTGGGGGGAGGGGGGGATCATAGTATAGAGGGGACCCCTGGGGTGGAGGAGGGGATCATAGTATAGAGGGGACCCCTGGGGGGAGGGGGGATCATAGTATAGAGGGGACCCCTGGGGGGGAGGGGGGATCATAGTATAGAGGGGACCCCGGGGGGGAGGGGGGATCATAGTATAGAGGGGACCCCTGGGGGGAGGGGGGATCATAGTATAGAGGGGACCCCTGGGGGGGGGGGGGAGATCATAGTATAGAGGGGACCCCTGGGGGGAGGGGGGATCATAGTATAGAGGGGACCCCTGGGGGGGAGGGGGGATCATAGTATAGAGGGGACCCCTGGGGGAGAGGGGGGATCATCGTATAGAGGGGACCCCTGGGGGAGAGGGGGGATCATCGTATAGAGGGGACCCCTGGGGGGGAGGGGGGATCATCGTATAGAGGGGACCCTGGGGGGGGATCATAGTATAGAGGGGACCCCTGGGGGGAGGGGGGATCATAGTATAGAGGAGACCCCTGGGGGGGGGAGGGGGGGATCATAGTATAGAGGGGACCCCTGGGGGGGGATCATAGTATAGAGGGGACCCCTGGGGGGATCATAGTATAGAGGGGACCCCTGGGGGGGGGGATCATAGTATAGAGGGGACCCCTGGGGGGGAGGGGGGGATCATAGTATAGAGGGGACCCCTGGGGGGAGGGGGGATCATAGTATAGAGGGGACCCCTGGGGGGGAGGGGGATCATAGTATAGAGGGGACCCCTGGGGGGGAGGGGGGATCATAGTATAGAGGGGACCCCTGGGGGGGAGGGGGGATCATAGTATAGAGGGGACCCCTGGGGGGGAGGGGGGATCATAGTATAGAGGGGACCCCTGGGGGGGAGGGGGGATCATAGTATAGAGGGGACCCCTGGGGGGGAGGGGGGATCATAGTATAGAGGGGACCCCTGGGGGGGGAGGGGGGGATCATAGTATAGAGGGGACCCCTGGGGGGGAGGGGGGTTCATAGTATAGAGGGGACCCCTGGGGGGAGGGGGGGATCATAGTATAGAGGAGACCCCTGGGGGGGAGGGGGGATCATAGTATAGAGGGGACCCCTGGGGGGGAGGGGGGATCATAGTATAGAGGGGACCCCGGGGGGGGAGGGGGGATCATAGTATAGAGGGGACCCCTGGGGGGGAGGGGGAATCATAGCATAGAGGGGACCCCTGAGGGGGAGGGGGATCATAGTATAGAGGGGACCCCTGGGGGGGGGATCATAGTATAGAGGGGACCCTGGGGGGGAGGGGGGATCATAGTATAGAGGGGACCCCTGGGGGGGAGGGGGGATCATAGTATAGAGGGGACCCCTGGGGGGGAGGGGGGATCATAGTATAGAGGGGACCCCTGGGGGGAGGGGGGATCATAGTATAGAGGGGACCCCTGGGGGGGAGGGGGGATCATAGTATAGAGGGGACCCTGGGGGGGAGGGGGGATCATAGTATAGAGGGGACCCCTGGGGGGAGGGGGGATCATAGTATAGAGGGGACCCCTGGGGGGGAGGGGGGATCATAGTATAGAGGGGACCCCTGGGGGGGAGGGGGGATCATAGTATAGAGGGGACCCCTGGGGGGGAGGGGGGATCATAGTATAGAGGGGACCCCTGGGGGGGAGGGGGGATCATAGTATAGAGGGGACCCCTGGGGGGGAGGGGGGGATCATAGTATAGAGGGGACCCCTGGGGGGGAGGGGGGGATCATAGTATAGAGGGGACCCCTGGGTGGAGGAGGGGATCATAGTATAGAGGGGACCCCTGGGGGGAGGGGGGATCATAGTATAGAGGGGACCCTGGGGGGGAGGGGGGATCATAGTATAGAGGGGACCCCGGGGGGGGAGGGGGGATCATAGTATAGAGGGGACCCCTGGGGGGGAGGGGGGATCATAGTATAGAGGGGACCCCTGGGGGGGGGGAGGGGAGATCATAGTATAGAGGGGACCCCTGGGGGGGAGGGGGGATCATAGTATAGAGGGGACCCCTGGGGGGGAGGGGGGATCATAGTATAGAGGGGACCCCTGGGGGAGAGGGGGGATCATCGTATAGAGGGGACCCCTGGGGGAGAGGGGGGATCATCGTATAGAGGGGACCCCTGGGGGGGAGGGGGGATCATCGTATAGAGGGGACCCCTGGGGGGGGATCATAGTATAGAGGGGACCCCTGGGGGGGGATCATAGTATAGAGGGGACCCCTGGGGGGGAGGGGGGATCATAGTATAGAGGGGACCTCTGGGGGGAGGGGGGATCATAGTATAGAGGGGACCCCTGGGGGGGAGGGGGGATCATAGTATAGAGGGGACCCCTGGGGGGGGGAGGGGGGATCATAGTATAGAGGGGACCCCTGGGGGGGAGGGGGGATCATAGTATAGAGGGGACCCCTGGGGGGGAGGGGGGATCATAGTATAGAGGGGACCCCTGGGGGGGAGGGGGGATCATAGTATAGAGGGGACC